>CAMZMU010000063.1:33134475-33254292 GCA_947311845.1 Poa pratensis
TTGACATAACTTTTCATTCAAACGGTGAAGAAAAACCATGGGATTTGGATCGGAGCGATCGGGAACACAAAGCAATTCAACTGTGAGGCAAAACCAGATCAAATCGAAGAAAAAAAAAGAGCAAATCAATGATCGGAAGAAAACGCGGACAACTCTTGCATGCGTCCGCCCCATATTCTCCTCTCTCATCAGCATGCGGCCTGCGATCTCCGCCTCATGGACGCACTGGACGGCCAAATCCTCTTCTCGCATGCGGCCACACCCGACCACCATCCACGCTCGGAGACGGCAGGATGACTCAAGATTCCGGCGGTGGATGAATGGATCTTGCCAGATCCCGGGCGGCCCCGAATCGAATCAACATGGAAAGCACCGCCACGCCCGCCTCCATCATGCAGCGCCGCCCGTGCCCCTCCTCCACCCCTGGGAGCATCCGCTCGGTGGGAGCACGAGCTGCTGTGCGGCGGCATAAATCGGGCGCCGGAGATGGACGGCGGCGCGGGCACGACCGTGGCGCCGTGAAAGCGATCCCGCGGTCGGAAGCACCGGCGGAAGCCGGCCTTGTCGCGCGCGAGGAGGAGCACGGGGTGGCGTGGGGGTAGCCGGGGAATATGGGGAGACAAGGGCGTGGTGGAGGCTAGGCTCGTTGGTACAGGTCACATCAGGATCTCCTCGTTGGCCGGGAGCCAGCCGGCCCGCGGATCGCCGCCCCGTCCTGAGCGCTAGTCTCCCCCGAGCGGAGGCAGCGGAAAGGGATTTTCGATGAAACCGTTACTTTGACTTAGCGGTGGCATAAGGGATAATATATTTAATTCGGCAAGGGTAAAATTGGCAAATTTAACCAGAAATCAAATCGAAGCAAAGGATCTACCACAACATCATCATGCATTCATGCCTACTATCTCCCAGTATATAAAAAACATGCTTGCACAACCTCAACCTAAAATCAAAGGCATCACAGCCAATCAACAATGAACTTCGCCATGCATAAATAAGTATCAGGAGCTTAGTTTTTCCAATGAACCAGCAATTAAACATCACATCCAATCAACAATGAACTTCGCCATGCATCAATGGATCTGGCCAGATCCCGGGGCGGCCCCGAATCGAATCAACATGGAAAGCACCGCCACGCCGCCTCCATTATGCAGCGTCGCCGTCGTGCCCCTCCTCCACCCCCTGGAGCATCCCCTCGGTGGGGAGCACGAGCTGCTGTGCGGCGGCATAAATCGGCGCAGGAGATGACGGGCGGTGTGGGCGCGGCCGTGGCGCCGTGAAAGCGATCCTGCGGTCGGAAGCACCGGCGGAAGCCGGCCTTGTCGCGCGATGAATTTATCTTACTGCTTGGTTCCGCATTGGATTTAGCCTACATTTGTTTAGCGCGTGGAGGAGCACAGGGTGGCGTGTGGGTAGCTGATGACTCCCAAGTGCAGGAGATCAATTGTAGTACCTTTCAATTAGAAAAGGTTGTCGAACCCACGAGGAGCTGAAGGTATTGGTTAGTAAGATTGATAAATAAAACAATAAAAGATGCAAGTGTTTTTGGTATTTTCGGTTGTATAATTGCAATGCAGCAATAACAATAGCAAGTGAAAGCTCTCAAAGAGAGAAAGCCCAATCCTCTTATGTGGCAAGAGGACAAGCTCAAGTGATGTGTAACTTATATGTGGCAAACGTTCCCGAGGGCGGCATGGATGATGCTAGGCATAGAGATTTATTAAACAACACGTTGAATATCTTGTCAAGTTTTAATCTTCTTTGGACGGAGCCATAATTAGGTATAGCTAAATAAATAAACTACAACCCCTTATGATGGATCATGTGGCCAAGTAAATGACTGCACAAGAATTATTAAGACATAAAGTCCCACCATAGCATTACACTCTAAGGTCCCCGATACTAATACCCTCATAATATAACTTCATGACTCGGTCTCAGGTTTACGTGTCCTCCCAAGTCTCCTCAATTCATTATACTACGGTGTTCTCCTATGAGCCCATATAGGTGAAGTGTTGTGCAGTCGACGTTCGCACAACACCATCATAGAATCACATAAAAGATAAACTCTTGACAAAATACCAACACATGTCATATATAAATCATTGCCAATTCATCCTATGCCCTCAGGAACATACGGGAACTACTCACAACGTGCAAACATGATCATAATCAGTGGCATAAGTGGTACAACACAATCTGAAATTATAACTTCACCACCAAATAATGACAAGTACTCAATCACAAACATGAATAGTAGCACAAGACAAGTATCTAGGGTATAGCAACTCTCAAACTGAGGGGAACGGAGTGGATCACGGATGATGATGGAGATGGTGCTGGTCTTGATGGGGGTGATGATGTAGAGGCCTCCTCCCACGCCAAGGAGGAGAGGTGATGACGATGACGATGATTTCCCCCTTCTCCGGAGCTCCGGAGCAGCAGGATCTGACCCCCTCGGAAGGGATCAGGAGTTTCGCCGCCGCCGCGACCTCGGATGGACTTGGAAAAATTAGGGCGTTACTTTTCGGGCGAGACGAAGGCGTGCTAAAAAGCCCCAGGCGAGGAGGTGCCCGAGGCCTTTGGTGGGCCCACGCGGCCAGGTACATGGGCCGCGTGGGCCCCCCCTTTGGCCCTCGTGGCTCTCCTCTCTTCGGTCTTCTTCCCTCTGCCTTTCTCCGATGAAAAACTGTGGTATTTTTCCTTTTATTATTTGGGTCCTGTAGCTCCTGAAACATTAAAACAAGAAAAGGGGTTTTCTGCCTCCCAGAAATTAAATACCAAAAATAGGGACTTTGTATGAAAGTCCCCAAAATCATCTAAAACATGTAAAAACAATCATATAATCATGCAAATAACATTCTATATGATACTAAAAGTTATAAATGATGATATAAAATGCACGTATCAACTCCCCCAAGCTTAAACCTTTACTCGTCCTCGAGTAAGTAAGGACATAGATCATTACATGCATCAATGGACTTATGGTTGATAAATAAATACGGCATTGTATCATCATCATATTCAATTGCAAGATAAGATTAATGACTAAAACTCATACATGAGGGCAACATAAGTAGAACTCTAGCAATCACCCCTTACTTTTGAAAGCAAATAACCATTGTATGTTGGACAATCGAATCATATTGTTTTTCACATGCTTTTGCTCTTCATGGCAAGCATTATAATCTTTTATACTTTGCTGAAATTCAAAGACAAGATAAACTCTCATTGGATAACAAGTTCAAAGAAGACAAATGAAAAGACAGATAGATATAAAAATTGTTATCACTCTTGCTTCTAGTAACTAGTGCAAACTTTAGTCATGGATATCTCAATCAAGTTCCCATGCTCTACCAACCTTTTCTTACACTTTCCATGGCTACTGAAATTTCAGGTGCCTTCCTTTCATTCACATTCAAGAGCATAAGTATTGAAATATCCATGATCATTAATTTGCTCAAAAGATACTAGGTTAACAAGAGTGTTTTATATCCTTTTCATTATCTTCTCAACTTTTATCCTACAAGACATATCTCAACCTCAAACTATTAATTCACAATCTTTTTACTTATTTTATTGAGATAATTCTATAATTGTCCAACATACTCAAGTTAATTAATTTCAAGGCAAGATGTGATTGAAATTCTAAATATGCCACGCTCATTTGCATGAGTGTTACCCATAAATCCCAAACAAGAGAATCATGGATGACACCATACTTTAATATTCATTGATAAACCATAAGATAGATACATGATAATGCTCCATGAGCTCACACACGCCTAAGAGATATTGATAACTAAACGATAAAAGCAAACACACCATGACTAGATAGATATGATAGATATAAAGAGAAAGACTAGTGGAACTCCCCCAAGCTTGACGTTCTCCAGATTCTCTTTGCTGCAGCCTCCTCCTTCTCATATTCTTCCTCCCATTCAGCCATCTTCCATGGGAAAGGCCTTCCATCACGGAAAGATGTAGGTGGATCATTGTACCTGAGGGTGGCGGCTGCTGCAATCTTCTTGAAGCGTTCTTCATATTCGCAGTTCTGGTTCTCTACATCCCACATGAAGCATTGGAACTTCTCCCACTTGTTGATGACGTCCTTGTACTATCTTCCAGATCTTCAAGCCTTTTCTTGTACTCTTCAACCTTCTTCTCCAGCTCCAGGTTCATGAAGTGAGCATCAAGGCTGCGGTAAACCACAGTGCCATACCTGAAGGTCTTGTCCTCAACTCATCCAGCCTTTCCTCCACCGTGCCGGTGGCCTTGGGAGCCTTCACCTCCTCCACGAGCATCACGCCCTCCTTGAAGCACACGGTCTTCGGTGGTGCCATCACGGAGTTGAGGTAGCGGTTCACAACACCTTCCTTGGGAGAGCTCTCCCCCTTGGTTGGATCCGGAGCAAGACATGGCTAAAACCTGACAGACAGAAACAGCAGAAACAAAGATCGCTCGAGAACGCTCGGTGCGAGATTAGATCGGCAGAGAGGGGTATATATTGAGGGTTTTTAGGTCAAGACGAAGCGTCGGGATCGAAAACGAGACGAAAAGGGACTCCGAGGGGAAAAGGAGTGGGCCCACGCGGCCAGGTACTGGGCCGCGTGGGCCCCCTCTTTCCTCCTCGGGTCTCCGCTTCGTCCAGTTTTCTTGTCCCATACGTTAATTTCCATAAAAATGACTTCCGTAAAATATTATGCAATTCCGAGAAACTTTCCAACAGTAAGTTACCTTCTATTGATTTAGGGTTTCTGAAACTGCACGGTTTCTCTCAATTACCTCTCCGGTGTTTGTAAATTCAACTCCTCCACCTTCCGATGAAGCTCTTTCCTGCAATATAAGGTTTAAGGCGTTGTCCATTGACTACATGAGGTTTACCTTTCATGTCACCGTGAAGACGGATAGCTCCTGAACGGTACACCTCCTGTATCACTAATGGTCCCTGCCACTTTGAAGCTAACTTCCCTGCAGAAAACTTGAAACGAGAGTTGTATAAAAACTTGATCACCTACTTTGAATTCCTTTTCTTAATTTTCTTGTCATGCCAAATCTTAACTTTTCTTTAAACATCCTGGCACTTTCATAAGCTTCATTTCTCCATTCATCTAGGTTTAGGTCAAGAATTCTCTTTTCTCCGCAGTTTTAAAATCAAAGTTCATTGTTTAATAGCCCATCTAGCTTTATGTTCTAGTTCAACAGGTAATGACAAGCTTTTCCATAAACCATTTTATAAGGAGACATTCCCATAGGATTTTTAAAAGCAGTTCTATAAGCCCAAAAGCATCATTAATTTAATTGGCCAATCAGATCTAGACTTATTCACTGTCTTTTCCAAAATGAGTTTAATTTCCCTATTGCTTAATTCAACTTGCCACTTGTTTGAGGATGATAAGGAGATGCAATTCTATGGTTAACATCATATTTTGCCAAAGTTTTTCTAAGAACACCATGCAAGAAATGAGAACCACCATCAGTAATTAAAACCTAGGAACACCAAACCTGGGGAAAATGATGTCCTTGAGCATCTTCATTGCTGTGGCATGATCTGCACTTTTGGTTGGAATTGCTTCCACCCACTTTGTAACATAGTCAACTGCAACCAAAATGTGAGTATGCTTTGTCTTTGATTCTGGGAAAGGACCCATAAAGTCAAAACCCCACACATCAAATGGTTCAAGTGGCAATGAATAATTCATAGGCATTTCATTTCTCCTACCAATGCCTACTCTTTGACATTTATCACAAGATTTAACATATTCAGCACATCCTTAAATAAAGTAGGCCAATAGAAACCAGATTGTAATACCTTTGCTCCTGTGCGATCTCCTGCATGATGCCCTCCATAGGGACTGTCATGACAATCTCTTATAATAGCCTGTTGTTCATGCTCAGGTACACAACGTCTAATAATACCATCCACACTTTTCTTATAAAGGAAAGGATCATCCCAAAAATAATGTCTAAGATCATAAAAGAATTTCTTTCTTTGTTGAAAGTGAAGTGTGGAGGAAAACTTTACCAACAATAAAATTTGCATAGTTGGCAAACCAAGGAGATGCAACTTTAGCACTAGAAACATTAACAATTGCAAGTTGTTCATTAACAAAGCTATCATTAATAGGAATAGGATCATCAGGTATATTTCCATCTAGAGAGATGATCAGCACTTGATTATCTCCCCTTTCCTATCAACAATGTGTAAATCAAATCTTGCAATAAAGTACCCATCTTATTATCTAGGCTTAGCATCTTTCTTATTCATCAAGTATTTAATAGCAGAATGATCAGTATGTATTGTGACTTTTGAATCAGTAATATAAGGTCTAAACTTGTCACAAGCAAATACTGCTAAAAATTCTTTTCAGTTGTAGCATAATTCTTTGAGCAGCATCAAGTGTTCTACTAGCATAATAATAACATTCAGTTTCTTATCAACACGTTGGCCCAAAACAGCCCCAACTGCATAATCACTAGCATCACACATAATTTCAAAAGGCAATTTCCAATCAGGAGGTTGAATAATGGAGCACTTATTAAAGCATTCTTCAAAATATTAAAGGACTCAATGCAATCATCATTAAAAGAGAAAGGAACATCCTTTTGCAAAAGATTGGTTAGAGGTTTTGATATTTTGGAGAAATCTTAATAAACCTACGGTAAAAACCTGCATGCCCAAGAAAACTTCTTATACCTTTGATGTCCTTGGGTATGGTAGCTTTTCAATAGCTTCTATCTTTGCTGGATCAACTTCTATTCCTTTCCAGAAATCTTATGCCAAGGACATGTAACGTACCTGCACTTAGAAAATGGCAAGGTACCTGTGTATAGTGCAAATCCCTGATCGAATCGTTTGCACACACAGTCTAAGATGAAATATCACAACAAAGTATCATTTATTACACGAGATCCAGACTTAAAAATATTCATTACAAATTGCATAGCTCAAGGCTAGCTTCGAAAGAGTAAAGCAGCGGAAATTTATTCTTCATGGAGTCTCCATCATCTTCATGTGCCACAGGCGAAAACATGTTGGTTGCAGACTCGAAAACCCTTAACGAAACTCACTCATCGTCAGAACAATCTGCAACAAATAAAAATTTGCAACAGAGGGTCAATACCATTAAAAATGGATCTGGCAAGTGACACTATGTGGACACTTATTGGAATAACTCTATAGCCTATATGCATATTTGGCTAGTGAAGTTCAAGGCTGTTTTGCATAAAAGCCAATTTTGCCTAACACTTTGTAAAACATTTTCTTCAAATTTGAGACATGGCATGAAGTCCATGTCTCATCTACCCTTGTTCACCCATCAAAATTTTACTTAGAGAAATAAGATGTTGGGAGCCTCCGTTGCCATCCTTGATCAGCTGCTTCAATTGTCCGTAACCGGGGACACGGCTAAGTACTTAGTTTTAACTCTGCAGAGGTTGTGCACTTTCACCATTAGACCCAACAAACCCAAACTATCCTCAAGCACTCAATTTGTGCTAAGGAAAAGGAGAGAGTTGAGACGAGACTTTTCAGAAGCATATTCCCCATCCCATACCGGCTTGACCCGTTCCCTCCTACATCCACTACATCTGCTTGTCAAGCCGGGAGGAGTCCACGCAACTTAATCCATCTAGCCAGAGCCCATTTGACTAATGGCTGCACGGTAAGCAACTTCACTTAGAGAAACATTGGTCCCTTTAATCCTGGGTGGCAATCCACAAGTGAATAAACACTCAACTCTGACAGCCATGCAAGCCCAAATCCACCCAGGTGATAAATTAACTTAGTAGAATTTAACTTTTCAATAAAACACTTTTTGCATAGCATCAATAATTCTACCAAGTTATCCATAGGATTCTAGACACAACTAGTGTAAAGGAGATAGTGGTTTTAGCATAGCAATACTATCCTACACATGCATATAAAGAAATACACTAAGTCATGCATAGAAAAATACTTAGGAAATTTATGGGGGTGTGCCACTTGCCTTGGCAAACAGAAGTACAGTGTAGCAGTTGCAACCACCTTCGTCTCTCTTCGGAATTTCTAACAAGTCAAACAAACCACAAATAAACATACAATCATAAATGCAACACTTAGAAAAATATGATGTGCATGCGATGCAGGATGATACAAAGAGTTATGGTATGCAAGACAAGCAAATAATTAAGGAAGGAGACATAAACTAACTTAATCCCAAAAGGCTAAGGCAAGGTCAAGCTCAAAGTAATCTTGGTCAAACCACTTGACAAAAGTTGTAAGGCTATTCTAAGTCTTCACAAGTTTGGTCTTCAATTAATCTTCAACCCCTTTGTAGCTTCATTGTTCTTCAATGGTCTTCAATTAGCACTGTTAGGGACTAGTCTTAAACACCTAGGATTTGGTCTATGTCCAAAGTGAGACAAAATAGAAAGAAAGAAGATAGAGAAGAAAAAAAGTAGTTGGTCTTCTAAAATTCTTCTCTTTGCTTCCTTGTAGTTTTACTTGATGTAATGACTTCATTGCGCATTTGTGGACTGTTGATTCTGAGGACTTGATGATGTTGGCAGCTGGTTGATCTTGAATATAACTTAGCCACCATGAAGTTTAAGATAGGGAGAAGGAAAGAGAGAAAGGAAAGAAAGACTTAGAAAATGTAGCTGGTTGGTCTTCATGAACTTTCTCTTGATTTCTTCTAAGTACTTTTCTTCTTGGAGATGTTCCTAAGTCTTGTCTTCTTGGCTAAGTCCTTCTTTGGTTCTTGATTGTTTCCACTAATTTCTAACTTAGTGTTTTTAACTAGAGGGGTCAAAAGAGCTAGCATTCATCCTCAAAATTTCTAAGGAGGAAAGTCATGTGAAATTGTAAAATAATACTAAGGACTTAATTATGCATGCCATGTTTATGTAAATGCTAAGGAAATGCAAGCAAACAAGATGTTCCAAAAATAACTAAGGACCAAAGAGGTCAACAATAAGTCAAAAAAAATTCTAAGTAAGAGTTCATAAAATAAGGTGTTGGTATTTTTCTAAGGAAAAATACTTTTAAACCATAGTTGATAAAATTTCTAAGGACAAACACTTGTCAAAAATAACACTTAGGAAAATATTCTAAAACCACTAAGTTTTCAAGATGCTAAATTTTTCTAAGGAAAAAGATTTAACACTTTTAAGGTGTTGAAATTTTCTAAGGAAATAATGTTGTCAAAATAATTATCAAATTTTTCTAAGGAATTTTCCAAGGAAAAGTGTTGTCAAAATTTTATTACTCAAAATTTTTCTAAGGAAGAAATAACACCTTTGTGGGAGAAGTGAAATATTTCTAAGTTATTTTGCATCTAACAAGATCATCATGACTTAGCAAAAATTTCTATTCGAAATTAATGTGGAGAACAATTTTAATATAATTTACTTATTAAAATAACACCTAAAAAAGCAATAAAAACAATTTACATGCAATAACACATAAAAACACTTCTACAAAAATACAGAGCAATGCTACGGCCATTATTTATACAAACAAAAATATAGCAAAATATTTTGCTCAATTATCAATTTTTAAAATTAAATTATAGCCAAAATATCAATTAAACCATTTTTAAAATTTATCTAAATTAATTTCGTCCAAACCTCAAATTAAGCCTACAGAAAGTTTCTACACATTATTAGCTTTCCAAAAATATAAATTTCATAAATTTTGGCTAAAGGAATAAAAAATTAATAATGAATCTAAAATCCAGGGACTAATCTGTGATGCGCAGGGGCTAAAACGTAAAGAAAACTGAAAGATTCCTCGCTCTGAAGTCCCCAGGCGACGTGGCGCTTCCTGATTGGTGCGCTTCTTCTCGCGGGCAGAAGCGGGCGTGGACGCGGACGGACGCGACGCGGACATAAGTGGCAACTTGGTGACGTGGCGCGCTGCGGTTGGCCGGTACCCTTCGCTGGATGGATCTAATCCTAGCCGTTAAAAACAGATCGACGGCTCGGATCTCGCTGACCAAAAACGAGCGGCGCATCGCGCCGGAATTGCTCCGGTGGCGGTGGTTCCATTGCCGGAGTTTCGCCGGAGAATGAAAAAGAGACAGAGGGGAGAAGGGGTTCATACCACGGGATGCAGAAAGCGGAGGCGATGTTTTGGCGAGGTGGACGGCGCCGCGGTGCTCTTCTCCTCCCTGTATTGCTCGCCGAAGTCGGAGATGCGGACGGCGGCGTCGGGTCGAGGATAGATGTGTCGATCTGGTGCACGAAACAAGATGGGACCATGTCTATTAGATGCGCACGAGGCAAATATGAAGGATAGAAGGGATAGGGAGGCACGGGGTCAACGGTGGGCGACCGGAGCTTGCAAAACTCGCCGGCGGCAGTGGCGGACGGCGGCGGAAGTTTGTGAGCAGCCTGGGGCGATCTAGCTAGGGTTTTTGGGGGGGAAAAACTGCGGCGGTGTTGTGGTTTATATAGGGCCAAACCCCCGGGAGAATCGCGAAGGAAATCGCAAGAAATCGGGATGGATTTGGTTAGGGTTTCGGTGTTGTTTTCTTGCACGGGAGGTTGAAGACGCGTGACGTCATGGCTGGCGTCATGGGCGGGGCCCGCATGTCAGTGGCAGAAGGAGAGAGTTGGGCCGTGGGCCGGTGCTGGACAGACTGCTGCTGCGCGCGCGAGAGATAGAGCGAGGAGAAGAGATGGGCTCGGCCCAGTAGCTAGGGTTTCGCATTTTTTTTTCTGATTCTTTTCTTTTCTGAAAAACTTTCAATTATTCATAACTTTTAAATTATGAAACCTTTTGGATTCAAACCAATTTCTATAGTTTTGTAAAAGCCAACTCTTTAATCTGAAACCTCAATTAACATTTCCCAAAACATTTTGTCAACTAAATTTTTGAAAAGGGTTTAAATGAATTTTGGACATATTAATGTCATTCGAAAACTATAGGGTTTTATAAATTCCTTTGATCTTATATTTTTAAACCAATGCAAAATATGAGTAATAAGATTACATATCACTCAATAAAATAATTTGCATAAAACTTAAATAGTTTAAAAGGGTTTGATAAATCAAAATGATTTCAAAACTCACTTAAAAATCCAAATAACTATTTTCTTTCAAAAGTAAAACTATAAAACTTGAAAATAGAGAATAGGTAAGTAATAGAATAAATCTTAATACATACGAACAAACTTAGCCAAACACACTTTTTCAAATAGAGATCATTTTGATTTCCAAACTAGGTTTTTAATAAACAAAATGACACTTACTGTCAAATTTAAAAATAGGGTTTAAAACAATCAAAGGTGGCCTATGTATAACTTACATACCACAAGATAAGCATTTGCAAAAATAAATATATTTCAACCAATATAATCAAGCCAAGCAAACATTAACAAAACAATATATAAAAGTCAAAAGAAAATTTTGGAGCATAAATGCTCTACTAATATATTTTCTTAAATATGTTTTCAGGTGGAATTATTATTCCAACTTTCGAAATATCCAAATGCAACCAATGCTATATGATGATGAATGTATGCATGAATTTTCTTTTCAAAGCAAAATACATAATAGTTTTCAAAAGTTTTAAATTTTTCTGATTTTTCAGCTTTTTGAAAAGCTAGGGATGTTACAGACTACCACCCTTAAAAGGAATCTCGTCCCCGAGATTCGAGAAGGCTAGCAAAAGGTTGTGACTGGGATAACTCGGTGGGCTACCACCCTTAAAGTATTTTGTGGTAGGGAAAACTTTCAGAACGTACCATTTACTTCTTCCATGTTGATGTGGTTCACATATCCTTTGTCAAAAGGATTTGACTTGGTGGCTTCTTCTGCTTTCTTCTCAGGGCATTCATTTGAGTAATGCCCCTTATTCCTGCACTTATAACAGGTGATGTGGCTGATATCTTTCTTAGGTTCAGGATTTGGGCGGTGTTGTCCATTGTTATTGTTACCAGCATGTCCATTTCCCTTGTGGTCTCCATTGCTTCCCTTGAATCCACCATTGTGATCAAGCTGCTTGAGGTGACTTCCTCCACCATTGTGATTCCCATATTTGTGAACATGGTTCACATCAGGAGTAATGTGCCTTTTGAATGAAGGCTCAGAAAGATGTTTATTGTAACTCCGCTTTCTGTTCTTTTTAGGTCTTTGTAGTGCTAAAAGGTCCTCTATCTCTTGTTTATCATACTCTATCACAAAGGCTGACGATCTGGTTCGCTTAATGGGGCAATCTCGAGAGAAATGACCTTCCTCCTCACATGAGTAACAACATTTAGTGGTGACCTTCGAAGTGTGGGGGTGAGTTCTGAGTCTGGCTTCCTTCATCTTCTCGGGGCAGTTATTGGCATAGTGCCCTGTGTTCTTGCATTTGAAGCACATCACTTGACTAATGTCTCTCTTGAGGGGGTTGTTCTGGAGTTTCTTCTCTGATTCTTCTGCTTCCAAGGTCTTCCTGATAGCATGTTGCATCCCCTCTTGTATTTGCTGCCTAACTTGCTGCACTATGGAATAGAGTTGACATTGTGATGGGATGTGGTTTGTTGCCTCACACAAAAAGCAAGTAACTAGGGTTGTGAGACATCCGTCTTGGAGAGAGACACCATGGGGCCACTCATCATGACATTCCTTGGATGTGTGTCCTATTTCTCCACACGCCTGGCAGGCTTGACGTTTTCTCAAAACACTTCCTTTGAATTTCGTGTTTCCTATGTCAACCTGTGGTGTTTTGGTGTTACTGTTGGCCATGTGGTGACGCATCAGCTGCACAATGTGGGTCTGATTATCCAACAGTTGTTGCATCCCTTGGGGTAACTCTTTGTTGCAGTTGATGACTTGATTTTGGGCCATGAGTTGCATCAACTGACTCTGAGCTTCTAATAGTTGCATTGCATTTGTCCTCTCATCATTGTTGATACTTTGGCAAGGCATCTGTTTAGGTTTAGCATAGATGAGTAAAAGATAGACAGATCTAAGAGAAATATTCCTACCCATACAAGCAATTTGACACAAACAACCACACATCATAATAACGCACAAACTTTTGAGGTAACCAATCTAGTCGTTTTTGGATCGGAGTACACCTAGGTATGGGGAACAATTGATAATACTGCCATACCACAAGTTTGATAGGTCAATACATCAACATGGTTTCTTTATTCTAAAATATAAGGGGTTCTATTCTATCTTCTTCTTGAATGCATCGAGTTCTTCCTCTATTTCCTTCGGTTCATCAATGTACTTCTGGGTGTTGTGGAGTCTGAATCGAAGTCTTCTTCCAAGGTGTTCGATGGCCTCCCAAGCTGCACTTCTGGCTGAATCAAAGAATGATGTTCGAATTATTGGGTTTGTGAACATGCAGTAACCTTCGGTCTTGTGGTCATCATCTTTGTTCTTGTATAGATGGAGTTGCACCCACCAGTACTCTTGACCTTCACCCATGAAAGGAAAACCTTTGTAGACTGCTGCTCCTTCAAGTCCCATGCTCAACATGAGGTCCTTCAAAGCTTTTGGAAACTCAGTCTCACATTCCAAGGTCATGGTCATTGCTGGACCTTTCTTGAGTGATTCCAGGAGGCGGGACATCTATAAATAAGGGAAGGCATTTAGAACACGAATAGTTAAGAAGTTACAAGAATGATATAAAAAAAAAAATTTAGACAAAGAGCAAATAAATTTTGTCCTATGGGCTTTCTTATTTCTAACCAGACTTAGGGTTCGAACCTACAGGCAACACAGTGCTCTGATACCATCTGTAACGTACCTGCACTTAGAAAAATGGCAAGGTACCTGTGTATAGTGCAAATCCCTGGATCGAATCATTTGCACACACAGTCTAAGATGAAATATCACAACAAAGTATCATTTATTACACGAGATCCAGACTTAAAAATATTCATTACAAATTGCATAGCTCAAGGCTAGCTTCGAAAGAGTAAAGCAGCGGAAATTTATTCTTCATGGAGTCTCCATCATCTTCATGTGCCACAGGCGAAAACATGTTGGTTGCAGACTCGAAAACCCTTAACGAAACTCACTCATCGTCAGAACAATCTGCAACAAATAAAAATTTGCAACAGAGTGGGTCAGATACCATTAAAAATGGATCTGGCAAGTGACACTATGTGGACACTTATTGGAATAACTCTATAGCCTATATGCATATTTGGCTAGTGAAGTTCAAGGCTGTTTTGCATAAAAGCCAATTTTGCCTAACACTTTGTAAAACATTTTCTTCAAATTTGAGACATGGCATGAAGTCCATGGTCTCATCTACCCTTGTTCACCCATCAAAATTTTACTTAGAGAAATAAGATGTTGGGAGCCTCCGTTGCCATCCTTGATCAGCTGCTTCAATTGTCCGTAACCGGGGACACGGCTAAGTACTTAGTTTTAACTCTGCAGAGGTTGTGCACTTTCACCATTAGACCCAACAAACCCAAACTATCCTCAAGCACTCAATTTGTGCTAAGGAAAAGGAGAGAGTTGAGACGAGACTTTTCAGAAGCATATTCCCCATCCCATACCGGCTTGACCCGTTCCCTCCTACATCCACTACATCTGCTTGTCAAGCCGGGAGGAGTCCACGCAACTTAATCCATCTAGCCAGAGCCCATTTGACTAATGGCTGCACGGTAAGCAACTTCACTTAGAGAAACATTGGTCCCTTTAATCCTGGGTGGCAATCCACAAGTGAATAAACACTCAACTCTGACAGCCATGCAAGCCCAAATCCACCCAGGTGATAAATTAACTTAGTAGAATTTAACTTTTCAATAAAACACTTTTTGCATAGCATCAATAATTCTACCAAGTTATCCATAGGATTCTAGACACAACTAGTGTAAAGGAGATAGTGGTTTTAGCATAGCAATACTATCCTACACATGCATATAAAGAAATACACTAAGTCATGCATAGAAAAATACTTAGGAAATTTATGGGGGTGTGCCACTTGCCTTGGCAAACAGAAGTACAGGTGTAGCAGTTGCAACCACCTTCGTCTCTCTTCGGAATTTCTAACAAGTCAAACAAACCACAAATAAACATACAATCATAAATGCAACACTTAGAAAAATATGATGTGCATGCGATGCAGGATGATACAAAGAGTTATGGTATGCAAGACAAGCAAATAATTAAGGAAGGAGACATAAACTAACTTAATCCCAAAAGGCTAAGGCAAGGTCAAGCTCAAAGTAATCTTGGTCAAACCACTTGACAAAAGTTGTAAGGCTATTCTAAGTCTTCACAAGTTTGGTCTTCAATTAATCTTCAACCCCTTTGTAGCTTCATTGTTCTTCAATGGTCTTCAATTAGCACTGTTAGGGACTAGTCTTAAACACCTAGGATTTGGTCTATGTCCAAAGTGAGACAAAATAGAAAGAAAGAAGATAGAAAGAAAGAAAAGAAGTAGTTGGTCTTCTAAAATTCTTCTCTTTGCTTCCTTGTAGTTTTACTTGATGTAATGACTTCATTGCGCATTTGTGGACTTGTTGATTCTGAGGACTTGATGATGTTGGCAGCTGGTTGATCTTGAATATAACTTAGCCACCATGAAGTTTAAGATAGGGAGAAGGAAAGAGAGAAAGGAAAGAAAGACTTAGAAAATGTAGCTGGTTGGTCTTCATGAACTTTCTCTTGATTTCTTCTAAGTACTTTTCTTCTTGGAGATGTTCCTGAGTCTTGTCTTCTTGGCTAAGTCCTTCTTTGGTTCTTGATTGTTTCCACTAATTTCTAACTTAGTGTTTTTAACTAGAGGGGTCAAAAGAGCTAGCATTCATCCTCAAAATTTCTAAGGAGGAAAGTCATGTGAAATTGTAAAATAATACTAAGGACTTAATTATGCATGCCATGTTTATGTAAATGCTAAGGAAATGCAAGCAAACAAGATGTTCCAAAAATAACTAAGGACCAAAGAGGTCAACAATAAGTCAAAAAAATTTCTAAGTAAGAGTTCATAAAATAAGGTGTTGGTATTTTTCTAAGGAAAAATACTTTTAAACCATAGTTGATAAAATTTCTAAGGACAAACACTTGTCAAAAATAACACTTAGGAAAATATTCTAAAACCACTAAGTTTTCAAGATGCTAAATTTTTCTAAGGAAAAGATTTAACACTTTTAAGGTGTTGAAATTTTCTAAGGAAATAATGTTGTCAAAATAATTATCAAATATTTTCTAAGGAAATTTTCCAAGGAAAAGTGTTGTCAAAATTTTATTACTCAAAATTTTTCTAAGGAAGAAATAACACCTTTGTGGGAGAAGTGAAATATTTCTAAGTTATTTTGCATCTAACAAGATCATCATGACTTAGCAAAAATTTCTATTCGAAATTAATGTGGAGAACAATTTTAATATAATTTACTTATTAAAATAACACCTAAAAAAGCAATAAAAACAATTTACATGCAATAACACATAAAAACACTTCTACAAAAATACAGAGCAATGCTACGGCCATTATTTATACAAACAAAAATATAGCAAAATATTTTGCTCAATTATCAATTTTTAAAATTAAATTATAGCCAAAATATCAATTAAACCATTTTTAAAATTTATCTAAATTAATTTCGTCCAAACCTCAAATTAAGCCTACAGAAAGTTTCTACACATTATTAGCTTTCCAAAAATATAAATTTCATAAATTTTGGCTAAAGGAATAAAAAATTAATAATGAATCTAAAATCCAGGGACTAATCTGTGATGCGCAGGGGCTAAAACGTAAAGAAAACTGAAAGATTCCTCGCTCTGAAGTCCCCAGGCGACGTGGCGCTTCCTGATTGGTGCGCTTCTTCTCGCGGGCAGAAGCGGGCGTGGACGCGGACGGACGCGACGCGGACATAAGTGGGCAACTTGGTGACGTGGCGCGCTGCGGTTGGCCGGTACCCCTTCGCTGGATGGATCTAATCCTAGCCGTTAAAAACAGATCGGACGGCTCGGATCTCGCTGACCAAAAACGAGCGGCGCATCGCGCCGGAATTGCTCCGGTGGCGGTGGTTCCATTGCCGGAGTTTCGCCGGAGAATGAAAAAGAGACAGAGGGGAGAAGGGGTTCATACCACGGGATGCAGAAAGCGGAGGCGATGTTGTTGGCGAGGTGGACGGCGTCGCGGTGCTCTTCTCCTCCCTGTATTGCTCGCCGAAGTCGGAGATGCGGACGGCGGCGTCGGGTCGAGGATAGATGTGTCGATCTGGTGCACGAAACAAGATGGGACCATGTCTATTAGATGCGCACGAGGCAAATATGAAGGATAGAAGGGATAGGGAGGCACGGGGTCAACGGTGGGCGACCGGAGCTTGCAAAACTCGCCGGCGGCAGTGGCGGACGGCGGCGGAAGTTTGTGAGCAGCCTGGGGGCGATCTAGCTAGGGTTTTTGGGGGGGAAAAACTGCGGCGGTGTTGTGGTTTATATAGGGCCAAACCCCCGGGAGAATCGCGAAGGAAATCGCAAGAAATCGGGATGGATTTGGTTAGGGTTTCGGTGTTGTTTTCTTGCACGGGAGGTTGAAGACGCGTGACGTCATGGCTGGCGTCATGGGCGGGGCCCGCATGTCAGTGGCAGAAGGAGAGAGTTGGGCCGTGGGCCGGTGCTGGACAGACTGCTGCTGCGCGCGCGAGAGATAGAGCGAGGAGAAGAGATGGGCTCGGCCCAGTAGCTAGGGTTTCGCATTTTTTTTTCTGATTCTTTTCTTTTCTGAAAAACTTTCAATTATTCATAACTTTTAAATTATGAAACCTTTTGGATTCAAACCAATTTCTATAGTTTTGTAAAAGCCAACTCTTTAATCTGAAAACCTCAATTAACATTTCCCAAAACATTTTGTCAACTAAATTTTTGAAAAGGGTTTAAATGAATTTTGGACATATTAATGTCATTCGAAAACTATAGGGTTTTATAAATTCCTTTGATCTTATATTTTTAAACCAATGCAAAATATGAGTAATAAGATTACATATCACTCAATAAAATAATTTGCATAAAACTTAAATAGTTTAAAAGGGGTTTGATAAATCAAAATGATTTCAAAACTCACTTAAAAATCCAAATAACTATTTTCTTTCAAAAGTAAAACTATAAAACTTGAAAATAGAGAATAGGTAAGTAATAGAATAAATCTTAATACATACGAACAAACTTAGCCAAACACACTTTTTCAAATAGAGATCATTTTGATTTCCAAACTAGGTTTTTAATAAACAAAATGACACTTACTGTCAAATTTAAAAATAGGGTTTAAAACAATCAAAGGTGGCCTATGTATAACTTACATACCACAAGATAAGCATTTGCAAAAATAAATATATTTTCAACCAATATAATCAAGCCAAGCAAACATTAACAAAACAATATATAAAAGTCAAAAGAAAATTTTGGAGCATAAATGCTCTACTAATATATTTTCTTAAATATGTTTTCAGGTGGAATTATTATTCCAACTTTCGAAATATCCAAATGCAACCAATGCTATATGATGATGAATGTATGCATGAATTTTCTTTTCAAAGCAAAATACATAATAGTTTTCAAAAGTTTTAAATTTTTCTGATTTTTCAGCTTTTTGAAAAGCTAGGGATGTTACAGGACAATACCTTCAGTAACCATGAAGTGACACTTCTCCCAATTAAGGACTAAATGTTGGTCTTCACAACGCTGTAAAACTTTGTTAATGTTGAACAAGCAATTATCGAAGGAAGTACCATAAACAGAGAAATCATCCATAAATACTTCCATTATCTTTTCAATATAATCAGCAAATATAGCATTCATGCATCTTTGAAAAGTAGCAGGAGCATTACACAAACCGAATGGCATTCTCCTATAAGCAAATGTACCATATGGGCAAGTAAAAGTGGTCTTTTCTTGATCATCCTTATGGACATGAATTTGTGAGAAACCTGAATAACCATCTAGATAACAAAAGTGAGAATGTTTAGATAACCTTTCTAACATTTGATCAATAAATGGCAATGGATAATGATCTTTTCTAGTTGCTTTGTTTAATTTTCTGAAATCAATACACATCCTATAACCAACAACAGTACGTTGAGCCACAAGTTCATCCTCATCATTTGGAACAACAGTCATTCCACCCTTTTTAGGAACACAATGAATGGAACTAACCCACTTACTATCAGCTATAGGATAAATGATACCAGCTTCAATAAGTCTTATTACCTCTTTTCTTACCACTTCTTTCATTTTTGGATGGAGACGGCGTTGATAATCAACAACAGGTTTTGCATCCTCCTCCAAATTAATTTTATGCATACATAGAGCTGGGCTTATACCTTTAAGATCATCAAGAGAGTATCCAATGGCTGGTCGATGAGCTTTTAGCACATCAAGTAATTTCTCTTCTTCTTCAGTCGAAAGGTTAGCACTAATAATGACAGGATATATGCTCTTATCATCCAAATATGCATATTTCAGATTTGCAGGCAAAGGTTTTAATTCAAAACTAGGATCCCCTTTAGGTGGTGGTAGTACTCCTAGATTATCAGGTGGGATATGCAACTGTAACTGTGGTGGTTGTTGCCATAATATTTGTTCCAAAGCCTCTTTTTCCTCATCATTAAACGGTTCATCTTGATTAAGCATATAACGTTCTACAACATCTGTTGAAGCTACCGCTATATGAGCAAGAGTTTCAATTATATCTTCAGAAATTGGCTCCTTCACAATATGTTTATCAGCAAATTTAGAAAAGTTGAATTCAAGTTTTTCATCAGCACATTTAATAAACACTTTCTCTTTAAGCAAATTGATTTCAGCACCAACAGTACGCATGAAAGGTCTACCAAAAATGATAGGACAAAACGAATCTTGAGGACAACCAAGCACAATAAAATCAGCAGGATATTTTATTTTGCCAACCAATACTTCAACATCTCTAACAATCCCAAATGGACTAATATATTCTTTATTAGCAAGTTGAATTGTCATACATGTCTCTTCCATAACAATAGGATCAATATCAGGCTTGATTTCAAGATAGAGAGAATATGGGATGACACTAATGCTTGATCCAATATCACATAAACCGTGATAACTTGAAGTACCAATAGAGCATGATATAACAGGTTTCCCCACCTTGGCCGAATTACCTTTGATGACTTTAGTAGCATCTTCACATAGATAAACATCAACATGATCTTCTTCATTAAGTTGCTTGATGACAGAAATTTGAGTGTTGACTTCCACCTGTTCATATGGCTAAGAACACTTTCTATTACTTTTGTTAGTAACAGCAATAAGTAAATTCTCTTTAACTTGATTTGGATAGGGAGGTGCTTCAACATACTCCTCAATTGTCACAGATGACACTGGTTCAACCTGTTTAATAACTTTAAGAACAACAATAGATTGTTTAACAGGTTCAACATAAACTTCAAACCCACTTTTAGGAACACAGATATGCTCAGCAAAAGATTTAGCTATTTCAAGTATAACATAAGGATCAAGATTAAATGTATCACTCATATTTTTAAACAGGATAGAAGTAGAGAAATTCTCTACACATGAATATCCATAATCAAAATAAGGCTCATTACCTTTATCGAGATCCCAATGTCCAGTATTTTCAGAAATAGTCTCCAATAAATTCCATGCTTCTTCTTCAGTATTATTTGTAAAACTCCCACCAGATGAATGATACGTCTCTAACTTATCTATAATTTCTTATGTTACATGCTTGTATTATACCAATTGCTACATGTTTTATTCACACTTCATGGCATTTTTATGCATTTTCTGGGACTAACCTATTAACAAGATGCCACAGTGCCGTTCATGTTTTCTGCTATTTTTGGTTTCAGAAAAGTTGTTCTGCAAATATCCTCGGAATTGGACGAAACAAATTGCCACGTTCCTATTTTCCCGACACGTTCACGAAGTCCGAAGGAGAGACGAAGGGGGGCACCGAGGCGCCGTCCCCACCCCATGGCGCGGGTGGGCCCCCTGCCGCGCCGCCATGTGGGGAGCGGGCCTCGTGCCTCCACCGACATCGCCCCTTCACCTATTTATTCTCCCCGAGGCGAAAACCCTAAAATACCGAGCCATATTTCCAGAAAACATCCGCTGCCGCCGCCATCAACCCTAACTCGGGAGGGTTCTGAAGCTCTTCCCGGCACCCTGCCGGAGAGGGGAATCATCACCGGAGGGCTCTACATCACCATGCCTGCCTCCGGAGTGATGTGTGAGTAGTTCATCTTTGGACTATGGGTCCATAGCAGTAGCTAGATGGTTGTCTTCTCCTTTTGTGCCATCATGTTTAGATCTTGTGAGCTGCCTATCATGATCAAGATCATCTTATTGTAATGCTACATGTTGTGTTTGCTGGGATCCGATGAGTATTGAATACTATGTCAAGTTGATTATTGATCTATCATATATATGTTGTTTATGATCTTGCATGCTCTCCGTTATTAGTGTAGGCTTTGGCCAAGTTTATGCTTGTAACTCCAAGAGGGAGTATTTATGCTAGATAGTAGGTTCATGCCTCCATTTAATCTGGGACAGTGACAGAAAGTTCTAAGGTTGTGGATATGTGTTGCTACTAGGGGTAAAACAGCAATGCTTTGTCTAAGGATATTTGTATTGTTTACATTATGCACCTGTTGCTTGCAACTTAATACTGGAAGGGGTGCGGATGCTAACCTGAAGGTGGACTATTTAGGCACAGATGCATGCTGGATAGCGGTCTGTGTACTTTGTCGTAATGCCCAAGTAAATCTCATAGTGATCATCATGACTTGTATATGCATTGTTATGACCTCTCTATTTTGTCAATTGCCCAGCTGTAATTCGTTTACCCAGCATGTTAGTATTTTATTATGGAGAGACACCACTAGTGAACTGTGGACCCCGGTCCATTCTTTTACATCTGAAATACAACCTACTGCAATCATTGTTCTTTTTCATTCTCTGCAAGCAAACATCATTTTCCACACTATACACCTAATCCTTTGTTTTCAGCAAGCCGGTGAGATTGACAACCTCACTGTTAAGTTGGGGCAAAGTAGTTTGATTGTGTTGTGCAGGTTCCACGTTGGCACCGGAATCCCTGGTGTTGCGCACTACACTCCTCACCAACAACCTTCAGAACATCCCGACTTCCTACTGGTCCGATTAAACCTTGGTTTCTTACTGAGGGAAAACTTGCTACTGTACTCATCATACCTTCCTCTTGGGGTTCCCAACGAACGTGTGTCTTTCACGTCATCAAGCAAGTTTTCTGGCGCCGTTGCCGGGGAGTCGAGTTGCTTCTGCAAGGGGAGTCTCTCACTTCCAATCTCTTTACTTTGTTTTTGTCTTGCTTATTTTATTTTTATTTTGTCTTGTTTGCTTTCTTTATATCAAAAACACAAAAAAATTAGTTACTTGTTTTACTTTTGTTATTTCGGCCTAGTTTGTTTTGCTAAAATGAGTACTCCTGAGAACACCAAGTTGTGTGACTTCACTAGCACAAATAATAATGATTTCATATGCACTCCTATTGCTCCACCTGCTTCTAAAGCAGACTTTTATGAAATTAAACCTGCTCTATTAAATCTTGTTATGAAAGAGCAATTTTCTGGTGTTAGTACTGATGATGCTGCTGCCCATCTTAATAATTTTGTTGAACTTTGTGAGATGCAAAAGTATAAGGATATAGATGGGGATATTGTAAAACTGAAATTATTTCCTTTCTCTTTGAGAGGAAGAGCTAAAGAATGGTTGCTATCTTTGCCTAGAAATAGTATTGATTCTGGACAAAATGCAAAGATGCTTTCATTGGAAAATATTATCCTCCTGCTAAGATTATATCTTTGAGAAGTAGCATTATGAACTTCAAGCAATTTGATAATGAACATGTTGCCCAAGCATGGGAGAATGAAATCTTTGGTAAAGAATTGTCCTACCCATGGACTGACTGCTTGGATGATCATCCAAACCTTTTATGCAGGATTAAATTTTTCTTCAAGGAATTTGTTGGATTCGGCTGCTGGAGGGACCTTTATGTCCATCACTTTGGGTGCAGCAACAAAGCTTCTTGATGATATGATGATCAACTACTCCGAATGGCACACTGAAAGGGCTCCTCAAGGTAAGAAGGTAAATTCTGTTGAAGAAACCTCTTCCTTGAGTGAAAAGATTGATGTCATTATGTCTATGCTTGTGAGTGGTAAATCTCATGTTGATCCTAATAATGTTCCTTTAGCTTCATTGGTTGCTCAAGAAGAGCATGTTGATGTGAACTTCATTAAAAAAACAATTTCAACAACAATGCTTATAGGAATAATTTTGGTAACAACAACTATAAGCCATATCCTTCTAATAGTGGTAGTGGTTATGGTAATTCTTATGGTAATTCTTACAACAATAGTAGGAGTGTACCCTCTGATCTTGAAGTCATGCTTAAAGAATTTATCAATACACAAACTGCTTTTAACAAATCGGTTGAGGAAAAGTTTGGTAAAATTGATGTTCTTGCTTCCAAAGTTGATAGTCTTGCTCTTGATGTTGATCTTTTGAAACTGAAAGTTATGCCTAATGAGGTTAAAGATAGTAAGCCTTTTGCTACAGCAAATGCTATCCAAGTTAAAATTGACAACAATATTAGGATGTTGGCTGAATTGCATGCTAGGTGGGAAAGAGAAGCTGAAATTGATAGAAAGAATAGTATAGCTCGAGTTTGTACTATTACCACCACTAGTAATGCTGAAGCATCACATGTTAGTAAACCTCCTACTATCAATGGTAATGTTATTGGTGTTGGCAATGTTTCCACTTCTACTATAAAGCATGCAAAATTGCCTAAAACTGCTGAAACTGTTTCTGATAAAAGTGCTGAAATTTTTCGAAGTATTGGAGGCAATGGTCCCATTACTTTTGATCATAATGATTTTGATTTTGATGGTTGTAGCATTTCTGAAGTTATTATGTTCTTGCAAAAGCTAGCTAGAAGTCCTAATGCTAGTGCTATAAACATGGCTTTTACAAAACATATTACAAATGCTCTCATGAAAGTTAGGGAAGAGAAATTAAAACATGAAGCTTCTATCCCTAGGAAGTTGGAAGATGGTTGGGAGCCCATCATTAAAATGAAAGTGAATGATTTTGATTGTAATGCTTTATGTGATCTTGGTGCAAGTATTTCTGTTATGCCTAAGAAACTTTATGATATGCTTGACTTGCCACTTTGGAACACTGTTATTTGGATGTTCATCTTGCTGATAACTCTATGAAGAAACCTTTGGGGAGAATTGACAATGTTCATATTATGGTTAACAATAACCTTGTCCCCGTTGATTTTGTTGTTTTGGATATTGAATGCAATGCATCTTGTCCTATTGTTTTGGGAAGACCCTTTCTTCGAACTGTTGGTGCTGTTATTGATATGAAAGAGGGGAATATTAAGTATCAATTCCTCTCAAGAAAGGTATGGAACACTTCCCTAGAAAGAGAATGAAGATGCCTTTTGATTCTATTATTAGAACAAATTATGATGTTGATGCTTCTTCTCTTGAGAACACTTGATTTTCACTTTCTGCGCCTAGCTGAAAGGCGTTAAAGAAAAGCGCTTATGGGAGACAACCCACCTTTTTATTTTCTGTCATTTTATTTTATTTTGAGTCAAGGTGTTGCTTACTTCTGTAACAACTCCTTTGTATCTTTATTTTATTGCATTGTTGTGCCAAGTAAAGTCTCTAGTTGAAAGTTGATGCTAGATTTGGATTTCTGCGCAGTGACAGATTTTTGCTGTCCACCGTTTTGAGCTGTATTCACTCCAGAAAAATTAAAAATTCTGAAAAAATCACGCATGATCCTTATATATGTACGCAACTTTCATTAGTTTTGATTTTTCGCATCTGAGCAAGTTAAGTGCCTCGAAAAAATTCGTCTTTCCAGACTGTTCTGTTTTTGACAGATTCTGCCTTTTATTTTGCATTGCCTCTTTTACTATGTTTGATTGGATTTCTTTGCTCCATAAAACATCAGTGGCTGTAGTTAATGTCCAGAAGCATTGGTAATGATTGTGTCACAGTAGAACATGTGAATTTTTGATTATGCACTAACCCTCTAATGAGAATTACTTTGAGTTTGGTGTGGCGGAAGTTTTCAAGGAGCAAGCGAGAAGGATGATATGATGTGATCAAGAAGAGTGAAAAGCCTAAGCTTGGGGATGCCCCCGTGGGTCACCCAGCAATATTCAAGAAGACTCAAGCGTCTAAGCTTGGGGATGCCCAAGGCATCCCCTTCTTCATCAACAACTTATCAGGTCATCTCTAGTGAAACTATATTTTTATTCTTCCACATCTTATGTATTTTACTTGGAGCGTCTGTGTGCTTTTATTTTTGCTTTGTTGTTTTTATTTTCTGAATAAGTTGGATCCTAGCATTCTTGTGTGGGAGAGAGACACGCTCCGCTTTTTCATGTGAATACTCATATTCTTCACTTATATCTTTTGAGTATTCTTATCTAGCTACTGCTATGCTTTTAGCTCCTGTTTTTCATGCATCTCTTTTAGAGCTGTTAATTCTTGTGGAAAGTACTCTCTTGTTTCATTTGTAAATTACTTGGAGAGTTGCTTGGTTGATGTGTTGGTTCAGAAAATGTTGCATGTGGTAGTGGTATATGAATAACTTGCATAATCTTGTAGATCATTGAACTTTGATAACTTGATTCTTTGCAAATGTTTTGAGATATTTAGATGGTAAAGCTTGCTGGTTAGTTAAGTTAAAATCATTAGTGGATTGTTGTCTTTAAGCTTGTACCGTACTACAAACTCTACTAAAATTGTTGAAGGTGTAGTTGGACTTGATAGCTTTCCATGTCTAAAAGTGATTCGTAATAACTAAGTTGTGCTGAAGGTCGAGGGATCTAGCGGGGTACTTGTACCGCCGTGAACGGCCCTTCTTGGAGTGAATTTTAATCATGCTCTTAATGTTGAACCTGCTAGTTGTTTGCAATAAGCTTGTGAGTTCTTTTTGACTAATGTTAAGCTACGGTTTTTGGCACTTCCACCATCCAAATTTGCTAGCCTCTTCGGTGTGTGCATTGCCTTCTGCTCACATTGAGAGTTGTGCATACTTCGCCAGTACATCCAAACCCGTGGGAGGACTTTCTCTTGTTCTCCTACACATAAGCCCATACATCTTCCTCAAAACAGCCACCATACCTACCTACCACAGCATTTCCATAGCTGTTCCGAGATATATTGCCATGCAACTTCCATCTTACATTACATGACTTGTTGTCATTTATCATTTATATATTGCTTTGCATGATTCTATACAGCTGATGTGTGGTTTACCCATGTTACGCTAGATCATTGCACATCCTGCTACACTGGCAGAGGCATACAGTTTCATACATCATGTTTTTTCATTATGAGTTATTTGTACCAAAAAGTGTGTTGTCATATTAGGATGTTGCCCCTAAAAGTGAAAAGAGCCATGGAGGCCATCGAAAAGAGAAACAGAAAAAAAAAAAAAGAAAAAAGAGAAAAAGAAAAAAAGGAATAAAGAAAAAGGGGGCAACATTACTATCCTTTATCCACACTTGTGCTCATGTTTCAGCACCTGCATATTCATAGTCATCATTTGTGCTCATGTTTAGCACCTATACTCCATGTGAGAGAGTTTTCATGTTTACTAGTATAACTATGTGGGGAATTTACACTATAGAACTTGGGTTGTATATTCCAATGATGAGCTTCCTCAAAAATGCTCTAGGTCTTCATGAGCAACCAAGTTGGATGCACCCCCACTAGTTCCATTGGAGAGCTTTCATACACATATAGCTCTATGTGCATCCGTTGCATGGCAATCACTACTCCTTACATAGCTTCGATTATAAGACTTCCTCTTGTCTAATGATCACTTATAGCTTTGTGAGACTTTCTTCCTTTGGCCTTCCAAACCCCCATTAATGTTCTTTTAGCCATAACATCCTGGTGCCAATACCAAATGCTTACGCTCACCGGTTGAGTAGACTTCGAAACAGTTGATTCATGATGTTCATGTTTATATTTACTTGACTGAATCCTTCTATGTTATGAAAAATTGCTTGATGCTTGGAATTGAAGGATAGAACTCCTACATTGGATACTTAAAACATCTTTAATGAACCTTGTACGGTTTCATGTCTTTAAAGCAATAGTTCATGAAAAGTTTTAGCTTGTTTAACTATCTTGCTTTGTTATCTCTTATTGAATATCAATTATAGACTTTTGCTTTGAATGATTTGATCTCAGCTCACATGCTTTACAATATTATTTGATCAAGATTATGTGGTAGCATGTCACTTCAGAAATTATTTGTTGTTATCGTTTTACCTACTCGAGGACGAGTAGAACTAAGCTTGGGGATGCTTGATACGTCTCCAACGTATCTATAATTTCTTATGTTCCATGCTTGTATTATACCAATTGCTACATGTTTTATTCACACTTCATGGCATTTTTATGCATTTTCTGGGACTAACCTATTAACAAGATGCCACAGTGCCAGTTCCTGTTTTCTGCTGTTTTTGGTTTCAGAAAAGCTGTTCTGCAAATATCCTCGGAATTGGACGAAACAAATTGCCACGTTCCTATTTTTCCCGACACGTTCACGAAGTCCGAAGGAGAGACGAAGGGGGCACCGAGGCGCCGTCCCCACCCCATGGCGCGGGTGGGCCCCCTGCCGCGCCGCCATGTGGGGAGCGGGCCTCGTGCCTCCACCGACATCGCCCCTTCGCCTATTTATTCTCCCGAGGCGAAAACCCTAAAACACCGAGCCATATTTCCAGAAAACATCCGCTGCCGCCGCCGTCAACCCTAACTCGGGGGGTTCTGAAGCTCTTCCCGGCACCCTGCCGGAGAGGGGAATCATCACCGGAGGGCTCTACATCGCCATGCCTGCCTCCGGAGTGATGTGTGAGTAGTTCATCTTTGGACTATGGGTCCATAGCAGTAGCTAGATGGTTGTCTTCTCCTTTTGTGCCATCATGTTTAGATCTTGTGAGCTGCCTATCATGATCAAGATCATCTTATTGTAATGCTACATGTTGTGTTTGCTGGGATCCGATGATATTGAATACTATGTCAAGTTGATTATTGATCTATCATATATATGTTGTTTATGATCTTGCATGCTCTCCGTTATTAGTGTAGGCTTTGGCCAAGTTTATGCTTGTAACTCCAAGAGGGAGTATTTATGCTAGATAGTAGGTTCATGCCTCCATTTAATCTGGGACAGTGACAGAAAGTTCTAAGGTTGTGGATGTGCTGTTGCTACTAGGGGTAAAACAGCAATGCTTTGTCTAAGGATATTTGTATTGTTTACATTATGCACCATACTTAATGCAATTGTCTGTTGCTTGCAACTTAATACTGGAAGGGGTGCGGATGCTAACCTGAAGGTGGACTATTTAGGCACAGATGCATGCTGGATATCGGTCTGTGTACTTTGTCGTAATGCCCAAGTAAATCTCATAGTGATCATCATGACTTGTATATGCATTGTTATGCACCTCTCTATTTTGTCAATTGCCCAGCTGTAATTTGTTTACCCAGCATGTTAGTATTTTATTATGGAGAGACACCACTAGTGAACTGTGGACCCCGGTCCATTCTTTTACATCTGAAATACAACCTACTGCAATCATTGTTCTTTTTCATTCTCTGCAAGCAAACATCATTTTCCACACTATACGCCTAATCCTTTGTTTTCAGCAAGCCGGTGAGATTGACAACCTCACTGTTAATTTGGGGAAAAGTAGTTTGATTGTGTTGTGCAGGTTCCACGTTGGCACCGGAATCCCTGGTGTTGCGCCGCACTACACTCTCTCACCAACAACCTTCAGAACATCGCCGACTTCCTACTGGTCCGATTAAACCTTGGTTTCTTACTGAGGGAAAACTTGTTACTGTACTCATCATACCTTTCTCTTGGGGTTCCCAACGAACGTGTGTCTTTCACGTCATCAATGAATTATCCAGAATCTCCTTGTGCTTCATAGGTAGCCTCACATAAAAGTTTATCAATATAAGTTTCCTAGTAAGATCATGACAAGGAGTCTTGCGAAGGAGTTCCTTCCATCTTCCCCAAGCTTGAGTAATACTCTCTCCCAGATGTGGCCAGAAATTGAATATGTAGCAGCGGTTCTCATAAACTTCTTTAGGAGTAAAGTATTTAAGAAAGAAAACCTTCCTCAGTATATTCCAATCAATAACAGCTTCTTCATCCAGAGACCTGTACCAAACACGAGCGTTACCAGATAAAGACAAATATAGTAACTTCCTTTTTACCTCATCCTCAGGGATACCGGGAAGTCTAAATAAACCGCATTTGTCTTCCATTAACTCCATGTGTTCATGTGCAGACTTAGTTCCATCCCCTATAAATGGATTTTTCATAAATCTTTTAACATGACCCATGGAAATTTTATATCCCGCTTTAGGTATCTCAGGCACAGTAGTTTCAACCACTTTAGCAGTAGTGGCATAAGCACTTTCATATAGAGCAAGGTGCAGCGAAGAACGATTCATAAATGCCATAGTATCAATGAGATAAAACAGCAAAGAGAATTCAGCTTTCAAGTTTCCTTACCAAGCTTCTTACCAATAGCGCAACGCTCCCCGGCAACGGCGCCAGAAAAGTATCTTGATGACTCCCAAGTGCAGGAGATCAATTGTAGTACCTTTCAATTAGAAAAGGTTGTCGAACCCACGAGGAGCTGAAGGTATTGGTTAGTAAGATTGATAAATAAAACAATAAAAGATGTAAGTGTTTTTGGTATTTTCGGTTGTATAATTCCAATGCAGCAAGTAACAATAGCAAGTGAAAGCTCTCAAAGAGAGAAAGCCCAATCCTATTATGTGGCAAGAGGACAAGATCAAGTGATGTGTAACTTATATGTGGAAAACGTTCCCGAGGGCGGCATGGATGTTGCTAGGCATAGAGATTTATTAAACAACACGTTGAATATCTTGTCAAGTTTTAATCTTCTTTGGACGGAGCCATAATTCGGTATAGCTAAATAAATAGACTACAACCCCTTATGATGGATCATGTGGCCAAGTAAATGACTGCACAAGAATTATTAAGACATAATGTCCCACCATAGCATTACCCTCTAAGGTCCCCGATACTAATACCCTCATAATATAACTACATGACTCAATCTCAGGTTTACTTGTCCTCCCAAGTTTTCCTCAATTCATTATACTACGGTGTTCTCCTATGAGCCCATATAGGTGAAGTGTTGTGCAGTCGACGTTCGCACAACACCATCATAGAATCACATAAAAGATAAACTCTTGACAAAATACCAACACATGTTATATATAAATCATTGCCAATTCATCCTATGCCCTCAGGAACATATGGGAACTACTCACAACGTGCAAACATGATCATAATCAGTGGCATAAGTGGTACAACACAATCTGAAAATATAACTTCACCCACAAATAATGACAAGTACTCAATCACAAACATTAATAGTAGCACAAGACAAGTATCTAGGGTATAGCAACTCTCAAACTATGAGGGGAACGGAGTGGATCACGGAGATGATGATGGAGATGGTGCTGGTCTTGATGGGGGTGATGATGTAGAGGCCTCCTCCCACGCCAAGGAGGAGAGGTGATGACGATGGCGATGATTTCCCCCTCTCCGGAGCTCCGGAGCAGCAGGATCTGATCCCCCTCGGAGGGAATCAGGAGTTTCGCCGCCGCCGCGACCTCGGATGGACTAGGGAAAATTAGGGCGTAGGTTTTCGGGCGAGACGAAGGCGTTGCTAAAAAGCCCCAGGCGAGGAGGTGCCCGAGGCCGATTTTGGTGGGCCCCACGCGGCCAGGTACATGGGCCGCGTGGGCCCCCCTCTTTTGTCCCTCGTGGCTCTCCTCTCTTCGGTCTTCTTTCCATCGCCTTTCTTCCGATGAAAAACCTCCGTGGTATTTTTCCTGAAACAATAAAAAATAGCCAATATGCTACTAAAGGCATATTATTTGGGTTCCTGAAACTCCTGAAACAATAAAAACAAGAAAAGGGGGTTTTCGGCCTCCCAGAAATTAAATACCAAAAATAGGGACTTTGTATGAAAGTCCCCTAAATCATCTAAAACGTGTAAAAACAATGATATAACAGTGCATATAACATTCTAATATGCTACTAAAGGTTGCATAAATGATGATATAAAATGCACGTATCAGTAGCCGGGGAAGATGGGGAGACAAGGGCACGGTGGAGGCCAGGCTCGTTGGTACAGGTCAACAGCAGGATCTCCTCGTTGGCCGGGAGCCAGCCGGCCCGCGGATCGCCGCCCCGTCCTGAGCGCTAGTCTCCTCGAGCGGAGGCAGCGGAAGGGGATTTTCGATGAAACCGTTACTTTGACTTAGCGGTGGCATAAGGGGTAATATATTTTAATTCGACAAGGGTAAAATTGGCAAATTTAACCAGAAATCAAATCGAAGCAAAGGATCTACCACAACATCATCATGCATTCATGCCTACTACCTCCCGGTATATAAAAAACATGCTTGCACAACCTCAACCTAAAATCAAAGGCATCATAGCCAATCAACAATGAACTTCGCCATGCATAAATAAGTATCAGGAGTTTAGTTTTTCCAATGAACCAGCAATTAAACATCACAGCCAATCAACAATGAACTTCGCCATGCATCAATGGATCTGGCCAGATCCCGGGCGGCCCCGAATCGAATCAACATGGAAAGCACCGCCACGCCGCCTCCATCATGCAGCGCCGCCCGTGCCCCTCCTCCACCCCTAGAGCATCCCCTCGGTGGGGAGCACGAGCAGCTGTGCGGCGGCATAAATCGGGCGCCGGAGATGACGGGCGGCGCGGGCGCGACCGTGGCGCCGTGAAAGCGATCCCGCGGTCGGAAGCACCGGCGGAAGCCGGCCTTGTCGCGCGCGTGGAGGAGCACGGGGTGGCATGGGGGTAGCCGGGGAAGATGGGGAGACAAGGGCGCGGTGGAGGCCAGGCTCGTTGGTACAGGTCAACAACAGGATCTCCTCGTTGGCCGGGAGCCAGCCGGCCCGCGGATCGCCGCCCCGTCCTGAGCGCTAGTCTCCCGAGCGGAGGCAGCGGAAGGGGATTTTCGATGAAACCGTTACTTTGATTTAGCGGTGGCATAAGGGGTAATATATTTTAATTCGGCAAGGGTAAAATTGGCAATGTAAAAAACGCACCAACACCTCCTCAAGCAATATTATATTGCATATTATATATATGTATAGAGAGAGAGAGTAAAGAGAGAGAGAGAGAGAGAGAGAGAGAGAGAGAGAGAGGGCAAACAAGGGCTTGTGACATACAGTTATCATGGATGAAGGCACAATTGCAACAACCATAAGACTCTAGAGGTCTTCTCGATATTTTGTTTTCATTTCCATCTATGCATTTTTCATCAGGGCATTCTCGAGCTTTGTTTTAGTGTCCTCTGCCATATTTCGCATAAAGGTGTTATCACTAGCGGAAAATTTACGTGGACAGTGGAACTAATGGCACATGGAGATAAGCGCACTTGTTATACCGCATTTTTTCAAAATTGGTCAAAAATTTCCAAAAACAATTACACTCAAAGATTACAAAATATTCTACTCGTGTACAAATTTGGCTACAAAATATTTTGCGCTGACTTTTGGGAAAAAAGACAAATTTTCTGATGAATATAGCGTCTTTCTTGGCAAACTAATCAGTGACCCGGAAGAAGCAGAGGCTAGATACCCGACAAGAGTTCAGCCATGGGCAGTATGGGGGCGACCGACATCTCGACCCGTGGCCACCGGTGAAGGTTAGTTGAGAGTCACGCCAAATCTTGTAATCTTTATTCTTCGCTTGGTGACCACTGAGTCGCGTGTTTTTCCTTCCTAGTACTAGAGATGGCAAGAGCAGCACTAATGAAGACGCTGAGAGCCACGCCACAAAAGGCATTTCGGAAAATTAAGCGCACGTATTATTTTATCCAATACCAGGTCCAGTTCTTTGGTCTCATATGATCTAAAAATCTTAAATAAATTTAAATTTATACTAAACTTTTATACATATATAGATCTTATATTTATGATGATACAATCTTCGGGGCATTATTTTATAATACTTACTTAGGATACTTAATCAAATATATTGGTTGTCGTGTTAGTTGGTATGAATTGTAATGTATTAGTGAAAGCACTTCGCTTGTGTTAAATATAAAATGTATTTTCTAACAAAAGTTCATTCTTAAATAAATTTCTAGCAATTGCATATTCTATATAATGTAAATGTATTTATGGACAAGATAACTAAATCATACGATATAAAAAATCTTAATAGTTGTTTCTAGTGTATGGTTAGGTAAGCATCTAATGATATAAACAGTGAGAGCCCTTGGACACACACATCGATTTGAGATTTCTGGTCATGCAATATGCCCCGCAAACCATCTCCACAACGTCTTATTATGCCGGATCCAGGAAGTCGGAATGAAGAGGGATTCACTTATTCGTTGAACGAACCAACCTTAATGCCCCCACTCTCGCTGACGCCCTCCCCGGATGCCCCTTGGGGCCCAAGGCCCCACCCGTCAGCCTCACGTTGTACATATAATCGGTGTGGCTGACGGGCGCGGAGGGACGAGGTTCATAGCGCATACGTCACAATGGCTGATTTTGTTCATTTACCGTATTAGGTTTTACCTTCACAATTGTGTGCCCATCCGGGATAATTTTATCGCCGTACTATGTTCCTCGCACCTCTCTTTCGCTCGATGGGCCCATTCCATTCCGCGGTCCACAAGTAAGTCACAGAGGACGTTGTGTCGCTGATCTTCACCGTGCATTTGTTGTCGTTGCTTATTTTGTACATTAGTTTGGGGCACACTCGGGCTTTCACATTGTCGCCGTGTACGTTGCATTGTTCATCCTGTCAGAAGATATTTGGGCCCTTATTTCCCATCCGAGCTGGCGTCTCTCCATTAGTCGGCGGGTACGTTGCAATGTCCGTCCACAAAAGACTTTCGGGCCCTTCTTCCTTATGCAGCCCGGCGTCCCGACAATGGTCGGGTTGCGTTACCGACCTAGATAAAATATTTCAGGGGCACGGTAGGAAAATATATCGGGCCATTCTTCATTTGTCTCGGTGGCGTCTTGCTATTGGTTAGGTTCCGCGGTATCTTGGGGACACGGTTGGGTTTTTCCATTGTAGAAACACCATTGCTCAAAACTTGTTTGTGGGCAAACCGAATAAGGGAAAGAAGCCATGCAAGCCGTTCACCTCGCATCATTGTTGGGTCGAGCTTGAGAATGATGGGAAGTGGAAAAATCGTGATACACTCATGATTCCAAACAAGAATCCTAAAAGCTCGGTTGGAGAAGCTAAGTCATAATTCGTGATGAAGATGATGATGCGTCAAGTGGAGAGAATGGAAAGAAAAGCTCGGTGGCTACTACCAAAAGGCCAACCGGAAGGAAGCAAGCAAAGGAAAATGGCAAGAAGAGTGGAGATGATGACATCAAAGAATCTTTTGGACCCCATGATATATGTGAGAAAGGAGACGCAAGAGGAGAAGAAGTAAAATGAGGCTACAACAAATGGAAGAAATGAAGGCATCAGAGGAGAGGAGGGCATTGGCCGAAGAGAGGATGGAGGCGGCCGAGAGAGGTTGGTGGTGGCCGAGGAGAAGAAGGTCGAGGTTGAAAAGAGGAAGGTGGCTTTGCAAGAGGAAGAAAATGTAAAGGAAGAGGAGCACAAGTTGATGTTCATGGAGACTAGTGATATGGATGATAAACAAAAGGCTTATGTTGAGCTTTGTAGAGATCAATTGTTGATGAACAAGTCTATGGCATCAAGCTCATACATGAATGACACTGAAGGAGGCATGGAGGTAGTGGCATGATCTCATACATGAATGCCATGGGAGGAGGTGGCATGAGCTCATACATGGGTGCCATGGGAGGTGGAAGCATTGGTTGCACTATGACCGGCTACATGGGTGCCATGGGTGGCATGTCCAGAATGGGAGGCTACATGGCTACTACGGTAGGCATGGGAAGCTACATTGCTTGGAGATTCTTGATGAGGTGGATGCATTGCATGTTGAGAGAATTCCTTGTAGTGGGGCTTTGCTATTTAGATATAGAAGATTGGCGGGGCTATCATTTTGGGCTTGGGCCATTGAGTACTGGACATTAGCCTCTAATAACTTTGCTTATGGACATATACTACATCTCAGGTTCAAGTAAATCCTATTAGTCCTGCGACATTATTTTAATGTAGCAAAAGATGATGCCCCATGGATGGTGATAGGATTGACTGGCAGAGAATAATATAGAATTTTTCTTAGTTCGAAGGGGAAAAGGGCATGAATAGCCAATTGCAGGAACATAAAGCCACGGATATGCCACCAGGCGGTTACCTTCAGCCCAAGCACCTGGCGCTACGATGAAATTTATACAAGCTGGTAGTGATCTATCTCAGTTAGTAGTTTCGATGTGATCTTACATGTACTCCTCTTATTCCTTTTTTTTATGAAAAGGCAGCCTGCCTGCTTTTCTATTAATTAGAACTATAGTACAAGACGTACAAGGGTAAACCAAAAACAAGGAAAAGGAAACAAGATGTACTCCTCCAATTCTCAAAGAAAAGGAGATGTAGTCCTCCTAGTTACTGAAACTACAACCTACTAATGTGCAAGATAAAGTAGACCAAGGAGACTACAACGTCACACGCTGGCTAGCCGCGGCCTCTATGTATGTGTTACACAGACGAGACAAGATTCACTAAGGCCCTGATTGGATTACCATTATTCTTCCCCTTCTGTTAAAATAAGACAGGTCTATCGGACGTTGCCACGTACGTATTTTTTCCCAAACCGTTTCCGGCCGGAAAACGGCGTTCCAAGTGCGCCCTCAGACTCTTCTTGTTTACTGTTTAGATTCTTGGCGAGCTCCACGTCTCTCGAAGAACTGAAGTTGACGAGGTCCATCTCTAACATGCCATCCACGCTGCCTGTTCTAACGTCGCGCTGGATGTACTCCGCTCGGTCTGGATACACAATCCTCCTCGCCTGATACACGTCGTTGTAGCATCGGCCTATAGTTAACAAAGTATAACCTCACCATGATTATTCAGTAAGAATAAGAAAACACCATCATCGATATAAACCAATCCAGATTATTCTGCTTTGATGGAACAAGCAAAGACTTACTAGCATATGGACAGGGTATGGGGCAGCAGAAATTTGGCTTAGGCTCTTTCGCATACGACCCAAATTCAGCATAGAAGAGCGTCTTTTGCAACCGCAAACCACCAGTAGCCATAAAATTAACGTGATAGCATGTGCGAAGCCTGGGATAGTACCCTGTCTTTCTATCCTCCACACCACATATAAAGTCGAGAGTATATTTTGGTTCCTACAACAAGCAAGCAATCAGTAGTGTCAAATAAATGTAAGGTAAATATTTGTAGAGATTTCGGAAAAGACCTGTTACATATATATAGACCTACCAAAAAATGTAGTGACGCGTATTCCTTTAGCAACCGTTCAAGATTTTTGTGGAACCAGCTCATCTGCTCCTCATATTTTGATCTACTACTTGACACCTTGCTCAACGCATCTACACAAAGCTTGGGAGCATGCAGTAGTACCGGTGTCTGAGCTCTGGACCAGCTGCTCAGCACCATGTCTAGAGTGGAAGCTATGCCATCGATGGACAACACGGTACCACTAGTTCGAGCCTCGGCCATCAAGGAGAGCAGTTTAGTTCGCTCAACGGGCATTAGCAGCAGCAGCTGGTGCAGTTCACCCAGCTCAAGGGGCAGGGGGTGTCCGGCGGCCATGGCAGCTTCGTGGAAGGGGTTCTTGTTTTTAGATCTTGTTGTCGATGTTGATGATAACATGTTAACAATGTCGCATTTTGCACTGCATATATTCTCCAGAGGACAAGCCGCCGTTGAGATCTGGGGGTCGGCGAATGCGGCGAGCTCAGTAAGGCCCGTGAGGGAATGAAGCTCGGTGCGAAGCAGAGAGAGGGGGTCGAGGATGTCGGTGTACGGCTCAATCATGACGCGATCAGACTCCGGGAGAGGGCAGCCGTGCTTGTTGTACCAGATGAAGTTGACGATGATGTTGGAGACAGGGTCCAATGAGCCGTAGCAGTGGCCGGCCTTGAGGATGCCGCGCATGAGCGATCCCGAAGGTGTGGGCAGCAACGTGAGCGCGGTGACTTAGATGTCGTGTATCATACCTTGGAGATACGTCTTGAGAGACTGCAAGTACTCGCATGCGTCACCACCACAGGGGGTGCCCGTGTTTTGACCAGCATATGCATATGCCTTTGTCAAGCATGATGGTAACATGGTAGCCATGTCGTCAATAGGCCGCAGGGACGTGATGAGATGGGCAACTGGGCGAACATTGGTGGTGGTGGTTGTGATGGTGCTGCCATCTGAAGAGACGTCAACGGAAGTCGTGGTGCGGTCGGCGGCGGCCATGTCTGCTGTGAGGCTGTCATAGTCATAGGGGCGGTGCAATAGACGGTGGATGGCTCTAACCTTTTTAGAAGTAATACGACGATGACCTGAAAATAGCTTCTTGAGAAGGGCAAAGCCATCATGGGTGTAGAGTCGGGTCGCCATTAGCTGCACCAGTGTGTCGGGCGCTTTGGTGGCGGCCGATTTGAGGGCGGCCTGTGTCCTTGGGGAGTCAGGGTCAAGGGCGTGAGGCTGCTGATAGAGGTCGTATTGGACGAGCATGACGGCTAGAGGGAGATCGGCTCTACCCAGTAGAGGTAGCGGATGGCCTGTTGGTGGGTGAGGCAGCCGAAGTAGACGACGAGGAATTGGGTGAAGCTCCTGCAGGACCCTGGTCATCGTGATGGTCATAGGAATCATCGTCATCCGAATTGTCCCAAGCTTGTGTCTTGGACCTCTTAGCGGCGGGTGGAGAGGAGGAGGAGGAGGAGGCGTGGTAGGGGAGGAGGGCGAGGGCGTTGAGGATGATGTTGGAAACAGGGCCGAGGAGGCCGAGGCATAAGCCGCCCTTTTTGAGGAGGCGGAGCAGGTCCTCGCTCTTTTGGGGCAGCCGGTTGATCGCCTCCTCGTAGAAGTCGACGATGAGCTTGTTGATGGCTTGGTACAAATCTTGGTCGGAGAGAAGCGGCGCATCGTGTTGGTCGTTGGTGCGGCAGCCGGGGCTGTGTAAGCACGAAATCAATCCCCTGCGACTACGAAGAAGGGGAGCAGAGCCGGCCGCAGAAGGGGATCCACACGCCATCAGCGGGGAGAGCCTGCCTGAGATGGTGGATGCCGGACTTGGGGGCGGCGGATGGATAATATGTAGGCTCTACTCCGGAGGATGGACAAGGACGCGATCGACGACGACAACGCTGGAGGATTACTCGCCAAATCTCGAACTTTGGGAGGAGGTTGAGCGCGAGGACAAGGAGAACGATAATTACATGTTGTACGAGCATCGCGCCATGGAGGATTCCATGTCCACGAAGCTCGCAAAAGACAGAGTGTGCGATGAAGGACAACGCATAACATCTAGCATGTGATCTGCATGTATCGAGTATGAAGAAATACTACAAGACCACGAGCAGCAGTCAATACCTACATCACCAAGGTACCACCAGGGGACAAACAATTGAAGAACTGAAAGGAATTAGAATGAAGTTGTCCATAAGTCCTATGATAATATGACTTTTGAAATAAAACATAGCAAGAAACGGATGCCATTCTTGACGTCTAATTAGTTTGCATTGAACATGGAGAAAATACTTGCTGCTAGCATCATCCCTTCCACTTGGGATTCCCAACAACTTCCCTGGAAGTAGCACTTTCCAAAAAATATCCAAACATATTTTGTTGAGAAGCAATAAAATAGACTGCCACATGTGCTTAGCACATATAAGGAATATGTGGCTAGTTTGCGTTCTAGGCTCCCCGTCGGATGCAACTCTATGCTTACCTAATCCTAAACTAGAAACGCCTGTTAAGATATTTCTTAGATCGTCTGATTTAGTGATCTTCTCCATATATAGATATACATTATATGGAATTTTCCCTTGCAATATTTATTGTATGAATGGAATTTTGTTACGAAATACATTTTAAATATAACACAAGCAATGTATTTTCACTAATATATTACAATTATGTAAAAAAAATTAGAGCCAATATATTTGGTTTAGTATCCTAAATAAAATTACTATAACACTATACCCCTTAAGATAAGATTGTGTCATAATAAATCAAGTTTATATAACTATGAAAGTTTAGTATAAATGTAAAATGGACAGGGAGGAGTGCATTATAGAAATTGCCCAGACTTTCGGTGTAGAGTATGACACTCCTTGCTTTGATAACGAACCACGTCGTCGCCATTCCCGAAGAGTGCATCGTGGTATGATAACGCTCATCCCCAGACATCTCAGAAGGGACGCGGTGGTGACAAACAATTCTGGGAAGAAGGGCCCACGTATATATCTTAGATCACGCGGTGGTGAATTTTTTTTTAGACTAGAGAATAGTTTTTAGATGCGATGATAGTTCGGAATCAGTTAACCTTATAAAAAGTGAACCTTATACTCGAGTCAATTAAAATATTTTGACCCCTAGAATATTTTAGAAATCTAACAATTACCATTTTGAACATGTGAACACATTTTGAATACCGTGCAACTATTTTTTGTGAACCGTGAAAAAATTATTTAAGAAAATATGAAAAAAAAATCGAACCCACGAGTATTTATTTAAAGCCTTAATTTTTTTTGGAACCACCTGAACATTTTATTTGAAGCATGATATATTTTCCATCCATGAATATTTTCTGAATCCCTTGGAACTATTTTGAACCGCATGCATGTTTTTTGTACCCCTGAACTTCTTTTTGAAAACCTAGAATATTCTTAGAAATCACACGATATTTTCGAGCCTTTGAACATTTTCTAAATCATGTTTGCAAATATCTTTGTGAACCATGAACATTTTTAACGGGCATGAACATATTTTTCAAACACCATAAATGCGTATTTAAACAACTAATTTTCTGAGTGGTAATATATTTACACTATTTAAACTATTCACGTGTTACACCTAGTGAACAATTTTTGGAACATGTGAATTTTGTATCAAGTCATAGCAACTCCGACCGACCTTGTACAGTTCTTATTTTGTCCCGAGTCCTGACCGACCGAAACACTTATGTAACGTAACATAAAGCAGAACAGACTTTTCTTGTCCCCGGTGCCTTGTTGATTCGTACGTCGAGGCAAACGCAAGCCCTAACCCCGGCCGCCGCCGCCGTCGATCGCCGGTGATGGCGTCTGGATCCATTTTGTCTTGTTCTTCTTCCGGCGCCCTTCGGAGGGGCCTCATCTCGTGCTTGCACAGCGACAACTGCCGCGCCGAGGATTCGCCTCTTCTCTCCGACCATGATCTGCCACAAGCCATCGAGAAGCTCACCGTCGGCTTCTACGAGGAGGCCTTCAACCGGCTGCCCTGCGACGCCATGCCGGGCCTCCTCCGCCTCCTCACCACCGGTGGAGGCAGCACCTGCCTCGGCCTCCTCGACCCCGTCTCCAACATCATCCTCAACTCCATCGCGCTCCTCCCAGAGACGCACAAGAAGCCCCAAAGGCAGCCGCCAAAACCATCTCCTGGCGCCTGCCTGCATCAAGGTCCTGCCAAAGTCTGCTCGGCTTCCTCATGGCATATTTCGGATGCCTTACCAAGGTGCAGGCCACCCGCTACCTCTACAGAGCCGACGCCAATCTCCTCCTCGCGGTCATGCTCATCCAACATGACCTCTACGCCGAGGGTCAAGGCGAAGCATTCGACCCCGAATCAGATAGGACCCAAGCCGCCCTCGAGTGGGCAGCCACCATGGCACGCCACCCTTCGCCCACCATGTTGGCTAATCTCATGTCAATCCACCTCAAAGACGCCGACTTTGGCCTTATGAAGAATTTCTTCTCGGGTGATGCTGAAGGTGCAGGTGCCCCTCTTACGGTTGAGCATGTTTGGGCAATCCACAGCATGGTACACAAGATGATGACCCCCATGTGTTTTGCAAGCATTACACATACCAGAAGAAAGATGGTTATCAATTATGGTCACTTACGGGAGGCTGGCTGCTCCGAAATTACAACACCCTCTGCTACGGTGGACAACGCCAGGACCACATCCACTACCTTGGCCTGGGTTGGAACCCCCATCTCGTCGCTTCAGTCCGGAGTCCTGCCTGAAAAACTGAAACATTGCCTGCGTATAGCAGATATACAGAAGCATTACTTGAAGAACCCATGCGGCGGTGACGCCCGCTGCGACTACCTCCACACTCTCGATATGTTCGTCAATGCTACCATTCACAACCTGTACATCAAGGCGCTCAAGTTGCTGCCTACGCCATCTGGCTCACTCATGCGCAGCATCCTCAAGGCCGGACACTGCTATGGCTGCATGGACCCTCTCTCCAACATCATCGTCAACTCCATCTGGTACAACACCTGTGGCTGCGATCTCCCAACTTCTGAACGAATGGAGATGGTAGAGTACAATGACGTCCTGGACCCACTATATCTGCTCCGCACACAGCTTCACTCCCTCAAGGGCCTTACCAAGCTCGCCGCATTCACCGACCCCCGGTTCTCGGTGCCAGATTGTGCTCTCGACCTCCTATGCAGTGCAAAATGCGACATTGCGCACATGCTGGCATCATCCACACCGGAGAGCTCTGAAGAAAACCCATTCCATGAGGCTGCTGTAGCCGCTGGACACCCTCACCCCCTTTGGCTGGGTGAGCTGCACCAGCAGCTGCTGCTGATGCCCGATGTGCGGAGCCAGCTGCGCTATCTTATGACGGAGGTTAAAACAAATGGCACCGTGTTGCGCGTCGATGACATGGCATCATGTATTGTAAACATGTGGAAAAGAAACAGATCCAAGGCTCAAACTGTGGAAGCTCCTGTACTTTGTGGAGAGGCATTGATGGTTGTGTCAAGTAAGAGGTCAGAGTATCAGGAGCGGAGGGGCAAGCTCCGTTCAAAGATTGAACAGTTGCTGAAGGAATACATGGCTCAGCAGTTTCCGGTAGGGGTGTTAAATTTGGTTTCCATCATTATCTAGCTGCTATGTACACATATACATATCCCCTTTACCTTCATTAATTTTGATCAACACTCTTGCTTGATGTAGGGACCAGAGTATAAACTTGGTACTATCTTGGGTGTGGACAAAAGAAACAGAGGCCCCCCTCCCAGGATTCAGTACAATGTGAACTTCACGGCCGCCCAGGATTCGCAGCTTCATAAGACTCTTTTCTTCGCCCAATTCTGGTCAATCTCACGTGAGCGAAAGCCCGCCCAATTCTGGTCATTCTCACGTGAGCCAAAGCCTGAATTCTGCTGCCCTCTACCCTATGCGTATGCAGGTAAGTCCTCTAGTTCTCTGCAGACGCATGGCTGAGTAGTACGAGGAATTTGATTCTTTTGCCCCTGTTTTAGTTGGGGCTTTCATCATTTGCCCTAGTGCAGCAGAGGAGGAGCCGATTGGGGCTCCGACTAATGGATAATCCCGTTGCACAGTTTTAGTTCAGTTTGCTGGCGGAGCTAGGCTAAGATCGACCATGGTGCACTTAATCATGCAGTACCTCTTTGCTGTTGTGTTTTGCATCATCATGGTGCACAAAATGTAGATTAAGGTGGTGCACAAGCTAGTTTTTGAGCTGGTTCAAAGAGAAAAACATTTTGTACCCTGGTGCGGACAGCAGCCTGCGGAGGCAGCGCTGACCAGCAACTTGAGAGTAGGAGCGGGGCGGCCAATAGCCAGCTTGCGCCGGTGGTGGCGTGCGGCTGCTGCTACACCTCTCAGGGGTGCCGTAGTCGTCGACCTTTAGTCTTATCCTCTAACTGACAGAAATTATATATAACAGAATAATTCAGTGGGGGCAAGAGATGAACGATCAAAGTAAAATGGAGCACAAAGGAGTTACAAAGTAAACGAGGACAAATGATAGAAGCCCCAACTAAACAGGGGCAAAAAATCGAATTCCCCCATTAGTAGCTGATAGCACTTAGTTAGTTTGGGTCACACATGATCTGCTTCACACCTTCTCATGCTTCCATGCACTATTGGTAGATTTGAATTGGAATTGGCTTATTATTATCTGCTCTGTCTCTTACTGAATAATCACTGTCGGGTTTTATTTATTTGTTAATAGGCCGTTGCTACTATGGCGTGGATACTGCAAGGAAGATTGTGTATCCAGATGATGCCAAGTACATCCCGGACGATATCACCCACCCCGGAACCCGCAACGTGGATGGCATGCTAGGAATGGACCTCGTCTACTTCAGTCCCAAGTTGGACGTGGAGCTTGCAGAGAATCTGAACATGTTGGGTAGTCAAGAAGAACAGAAGAAGAAGAGAAGAAGAGTGTGAAGTGAGACCATGCTTCGTTGTGTCCTAATTAATGCACGTTCTGAGATGTACCTATCATCGTTTGAATGACATTACACCGTCATGTTTTGTTGCCTTGAGATAGCTACTAGTGTTAAGCGTCGATGCCTTAATTTTTTATTGCTTAGAGCATCTCCACCGGGGCTCTAAAGAACCCCAAAGCCTTTGGGGGGTCCGGACACGAAAAACGCCCATCAGCGGCACCCCAAAGCCTCGCCCCGTGCGATTTTGTGTCCGGCACCCTCAATAGGGCCTCCAAGTTTGGAGGCCCTCCTGGGGGTGCCGGACATCGCCTCGGGCATGGCCCTGACAGCGATGGCCCGCCCGTCATACACACGACGCGTCCGTGCCCTGAGTCATTCGTCCTCCACAGCCTCTCCTTTTTTCCTCTCGCCGGCGATTCGCACCATCGCCGCCACTCTCGGCGCCGCCTGCTTGATTTGCACCTAGGGGACCTTGGCGCAGCGCTAAGGACCGTCTCGCGCCGCTGGTCTCTGACCTCGTCTAGCGCCGACGCATCTAGTTCGAGCCCGGGTACACCTCCTCTTCCCTCCCGTCCCGCACGCAAGCTGTTCGACCATTGGTTGATAGGCTGAATTCGTTGATTCGTCAAACAGGCAATGGACAGCGACGACGAGGTCATGTTTTTTGAAATATGGCGGAGGATGCCGCTCTTTGTGGCCGACGCAGAGGAGAATGAGATGATGATGGCCGCACTTCTAGATGCCGCAGTGGAGGCAGACGCGGCGCCGAAATTTGGAGGATCATCGAAGGGGTGGCGGCCCAACAAGAACCGCAACAGAGCAACTGGGCACGCTCTGTTGTTCCAGGACTACTTTGCCGAGAAACCGACGAACTTGCCTCATGAATTTCGCCGGCGCTTTAGGATGAGCAGGAAGTTGTTTTGGAGGATCTTGCACGGCGTTCGGGACTATGACGACTACTTTGAGCTGAAGAGAGACTGCACCGGCATGATTGGGTTCTCGTCTATTCAGAAATGCACGGCGGCCATACGGTGCCTTACTTACGGGTTACCGCGGATGCTCTGAATGACTATCTCCGTATGTCTGAGTCCACAGCCGTCGAAGCCACCTACATATTCTGTAGGGCAGTTGTGAAGGTGTTCGGCGAGCACTATCTGAGAACACCAAATGAGGAAGACACGGCGCGTATTTTGGCACAAGGAGCAGCAAGAGGATTTCCAGCGATGCTTGGAAGCATAGATTGCATGCACTGGAATTGGAAGAACTGCCCTACTCGTGGCAAGGGATGTACAAGTCAGGGCATCACGGGAAGTGCAGTGTTATACTTGAAGCCGTGGCAGATCATGAACTTTGGATATGGCATGCCTACTTCGGCACCGCCGGTGCCGCCAATGACATCAACGTGCTCTACAATTCCACTGTGTTCAAGAAACTTGTAGATGGCCTAGCTCCACCATGCAACTATGTGATCGGCGGCCATGAGTACAACAAGGGGTACTATCTTGCTGACGGTATCTACCCCAGTTGGGCTACATTTGTGAAGACAATCCGCAACCCTGTCGGCAGGGCAGATTGCCATTTTGCAAAGAGACAAGAGGCTGTTCGCAAAGATGTGGAGCGGGCTTTTGGTGTGCTCCAGGCCAGGTGGGTTGTTGTCCGCTACCCTTGTCTTTCATGGTCGCCAGACGAAATGAATGCTATCATGAATGCTTGTATCATCATGCACAACATGATCATTGAGGAGGAGCGTCCTACAAGGAGGCAACAGGTCGGCGAACAGTTCGATTTCCAGGGCCTATGGCTAATCCACAGCCGGGCGTGCCGACGGCGTATCGTGAATTTGTTGCCGTAATTCGGGAAATTCGTGATGAAGCTACGCATAACCGACTGCACAGTGACCTCGTGGCACACGCATGGGCAATCAAAGCGAATCAGCCGGCGGGGGCAGTGGTTGAGTGATATGTTTTTAAGTTTAATTCGAATTTAAACTTTGTAAACGAATATGAAATTGTGTTGTAATAGAACCTACTACTTTCAAACTTTATTAATGCATGCACGTACTTATTACATATAATTAGAACTACTCGATGTCATCGTACTCAGCCTTAGGCGGCTGTATCCCAGGCACGTCGTCCGCCGGCGCCGCGTCAGGAGTTCCTGGCTGCCACTCCGGTTCTAGGGCCTGGGGAACGGCCGGTCCTGCATATGTGCCCCTGCCGCACGGGACGGCCACGGCGACCAAGGTTCCCAGGGAGAGAAAGCAGGGCGTGCTGGGGATGGAGTTGCGGGATCGCCGTCCTGTTCCGTCGCGTCCTCTTCCTGCTATTGTTCGGCGGCGACCACGGCATGCTGATCGTCGACCAGCACGGCCTCCCTCTCCTCCTCCTGATCGACCACCACGACCGCCTCCTTCTCCTCCTCCTGATCGGGCAGCACCGCCTCCTTCTTCTCCTCCTGATCGGGCAGCACCGCCTTCTTCTCAGGCGACGACATGGCGAGTGAGTTGTGAGCGGAAAGAATGAGATCGATGTGCGGCCGCGAGGATTGTTATATTGGTGCCAAGCGGTGCGAACGCAACCCGAATCGTCGCGGCGGCGATTGCAATCCACACGAAGCGTCGTAATGCGGAGCGACGCGGCGGCGAACCGGCGGCGGTTCGTGCGCCCGCAAGGTGTTCGACAGTTTGCTCAAAATTTGGGCCGTTTGAGGGGTGGGCCTTTAGGGAGTGCCGCTGTGGGCGGCCTCCAAATGTTGCCCGGACACATGTCCGGCACCCCCAAAGGAGGCCCAATTGGGGGGTGCCGGACACACATTTGGAGGCACGGTGGAGATGCTCTTAGAGCATCTCCAACCGCATCCCCCAAATCCGCCCCCCATAGTGTCCGCGGACGCGTCCGGACGTGTCCGCGGACTGTGACCGGACGACCCCCATAGTTGGGCTCTGATGCATGTAAAATGCATACATGAACTTTGTACTTTAATTGCTTATATTCCAATCATATTTGCATCATATAAGGGTTATATCAATGTTTTATCATGATTTTGGAAATATCTCAATGATTTCCTATTTTTATGAAATTAACCCTGCACAGGCAGAAAACCCTAGTTTTGTATTTTAATGTTTCAGGGAGCCAAACGTCAACGAAATCACCTGGAAATTTACGGGCGTCAATATTTGGAAGGAAGAAGGACTACGGAAAAAGGAAGCAAGCAAACGGAGGCCCGAGGGCCAAACGAGGGGGGCCCACGCGGCCACAGTACCAGGCCGCGTGGGACCCACCCATTTGGGCATCGTGGCTCCGTTGCCGTCGATCTTCGCTCCACCGCCTTCGTCTTGACCTAAAAACGCCTATAAAAAGGTCCCCCGACGTTCTCTGGAAGGAGCGCCGCACAAACACAGAAACACCGAAACGGAGATCAGGAGCTGCAGATTGGAGGGGGAAAACTCCGGCGGGGCGCTGCCGGCGTGGTCTCCATCTTCTCCATCGACTTCTCCACCGTCTCCATGATGAAGAGGGAGTAGTCCACCTCTGGACTATGGGTTTGTGGAAGTAACTTATGTATCTCTCCTCTCTTGAGCTTCACTAATTAGCACCGTATGAGCTGCTGAACATGATTACGGTCACCGTTGTAATACCTTTGTGGTGGATCTTTATGAGTTAATATATGTTTCAGATTGCAATGTTTGTTTCAGTTATGAGTATATATGCATATTATGTACCCCGTTCTTGTCTACTTGTTTTGATCAAGCATGTTTATGAGAGCGTGTGTGGGGTAACGTGTGCATTAGTTGGAGTAACGGGGGGTGGCTAGTGCAGTGAACGTGAGAGAAAGTTCTGCGATCCACTTTGGTATCTTTACCTTACTTTGTTACCTCACTAGGGATAAACTAAAATACCATGCTACCGGGGATGTGGGCGTGACCATTGCCACTACTCCATGACTAGATCTAGCATGTTCTTATTTTCACTTCATGTCATGATACTTAATGCTATACTCTGAGTTATCTTAATTACTGAGGTGTTATGATTTAGTTCGCATCTTGGTGGAGTATAAGAGAGGTTAATAACCAAAAGATCTCTATGTTAGGACGTGATGCCCATATATCAAAGTAACTTGTTATCAAACCCTGTGTTGCAATCTCATATGTTAACTTTGTGTGTTCCATTGTCTATCACTTTATAAAGAGAGAGTGCATTTGTGAAACCATGAACCCCAGTCCATTTTTAATCATAAGAAACACCTTTCCAACACCATATACCACTTTTCTATTTTCAGCCATCATTAAATCCGAAAATACAAAAATACTTTTCATCTTGCATACATCATTCAAAAACCCAAAAATATCATTTATCATTGCATCCACCATCATTGCATATTTATTTCTTGTTTGCATTGCATAACTATCCTGATATCATTCTTACACCTTGTGCTCGACAACCACAGGTGAGGTTGAGGACCAAAACATCTAACCTTATTTTGTAGGTAACCAAAAGAAGGATAAGAAGATAAATCTACCACTTCAGATTCCCCGAGAGTTCGATATTAAACCCTCGAGTCACCCCTCGTGGGGAAAACTGTCTTCCACTTACTATACACTCTGCACTTGGAGTCTCAACCTAATCCCGTTTATTTGTGCAGGCATCAAGACTTGCTCTTCGGGATCATCAAGACGTTTTCTGGCGCCGTTGCCGGGGAATCGTAGCTGAGAGATTTATCCAAGGGTGTGCATCATCGCATTTATCTCACAACAAAGTCAACGTCACCAACTTGTGCTAACACCTAAGCTTGGGGAGGTTGCACCTACGTGAGCACCATCTTATCCATCTTTACTTACAAAGCAATTTATTTGTTTTGTTAGTGTCATTGCATATCATATCATATTTATTTCAGTTTTGCATAAAAAATCAAAAACACCAAAAAAAACTTGCTAAAATGGGAGAAAGAACTAAGCTGTGTGACTACACAAACACTCCTAATGATCAATTTATCACGAGAGCTATTGCCACACCTAAGATAAATGCTGAGAGTTATGAAGTAAGTCCTAGTTTGTTGAACTTGATAACTAGGGAACAATTTGGTGGTAGCGCTATGGAGGATGCCTCTATGCATCTTCATGACTTTGTTGAAATATGTGACATGCAAAAGTTTAAAAATGTGGAAAGTGATATCCTAAAACTGAAGTTATTTCCTTTTTCACCTAGAGGAAAAGCTAAAGAGTGGTTGCATTCCTTGCCATCTGGTAGTATTAATTCTTGGGATGATCTAAAAGAAGCTTTCATTAAGAAATATTATCCCCCTGTTAAAATTTTGCAAAATAGAAACAACATCCTTTCTTTTAGGCAAAATGAAAATGAACATGTTGCTATGGCTTGGGATAGGATGAAACTTATGCTTAGAACTTGTCCCTCACATGGAGTTAATGAATGGACCATATTACACTCTTTCTACAATGGTTTAAACTACATGTCTAGAAACATACTTGATTCTGCTGCTGGAGGTGCTTTTCTGAGTAAGACTATAGTAGAAGCTAAAAATATATTGGAAAGCATTTTACAAAACTATAGTCAATGGCATACTGATAGGGCACCTAATCCTTCTAAGAAAGTGAACTCTATTGAAGAAACTAATGATTTGTCATCTAAAATGGATACTATTCTTGCTTTGCTTAATAAACCTAGTGTTGAAATGTTCCTTTGCAAGAACTAGTTGGTAACAATTCTGAAAATATTGATGTCAACTTCATTGGGAACTATGGTAATAATGGGTATGGTAACAACAATTATAACTCTTATAATAAACCCCCATATGTTCCCAACAATCGTCCTTTTGTTCCATATCCTAATGTAATGATAATAATTGGAAGCCTATGTTATCACGCAATGATAATTCTGAGGCTAACAAAATTCTCATGGAACAAGTTGCTAGTCATAATACTATGATACAAGAGTTGAGTAAGTCTGTTGCTTCTATTAGTTCTGATATTAAAGGCTTACAACTCCAAGCTGCAGGACTAGACAAAGCTTTGTCTAAACTAGCTGATAATCAAGCCACTTTATTGAGTATGTCTGCAGGGAAACCAGAAGCATCACCTGTGGTTGGAATGAATTCTATTAACATTGCTGAAAATGTTCCTCTTACTTTGGAGGAAACTCTTGATGAATTATTAAACTACCCTGAATATTTGTTGCCACTCATGTCTCAACTTGGTAGTTTAAAAGAAGAAGCTAAAGAAACTGAACATGATGAAACTCTTATGCTGATTGAGTTGGAAAAGAAAGTTGAGGAACTTAAAATGCTTAATGAAGTCAAGGATCCTTTGCTTGACTTAGAAAATTGTAGCTTGCATGAATTAATATCTACTAGGAAATATGCCCATGCGTTGCCACGGCTCAAAATTTATCTTTGCGTTGTGACTGTGTAAAAGTAAAAACTTGTAAGGTGAGCCACTCATTCACTTAGGCATCTTTTTACTTTAACAATTCTAATTTAAAATATTTAATCCATCAATAATCAGTTCGAAATTTGAGTATTGACTACCATTCGTGAAACATAAAATCTAAATAATCAATAAGCCACACATAACTTTTTAAAAGAAAATTGTAGATAGACAACCTGACTAAGCTGACAGCTATCGTAGGAGGATTCGGGTCTGTCGTTACTGCCGCTTGCCTGAGCAACAGTAAGCTGCTGCCCTGCAAGGCCATGACCCACCTAGAAAACCTGAAGGAGCAGTCAGGAAAAAGATTGAACATATTGATCGGAGGCCATCATCTCGCTGGTACCCTCAAATCTCTCTCCGGAAATTTCCTATTCTCCATCTATGCCATACCATGTATGGTTCATCTTCTTTCCCAGAACTTGTCACAAACTCCTCTTTCTCCCTAAATAAATTTCTTCTAAATTCGTCCTAAAAATCGACAGAAAATCTGCATTTTTTTAATTCGAAGCCCAAATCCACCAATCCATTAATTTCCTCAGCCGTTTTTTCTTTTATCTTTGCATTACTTGGAATTTGAGATTCCATGAAGGCCAAGAGGAAGCAGCAAGACGACATGTACCATGGAGGAGTCAGTACGCCTTTTTCCGGTCTCAACATCACCGGCCGCCACCCAGGCACCACGCGGCCGAGCCCCGTTGCCCACGTGAGCAACGCCATGGCGGTCTCGGCGGCCTTCCGCCACTGCTCGGCCTGCACCGGCTAACTTCTCAGGGACCTTCTTCTCGGCGGACACGTACTGCTGCAGCTCGAGCTTCAGCTGCCTCTTCATCTACAGAAGCTGTGTTTTCAGCTCAGCGGCCATGCTGTCCGTGGCTCCGTGGTCGAAGATGCGGGTCTCCCGGTGGAGGAGAGCTCGGCAAGCTGCACGTGGGAGACGATTGAACCAGCGCAGAGGCTGATGGTGGATGCGCCCTGGCCTCCTCGACCTCCATCGTGGCAGGCGTTGAGCCAACCGACCATGGCCAGCGGGATTAGGCGAAGACGTGGTTGTGGAGGTCAGCGCAGGTCCTCGTAGGCAGACGTCATCCCTGGTGGGTCGTAGAAGATGAGCGCGGCGCTGGCTTTCCACAAAGGCTCCTCCTCGCCCTTCACGCACAAAGATGAGATGCGGTACATCACGGTCGATCTGCCAGAAGCCGGCGTAACAGGGCACGTATGCGAGGCGGAAACAATCGCCTAAACGATCGGGCGACACCTCGATCTAATTACGTACGTGTATCTGATCTCACGTGCATGTATATAGGGAACTACGGCTGAGTAAGGAAACGCATCCGGATTCGATTCGATACCAAAGGTAAAGCAGAAGGGAATTGTAGAGAGGAACGGACTCAAGCGACGTACACTCGAGGGACAAGATAAGGTATAGAACGAAAGGGTACGATGACACCAGAGCGTAATATGTGAATTAGTGGGAGGGTAAAATCGGAAAATAAAATGACGTACCACAAGAAACCTTAATGCCTTTATTATTAGGTATATATCTATCTTACAAAAATTTGCAAGTGATCCTTCCATCAACACTAACCAAGCAGGTTTTGGTTCTTATATTGCTAATCATGTCTTGAAAGAAAAGATTGCTAGGTACAACCAAGAGGCTATGATACCACCTAAGCTTGGGGATATGTGGATACCTAAGGTACTAGTAACTATTGGAAAAGAGACACACCATGCCATACTTGATCTAGGATCTAGTGTCTCTGTTTTATCTAAAGAACTATATGAAGTGCTTGAATTGAAAAATCTTGAAAAATGCTCTATTGAACTAGCACTTGCTGATGACTCTATTAAACATGCTTTGGGAAAAGTAAGTGATGTTATGGTAGAGTTACATATGACTTTTGTGCCTGTGGATTTTCTAATCATGGATATGGGGAATAAAACCTCTAGTCCTATTATTCTTGGAAGACCTTTTCTTCGTACCACAGGTGCTATCATTGATTCAAAGGAAGGGAATGTAAAGTTTCAGTTTCCACACAAGAAGTGCATGGAACACTTTCCAAGGAAGAGGGAACCACCAAAGTTCAAGCTCCCTCATGAGCTTCGTCCACAATAAAACAACAAGTAAGAAGCCTAGCTATATGGCTATAAAGAAAGCGCTTTGCGGGAGGCAACCCGGTTATTTTTATGTGTGATTTTTCTTTGTGTCCTCTTGCTGTAACAAGAGATTTTGTGTCTAGTTAGGTTCTGGAGTTTTTAATAAAGTGCCAAGTTTTACCCTTTTTGGTTTGAAAAGTTGCTTATAGCGTTCGGAGATTTTATTCCTGCACGAGTCAGTGCACGGTATGATTTTTAATTCTTATTCTGTAACTCCGAATGAGCTCATATTTGAACTGTAGTTGCAACTTTTCATCCTCTGTATGCATGAATTTTTCGGAATTTTTCGAGAAAGTTTGGTAGGGTAGAAAAATACGTTTTGCTGCTGCTGTTTTTCTGGACAGATTCTGTCCCATTTTGTTTGATGCATGCTTTGAGCTTTTAAGTTGAATCTTTTTGATCCAATTGAGTTTATGAGTAGGCATACAACATTATACACTTTCTGGACATGTCATATGAATTTTTGTTCAAGGATTATATGCAGCAAGGAACCTATTTGTTTATCACTATTAATGCACCCCACAGAAAAGAGATGGGAGAAACGGTGTTTTGAAGTTTTTTCACAGGGATTGGAGGAGATGCACCAAGAGCTATCCAAGGATGGTGAAGACCATAAGCTTGGGGATGTGAAGACAACCCCGCTGGACCTACACACTCTCGGTTTGCACACGTCCAACTTCTGTTTTTCGATCGAAACACTTTATCGCATAAACTTGGAGCGTCGTTTTTTGTTTTTGTTTGAGTCTTGAGAGACCACCACACTATCAATTATATATGAGAGAGCTACTGGAAATATGGGTTGAAATATGTTGGATGCTTTTATAAGATTGGGAAAAGGGATGTTTGACTTGATTTTTAATGATACATATAGTTGCATGATTCATGAGCTTGTTTATGAGTAATAGTTTGCAAATTCTTTTTGTAGAGCTATCACTTATTCATGTTTTGGTGCTGATTGTTATTTACTTGGTTTAACATGGATTAGTTAGTTCTATGGACACTCATGCATGCATCTAGATGGTCAACTTTCTCCCTTTTGCTAGCCCAAAAACTCCAACAAGCAAAAACTTGTTTCCAACACCTTCAACCAAAGTTATTCCAGTGAGTCCACCATATCTACCTATTGGCTTTATGCTATTCCGAGTATGTTTAACATGTTGTTTGTGTTATCTTACCTCTGAATGAAAATGTTTATGTTATTGATTGCAATGGAAAAAATTGGTTATATAGCTCTCACGAACTTGATGCACAATGTTCTTTTATTTGCATAATAAAACTTGACCCATTGTGATTAAGATTATGATGTTTGTGGCTTGATGAATGTTTTGGGTTGGAAGTTAGCCCATATGTGCTGTCACATGGCAAGCTTTCAACACGCTCTTCATCTCATTTAGTTGATATCATGTGCTTTTGTCTATGGATGCTTATCATGTTGAAATAAATGTGGAAATAAGTGAGTTTAAATGAGTTTGTGTAAATGGTTAGAGAGACGCCTGGGCCGCTAATCTAAGCCATGCATCATTCATGGTGGAAATTTACTTACATACTATGGTGAACCTTCTGTGATACACCTTGCAATAAAAAACTATTCCAAATGGTAAATAAAAAGGGTGTTGAGATTGTTCATTTTGTTTGTTTGTCTTGTCATTTTGATATGGGCTTGTTCCATATCTTGGGACAAGAGGTACCCCAGTTGACGCTCTTGATGATACTATTATGCTTACAATGATATTTAATTGAACTTGCTTTGTTTCCAAGTTGAGTAACACATGGTGTAAGTACTTGTATTCAAGGGGCATGAGACATTCAACCCATTCTTTATCAAGCACACTACTCATATTTGCTTTCACTTTAACCTTAATCATTCAAGATGCTATGATAGGGGCAATGAGAGCTTGACACCAATGAATACCTTATTGCAATCATTAACTTAAGTAGAAGAGTTTGGAAGTTGGATGAAACTTATGCATGCTTTACCTCTACTCACATATACATCTTTCCAAAGTGTACACCTATCATATTCAGATTTTCATCTACACTCTATGACCATTGTAGGATGTTCTACTTATCATTATGCATACATGTGTTCCATATTACTTGCTACTATGTTACACTTTGTGAACTATCAATGAACATCCTTGTCTTGAATACTTGATATCACTTCATAAACTATTTGCATATTGCTACTCCTTTGAAGAATGAATCATTTGACTATATGTAGCAATAGTAATCATCTTTGATATCCATTGTTAAGTATTAAATTGCAAAGTCCATGTTAGTTTTATCATCTTCATACTCGAGGACGAGCATGGATTAAGCTTGGGGATGTTGATGCATGTAAAATGCATACATGAACTTTGCACTTTAATTGCTTATATTCCAATCATATTTGCATCATATAAGGGTTATATCAATGTTTTATCATGATTTTGGGAATATTCATATTTCCTATTTTTATGGAATTAACCCTGCACAGGCAGAAAACCCTAGTTTTTATTTTAATGTTTCAGGGACCCAAACGTCAACGAAATCACCTGGAAATTTACGGGCGTCAATATTTGGAAGGAAGAAGACTACGGAAAAAGGAAGCAAGCAAACGGAGGCCCGAGGGCCAAACGGGGGGCCCACGCGGCCAGTACAGGCCGCGTGGGACCCACCCTTTGGGCCTCGTGGCTCCGTTGCCGTCGATCTTCGCTCCACCGACATCGTCTTGACCTAAAAACGCCTATAAAAAAGGTCCCCCGACGTTCTCTGGAAGGAGCGCCGCACAAACACAGAAACACCGAAACGGAGATCAGGAGCTGCAGATTGGAGGGGGAAAACTCCGGCGGGGCGCTGCCGGCGTGGTCTCCATCTTCTCCATCGACTTCTCCACCGTCTCCATGATGAAGAGGGAGTAGTCCACCTCTGGACTATGGGTTTGTGGAAGTAACTTATGTATCTCTCCTCTCTTGAGCTTCACTAATTAGCACCGTATGAGCTGCTGAACATGATTACGGTCACCGTTGTAATACCTTTGTGGTGGATCTTTATGAGTTAATATATGTTTGAGATTGCAATGTTTGTTTCAGTTATGAGTATAGATGCATATTATGTACCCCGTTCTTGTCTACTTGTTTTGATCAAGCATGTTTATGAGAGCGTGTGTGGGGAACGTGTGCATTAGTTGGAGTAACGGGGGGTGGCTAGTGCAGTGAACGTGAGAGAAAGTTCTGCGATCCACTTTGGTATCTTTACCTTACTTTGTTACCTCACTAGGGATAAACTAAAATACCATGCTACCGGGGATGTGGGCGTGACCATTGCCACTACTCCATGACTAGATCTAGCATGTTCTTATTTTCACTTCATGTCATGATACTTAATGCTATACTCTGAGTTATCTTAATTACTGAGGTGTTATGATTTAGTTCGCATCTTGGTGGAGTATAAGAGAGGTTAATAACCAAAAGATCTCTATGTTAGGACGTGATGCCCATATATCTAAGTAACTTGTTATCAAACCCTGTGTTGCAATCTCATATGTTAACTTTGTGTGTTCCATTGTCTACCACTTTATAAAGAGAGAGTGCATTTGTGAAACCATGAACCCCAGTCCATTTTTAATCATAAGAAACACCTTTCCAACACCATATACCACTTTTCTATTTTCAGCCATCATTAAATCCGAAAATACAAAAATACTTTTCATCTTGCATACATCATTCAAAAACCCAAAAATATCATTTATCATTGCATCCACCATCATTGCATATTTATTTCTTGTTTGCATTGCATAACTATCCTGATATCATTCTTACACCTTGTGCTTGACAACCACAGGTGAGGTTGAGGACCAAAACATCTAACCTTGTTTTGTAGGTAACCAAAAGAAGGATAAGAAGATAAATCTACCACTTCAGATTCCCCGAGAGTTCGATATTAAACCCTCGAGTCACCCCTCGTGGGGAAAACTGTCTTCCACTTACTATACACTCTGCACTTGGAGTCTCAACCTAATCCCGTTTATTTGTGCAGGCATCAAGACTTGCTCTTCGGGATCATCAGGCTCCTACAACCACATCCCCAAAAATTTGTCCCCAAACTCATGCAAGGCATGCAACGTCGATCCGATCCGATACATACCGGATCATATTACAAGACATAGAGTTCAAATTCAAATGAATTATGAAAGTTCAACAAGTTGTCCGATACAAGGGTCGGATCAAGGGTCAGATCAAGGGGCGGATTCACCGGAGCCATCAACGCCGAGGTCACGGTCGGAGATCTTCTTCTTCATCATGAGGATCCACTTGGCGCTTGGCTCATCCAAGAGGGAAGTGTCTTGGAACATGATTCTTTGTTCCTCCGTACTTCTTGCAATCATGTTTTCTCGTGCTCCATGGCATAGGCATCCGCCATCTTCTTTTGCTCCATCTCATAAGCATCGGCCATCTTCTTTTGCTCCAATTGGAGCTTCAACCAAGCCTCCTCCTTCACCACGGACAACCTCTCCCTCTCAATGTCCAACCTCTCCTTGAGCCGGAGGCGTTCAAAGTCCATTCTCTCCCTTTGCAAAGCCAAGAAGGCGTCATACCTCTCGGCCTTCTTATCCTCCCTTTCTTTCTCCAAATTGTGCATGGATTCATCCTTCTTCGAGAAGATGTCCTTCCATGTGGTGGACATCTTCGTGGCGGCGCCTTCTCTTGCCACCCGATCCTTCTCCCACTTCCTCCCCATCATGGTCCTCTTCCGGCCACTTCCACCTTCGGATGGCCCATCTTCTTCATCAACTCCAATTGGGATGGAAGAGGTTGATCCATCGTTGGTCTTCCATTTCTTGGCCGGATTCTTGTGATCATCATATTGGAGCATCCACTTGGGCTTCCGTTCAACTCTAGCCAACAATGTGAGAGGGTGAAGTGTTTCTTCTCCACTTGATGGTACAAAGTGGCGGCCAAACTTGTCTATCAAACACAAAAGTAGAGAAATGACCACCAATGAAGTGTGATGCAATGAAGAGATGTCAATGAACAAAGTACAAGCAATAGCTTACATAGGAAGTCACGGTGACGCCACTAGATTTCCGGTTCACCACTTGTGCATGGAAACCGCAATACTTGTTGACACTTTCTTGAATTGCAGCCCACCTATGTTGGAGAGAGCCGGCATTGCGATCAGACACAATGGGGTGGGGTGTCACATATTTCTTTTGATGATGGAAGTGGGCATGTATCTTCTCCCACAACCTTGTGCCCTTTTGCTCGGTTCCACATATAGGATCCATGCTTGTGGCTAACCAAGCTCGGCAAAGCAAAACATCTTCAAAAGTTGTGTACGAAGAGCCTCTTGGCGTGTACACCTTCCGCTTCGCCTTAGCCGCAACCCCCACCGGTGCAGACTCACCCACAACTGCGGTTGCCGACGGATCTTGTGATGCCGGATCCTCCCCATTTCGGATCAATTCCAGCATATAATCATTCTTATCATCCTAAACGTGCTAAGAATTACACTACGGACCTAGATTAACTTGGAACTATGAAGTTCGGATAGAGATGCATACCGTATAGTAATTTGACTTCCGTCGAACAGGTTGTGGGTGACGCCGGTGGCGGTGACGCCGGAAGCATCCCGTGTCCGCTGGAGCGGCGGAGACTCCACTACAAGAAATATGCTATCATGTGACCCTCAATATTGGTCACTGAATGGTCACATATTTTAATTTGTGACCTTTTTGTGACCAAAAACACTTGGTCACGTTATGAGCGTCACTCACTATCCACCAAAAGAAAAGGTCATGGATTTTATGACCAATTTTTTGGTCATTGGCAATCTGGCCACGCCACGTCAAATCCAACGTGGCAAGGCTGACGTGGCAAATTTGTGACCAAATGAAATGGTCGTATTCCAGAATCAGCCCGGTCCGGTTCAGCGGTCTATATGGGCTAGGCCCAATAAATCAGCTAATTAATGTTTTTTCCTGATTATCTTGTACGACTCCATGGGCCAAGCCCAACAATTGGGCCTTTTTATTTTCTGGGCCGTGGCCTTTTTGGTTCAGCAGATACACTTTTTTCTTTTTTCAAATGTGGGTCCATTTGTCAGGTACGTCCAGTTGTCAGGTTCTATCAAGTGGGTCCCCGTTGCCAGGTCAAGTGGTCCCAGTCAGGTTCATGTTCTGATTTCAATGTGCCAATTACTAAATAACAAATATTCAAATCGGAACTGACTAAAAACACATATGTTACTTCGAATAATTGCCAGAAGTTTATTAAATCATATAACACGGACACAATGGCAGAATCAGTATGTTCATATAACACGGATACACTGGCAAATCATCATATTACAAGCTCTACAAGTGTAATAACTAGATACTACAGGTGTCTTCCAACTTCTTCAGCATGGACTGAAGGATGCTACCGGATCTAATCGCTGCAACTGCCATTTCCCAGCTCCCCAGCGTCCAAATCTTGGTTCTTGCTGATCTGCAGCACAAAATCACCACCAAATTAATACACCAAACTTAGCATTACAACCAAAATAATTTATTTTTAAACTAGCGCTACATAGTGTAGTAGTACTCAAGGCAACTAAAATGTACTCAGTTTCTCTTAAGTGCCGTGTATTGCAACTTCCAACAACTAATGGATTCGGTGTCTTGTTCAAAATATGTTGGATTTGCTGAGGATGAACGTTAGAACCAGAAGCCATCCACCCTTAACAGAATTTTCATGAATATGTTCAGTTACTTGAGTTTAACTAACCTACATGAGCACTGCAAGTCAAATTACCATCATAAAGGGCAGCAAGAAATTGAACCATCAGAGGCAAAACAAGAAAATTGCATGGCACAGAGAGTACAAGTACTCAAGGCAAGCATATATGGACCCAGGTTCAGTGTGCTTATGTTCAGATAGTTGAGCATAACATTGTTTACTGATCAGTCACAGAATTCAACATACAAAACAAGTAATTTAACTCAGTGAATTTTTCTTTTCTTATAAAGCAAAAAACTATTAGATTAGTAAAAGTCCAGTTGTATATCAAATGGCAATTCGATGATGCAACATCCCACAATGGCAATTCAAACATGGAGAAGCAAAACGAAGTACAAAATGATCACCTTGGGCTCATCTAGGGTAATTCTCTGCTGGCCCAGGCCTTCATGTTGTACTTAAGAGTCTGACATAGCACAATGGGGTTAAGAAGTTCAGATGCCGGGCGTGGAAAGATCTTCACAGCTTTCTTTTGGCAGCTGTACATGAAACAAGAAAATAAGATGATAATCTCGAAATAGCAAAAGTTGCACAGTTTTTAGTAAAGCAGCGATCAAAACTAGTGATAATACACAAGAACTTTGGCATATGTCTTGTATGAAACATCAAGTGGGCTATAAACATACCAGACACACTGAACATGCGAGACAAACATATCATCATGAGAAACACAACCACAACAACTGGAATTTCTTGAGTAACCAAGTGATTATTAACCATACCTTCTTATGATTAAGCAAGTAGTCATACAGAGTGTTCTCCAGTGCACAATCATGTTCTGTTAGCTACAGAGCGGTGGTACCTGACTGCCTCCCAAAGAGACCATGCAAATTAGAACCTGCAAACAACAACAAAAACTCTCATAATCAACTACACGAAACTACCAGCATATGCTCATGCATCGATAGTAAGATAGGACGTAAACAAGATATCATCCTATGCAGACCATAAATTCAACAACTAATATGCATTGACAGGAAGCAGCATAGATGACCTAGCTCAATAGCAGTGCTGCTCAACTCCTCATCTTGCTCCAAGCTAGATGAAATGCAAACATACTCATATTTTATTAAAGGATCCCGGCTTGTTTAAATTAAAACAGTTCATTTAACTTCCACAATCTAGCAGTCTAAAAGGATATTAAAGCACAGTAACATAGCTGAATTAGCCTAGATTTCTATATCATCAACCATAATAAACCATGCGTCTACCTTCTAGCGAAGTATAGGACCTGAATCATAGTGTTCAGAGTTCGACGTGGAGCTTTGCAAATAGTAAGAACTGACAATGTTTGGTGTTCTGCAATTTGCGGCTGGGCTATCTACCAGCACAAACATAATAATTTTCACCAGCATGTTTGCCAATGAGCTAGCACATAAAAGAACCGTATTGAAAGTCATTGCGACTAATTGACTAGATAATTAGATTCAGATGACAAGCATTACCAACGTAAGCAAATAAACCCAAAAAATCAGATTTGTCCATTATATCTCTATTTATAACCTTACTTATAAGTTATAACACTGTCCAATGTGTCCATTCTATTGCTACTACCTACATTATGAATAAAGCAGACAAACATTATTGTTAACTACAGAACACATTACTGAATATCACTTTACTCTCAACTGAAAATACATGTAGTTCAATTGTTGCATATACAGTTTAGAAATGCAAATACATAGGCAATTTGATCATGGCTCGTCTAAGCAAGTTGTACCACAGATGAAAACAGATCCAACAATTTACACTTCTAAAGCAGATAACAACAACAAATACACCAATTTACAGCAGGTAACAAGTGAACAGCAGGCAACAAACGGAGAAATCAAGGGCCTTACCCACATCCCGTCGGTTCAACCCACGCTCCGGGGATGGTGAGGTCGGGATAGGATCTGGTCCGAGCCAGGCAAGGAGTCGCCGTCGTCGAGTTCCTACCGCGGCTTTGCAAGGGAGGTACGACCTCGTAGGTTCCTGATCGGTAGATACGACGCGTTAGAGGAGGTTGAGCAGGAGGTGATGCGGCCTGAAGGAAGAGTGAGAGATGGGTGTGGGGGTCCCACATGTCAGATTGGGGGGCTGGTCCCCACATGTCAGGGCGGGTCCCACTGGTCAGCCTAGTCAGCAGGCGAGACCGCTGAGTTGGCTATCTAGTCAGCATGACATGTAAGCGAAAATGACCACATACTTACTAAACACGTTGGGCGAGACTGCTGAGTTGGCTATCAATTCATGCGAATGACCATTTAAATTGGCCGTAATCAGGTTTGAAAAAAGGTCATGGGCTAGTGCTGGCTGGATTATGACCAATTCATATAAGGAGGTCATGACCTTTCTGACAAAATTGGTCATAATTTTGTGGGATTTACACCCTCAAAACAGCATATGACCAATTGGTACAAAATGGTCATAAATTTATGACCAATATTTTGGGGTTACTAAAAAAGGTCTTAGGATAGCATATTTCTTGTAGTGCTCCCCCATCATCTCGTCCTCCTGCGTCGGCGGAACTACGACGGGTACTCATCCGCGATGAGGATGAGGCCCGGCTCCTCCGGGTTCGTCGTGGATGATGTCGACCTTCTTGCCGGCATGACGACAGGCGGAACCTGCGTAGGACGCCGGACGACGGGCACGGGCGTGGACAACACCGGCTCCTCGTCCTGCGTATCCGCGTTGGCTATCCATTCCGCCTCCGCCTCCGCCAGAGCCTCCAGCGCCGCTTTCTCCGCCGCGAGCTCGCGGAGGCGCTGCCTGCGGCGCCGCGTCCGCCGCGTGATGGTCTCCGGCTTCAGCGCCAAGTCCCCTGCTTGCTCGACGGACTGGGAGAAGCCACCGTTCTCGGTCAAATCGATGGCTTCCGTCGCCTCCATCGGATTTGCAGGTGGACGCGGCGGGAGGAATGAAAACTACCGGCGGAAACGGAGGCGGAGAAGGGGATAAGTGAAAGTGGCCGGCGCGTTGGAATTTTGGTTGAAAATTGGGTAGGCCCGCCTTGACAGATCCGACGTGGCCCGGGCGGCCCCAAACCCGCCCTACATATGGGCTGGCTTTGGGGGGAGCCGACAGCCCGGACGTTTGTGGAGGCTTTGAGGCCGCAGTTGGGTGGACCAATTCAGCCCAAAACGCATCCAGGCTATCCGCCCGGACGTATAGGATTTGACAACCATGGTTGTAGATGCTCTTAGGCTTGTTAAATCTGTGTCTAGGTCGCTCGCTGCTATATTTGTGAAAACGATGTGATGGAGCAAATGCTATTAATTTGGTCTGATCGATCGTACGCAGTAAGTATTAGGCTCTAGTGGCAGTCGAGTGGTCCTCCTCCTAGCTCCTACTAACATAGGACATCATCGATCTATCATCACATTTAAGGGTGGATCAGTACAGCTGCTAGGGATCGATCATACTCCTGGTGACAATTTAGCCGAAATTTCGAGGAGGTGGAAAATACGAGTGGAGGGTACCTGAGAATGAGCAAAGAAGAGCCAGAAGCAGAGCACTTCCCCGTTTTGCGCTGGTCCGTTTACAGCGCTCGTCCCAAAAATGTGTTCGGACGTGGTGCAAAGCATCATCGAAGCCAGCGCAAATCACAGCGTCTTTGACGCTTGGGCTGTTGACCTAGCAGATGCCGTAAGACCAACTCGTCGGTCAGCAGCGTTTCCGGTGGCCGCTATGTCCAGTAGCTCTGCACGGCGCCGGCCAAGGACGCAGAGGTCGTCCAAGTGTTGGTGCATGGGGACCTCCTCCTAGGGTACGACGCGCTTTTTGATGTGTTGTTGGGCGCTGTGTGCCAGCGGGCTGGCGGTGACAAAGAGTGCCTCCAGGAGGAAATAATCTCCTCCTTCATCTGCATAGGAAGGCATAAGCTTGAAGTAAAGTAGACAGACTGCAAGCTGGAAATAATCTGCATAGGAAGGTATTAGTGGAAATTTTATTCAGGTTTAACTAATACTCCACCTAAAACACCACAAGCTTGTTCTATAGAATCTCAACACCACCAGATTTATTAAGTTTAAAATTTTAAATGTATTGGTCAATAAATAAGTTCAAAAAGCACTCGTAGACTGAAGTTTATGCAACAATATTGGTCCATGAATTATTAAATCTTCATGCAGTAGATCAGCAACTTTTTCAGTACCAGAACAAAAAAAACGAGACCCAAAGGGCACTAGCACCCAGGGCTTACTTTTTATAGGAGAAAGGAGCTGCAAGCAGTGCCCGGGCCGAGATTCGAACCCGGGACGCTGGGTAGCCAGCACTAGCTAGCTAACCACTGGCCCTCTGACCAGTCTATTTCAGTACCAGAACACAACTTAGCAGCAGACACACACAAAAAAAGGACAAACTTGGGCTGCTTTCCGGTGTTTTTTTTTTATGGTCATCGGCGGGGCCAAAGCCCACCTGAATTTTTTTTCCATATATATATATATGTGGCTATCTGAAAATGCCGTATTGTGTTACTGTGGAGGAGAGATTACGGGAGGCGAGGAAAGACATCTCACGCAGGGACGGGCTCACCAAGGCACGCCAGCCATGCGTCAACGTCGGGCTTGTGTTGCGCCGGCAGCCGGACGCACCAGAGGCGCGCCTCATCTCGGCAAGTTTTCAGCAAGAGCGGGAGACAGGGGCGCTGTTCGCGGAAGGCGACAGCATTCCGATGTTTCCATATGTTCCAGGAGCATAGGAGAACGAAGATAGACGTCGTCGCCGCTGGCACCAAAGGTGGTGGGGGGGGGGGGGGGGGGGGGGCACGCACGTCGGCGTCAGGAGGAAAATACACGCCGATCGCATCCCAGAACCGCACGGCGAAGCTGCACCCGAAGAAGATGTGGTTCACAGTTTCCACCGGCGCGGCGCAGATGGGACAGATGGCCTCGGGAGGGGTAAGAACGGTCTTCGTCAACAGCGCCTCGCGCGATTGAATCCTTGATTTGGAGAGAAGCCAGGAGAAGAACCTGACCTTCGACGGCACATGGTTCCCCCAGACGAAGCTGAAGAAGGGGCAGTCCACACCGCCCCACGTACGCAGCTTATACAGGGCGCCGGCGTTGAGCGCGCCGGCCCTGTTCCGGCAGCGAGTCAGGCTCCAGACATCAGCGGCGGGAGTGGTAGACACGCCCAGCAGCAGGGCGTCGAGGAGGGGGAGCTGGCGTTCCCCGACCGTATTAAGGCGAGGAACGAGCGAGCGCCGCAGGCCAAGTGCCAGCACGCCGCGGACCGTGGCCGCTGGCTTCTTGGCGTGGGAGAACAGGGCGGGGAAGCGACTGCACAGCGGCAGCTCGCCCAACCAAGTGTCGAGCCAGAACGCCGCCCGGTCGCCATCGCCGATGGCGACGCGCGAAATTCCCCGGTAGAGCGGCACGAGAGCCGCAAGGTGCTTCCAGTGCTGTCTAGCAGAGCCCGTTCCAGCACAGGTCCGCCAAGCCCAGCGCGGCCACGGGCGTCGACCTGGGAGTGGAGACGAATAGACGATGCACGAGTTTCAGCTGAAGACACTTGTTCTTGACGGCCAGCGCCTTGATCCCCAGGCCGCCCTCCCGCAATGGAAAAACAGAGAATCATCATGGATCCAAGGTTTGATTGATCACCACTAGAAAAAATCAGGGAAAAATCAACTACTGACAACTTCTAGGAAAATCGAAGGTACAAAAAGTCAACCACGCCGCCTTTTCCCCTCCATCACTAATGAAACACTTGGTCAAATTAGAACGGGTTTAGATCCACAAGGAGAAACATACATCATGAAACAACCGAAGGAGAACCCCGGAGCAACTTGTATACTCCCTCCGTTCCTATGCATAGGGCGTGAAAATTTTGGCTCGGCGATTAAGAAGAATCTGGCGATGGAAAACTTTCCAAAGTTGCCCCTATTAATCATAAGATCAATCCTCTCTCTCCCACGGTGATACGTGTCCCTATTTATCTCCTGCATGCGGCGCACCTTCTCTCAATCCTAGCATGCGCATGCACAGCCAATTGCTGGGCCTCAATAACTGCCCCTCTCCGGTTTTTCTGCTGATCAACTGCATGCGCTGTCGAAGGCCAATGAATAAGCGTTGGTTTGTGTGTATACGTACTTTGTATCTCGCCTTTTATTTATCAATGAGAATCGTATTACCATGCAAAAAAAAAAACTGCTCCTGTCCAGATTTGTTCGGCAAAAGTAAACGGATGGAAAGGGTAGTTTGGGAAGAAAACGGTCAAACCTCAGGATGCGCCTTACTTTGTGAGGAAAATTCGAAAAAATATATACGCCCTACTGGAGGGAGTATTTAAGAACACAGAGAACAACTTAGGATATATTCAAAAGTCCAACCTTTGTGCAAAAATAATAATCTAGTACAACAGATTTCAGAAACCCTAGGTGTAGGTTCCGTGTCTGTGTCCGATCGAGTAGGACTAGAGTTCATCACCGATTATATTCGTACCAGCGCGCTGCGTCGCTTTGCCGGGTACATATACCCTGTACGTGGTCTTGTAACAACACCGTGAGTTGAAAGCAAAAGAAAGAAAGGACCGAGACGGGCCTTTGGCAATCAACTTGATTCGAGTGCGTGCGTGTGTTGAGTACTAGCTAGCTTGATCGATCGTACTGATCAGCTAGGCTGGTTAGCTATACGTGCACACTGCGGCTTAAATCGGAAGGAATCGTACGTGTACGTGTACGCGCGTCTCGCCGGAAAACTTCGTCGTGGTCGTCGGAAAGTACTCGGCGACAGGGGCTGGTCCAACAAATACTCGGTCGGTCAAGACTTGTTGATTCGCGAGGAGGCACAATTAGCAACATCTCGCTGCCGTCCCTATTGTCGGTCATATCCTCCCCGCCGCCGTCCCTATCGCCGCTGATGGCGTCTGGATCCACTTCTTCTTCTCGGAGGAGCCTCATCTCGTGCTTGCACAGCCGCGACTGCCGCGCCGAGAATTCGCCTCTTCTCTCCGACCATGATTTGCCCGAAGCCATCCACAAGCTCATCGTCGGCTTCTACGAGGAGGCCTTCAACCGGCTGCCCTGCGACGCCATGCCGGTCCTCCTCCGCGTCCTCACCACCGATGGCGGCGGCTCCTGCCTCGGCCTCCTCGACACCGTCTCCAACATCATCCTCAACACCATCGCCCTCCTACCCGATGAAGCCGCACAAGCCGCCGCCGCTCAAGAAGCTTCCACCTCACCCCCCGCCAAAAGAAGCAGGAGGTCCAAAAGACAGTTGCTCAACGACCCCGATTTGCGTTTGGGCGACTTTCCCTGGCTCCAGGCTGCATACAGATCCTACAGCAGCCTCATTGGCTTCCTCATGGCGTATTTTGGATGCCTCACCGAGAAAGGGGCCATCCGCTACCTCTACCGGGCAGACGCCAACCTCCTTCTCGCCGTCATGCTCATACAACACGATCTCTACGTGGTGGAGGAGGAGGAGGGTGGATTCGACACAGACTCCGATAGGACCCAGGCAGCCCTCGAGTATGCAGCAACCGTAGCAGGCCATCCCTCCCCCACCACCTTAGCTCACGTAATGTCCATCCGCCTCAATGATGCCGACCTTGCCCTTTCCAAGACGAGCCTTCTTTCAGATGCTCTCACACTCGATGATGTCCGGGCAACCCACCGCACAGTACACACGATTATGAAGCCCAAGTGTTTCGCTAACATTATCCCAATCAAAAGAGGTCTGGTTCTCAATGTTCGTAACATCCCTGGGTGCTCAAGTGTCTCCACTACTACGGTGGACGCCACTACGACCACCACCACCACCACCTTTAGCTGGGGCGGAGTAGGAGCACCCATCTCATCGCTGCAGTCCGGAGCCCTGCCTCGCAAGCTGCAACGTTGCCTGACAAAAGCTGATAAACAGAAACGTTACTTGAAGAACCCATGTGGCGGCGGTGGCAACGCCTGCGAATACCTTCAGTCTCTCGATATGTTCGCCAATGCTACCATTCACAATCTTTACATCAAGGCGCTCAAGTTGCTGCCCACACCCTCTGGCCCGCTCATGCGCAGCATACTCAAGGCCGGCCACTGCTATGGCTGCATGGACCCTCTCTCCAACATCATCGTCAACTCTATCTGGTACAACGGCTGCGGCTGCAGCCTCTCAGTTTCTGAAGTCAGGGAGATGGTAGAGTGCAATGACGTCCTCGACCCACTATATCTGCTCCGCACACAGGTTCACTCCCTCAGGGGCCTTACGAAGCTCGCGGCATTCACCGACACCCAATTAGATTGTGTTATCCAGCTCCTGTGCAGTGCAAAATGCGACATAGCTAACATGCTGAGGTCATCCACGGAGAAAAACCCATTCCAAGAGGCTGCTGAAGCCGCTGGACACCCCCAGCCCCTTTGGCTGGGTGCGCTGCACCAGCAGCTGCTGCTGATGCCCGATGAGCGGAGCAAGCTGCTCTCATTTATATCCGAGGCTCAAACTAATGATACCGCGTTGCGCATCGATGACATGACACTTTGCATTTCAGCATAATGGAACAGAAACAGATCCAAGGCTCAAACTGTGCGAGCTCCTCAACTTTGTGAAGGGGCATTGAGGGAGGTGTCAAGTAAGAGATCAGAGTATGAGGAGCGGAGGAGGTGGCTCCGTCCAAAGATTGAAAAGTTGCTGAAGCAATACATGTCCCAGCAGTTTCAGGTAGATATTAAATTTGGTTTCCAACATTAGCTAGCTGCGTATATATACATATTCCCTTTACATTCATTATTTTTTACCAACACTCTTGCTTGCTGTAGGGACCGGGACCAGAGTATAAACTTGATACTATCTTGGGTGTGGAGGAAAGAAAGATAGGCCGACGCCCCTTCAGTTATATTCAGTACAATGTGAACTTCACGGCCACCCGTGATTTGAGGCGTCATAGGACTCTTTTCTTCGCTGAATTCGGGTCATCATCACGTGAGCCAAGGCCAGAATTCTGCTGCCCTCTACCCTTTGCGTATGCGGGTAAGTCCTCTAGTTTTTCCTCACCGTAGTTCTCCCAAGACAACCTTGTCGTCCGTGGAGAATTGCAGGTCGACAGAATAAACGCAAGGAAAACATGTAAGGGAAGCAATTAATACAGAATTAGCTCTCCTGGACAAAACAATCAATAAGCACCTTATTTAAGAAAAGTTGTATTTCATACAGCCAGCGACCAAACTATTGGGATGCAAACTGTAAGAAAATTCACGCTTACAATGTTTCCCGAGAAAAAAAAAGTTGTAGTAATTAAGAATGCATGTGGGAAATGGTTCACCATGTTAAATGACACAAGTAATATAGAATGAACCAAATCCTAGAGTACCTAGGGATTCAACAAAACAATCATCTGAGTTCAGCGAGTCAACCTAATCAACAAATGTATTAAAGCCATATATTTAGAGGTTTCATTTTTAGCAAACATGAAAATATTAATGATGCGGAAGTGTAGTGGTGAGTGGCACATTTACACTGAAAATTGACACAGCCATGATTGTCCTGACTACGGAGAAAACCAAAGTCCCAGCTACTGGATTCAACAACCTACCAGTCCTAACTCTCAAAATTGAGTAATAACACAGAATCTTGATCATGCTTCCTTCCATAACAACTTATCTTAAGTTGTTGAGCACTGTATAGCACACAATACTGTGTGGTTCATTGTGAAACCTTCCCATATTCACCTATTTCAAATGTGTTTCTGCACTCCTGGTCTAACTGTACGTTGCTGAATCCTATCAAGAAACATACAGTTTATGTTTGCCATCCAACCGAAAATCTTCCACTGTTAAAATACTGAACCATGTCACAAACATAGACTATTAATTGCAAGGACCATGTTTCCTCAGTTACTCTTCAAATGATTTGGTCATCCTGCAAACCATAAATAAAATAATAATGACTCAGTTTTACTCACGATTCTTCTATTCTCTGTACACTGATTAAACTGGATCATACGCCTTACTTTCCTAAGACTACATGCTTTCAGTGGAACTGCGATCTGCTTCAGACTTGCAGCTTGTACCACACCTTCTCATGCTTGCATGCAAATAGTCATGGATTTGAATTGGAATTGGCTTATTAACGTGTGCTCTGTCTCTTACTGAATAATCACTGTCGGTCCGGTTTCTTTTTTTGTTATAGGCCGTTGCTACTATGGCATGCATACTGCAAGGAAAATCGTGTATCCTGATGATGCCAAGTACATCCCGGACGATATCACCTTTCTTGGAACCCGCAGTGTGGATTGCATGCTAGGGATGGACATGGTCTACTTCAGTCCCAAGTTTGACGTGCAGTTTGCGGAGGAGCTGAACATGTTGCCCAGTGAAGAAGAAGTGAAGAAGAATATAAGAGGATGAAGTGGGAAGCGAAACCTGGAAACCCATTATTCATTGTACGTAGTATTTTTCCTATTACTAGTGTAGTATATGTGCCTCTAATAGAAATATTTATATTACTATTATCTAATATTTCTTCGGAGCACCCAAACAAAGTTTTGTAGTATATGTGCCTCTTCTTCTGTGTATGTGTTTCCCCAGCATTCATGATGATGAATATGAAATAGAATGACCAGCTTCTATGTAAAAAAACGTATTATCCATTTTCTAGTGTTTTTTGAAAATCATTTTCTAGTGTTGTTAATAGGAAAGAATGTAACGATGCCTAAAGCTTTTCAAAAACAAAAACTTTTTGGCCTGGGTCCTCCTCGGATACTTAAATTTTGGGCAGTGATGCACATGGGACAAAAACCTAGCCATATACTTAGAGGCATCATGAATCCCTTTAATTTTAGAACAAAGGCACAATGTGGCCAGCTTTAAATTAATAAAGCCACAATGACAGTTTACATGATCTGCAAGATCAGTTTAGGTAACGAAAAACAAGAAAGAAAATAAGACAATAAGTATAGCTTGATCTTCAAAATCATCATATACAAGGCCCGCGCCGAGGAGGACGCTGTGAATCAAGCAACCAGGGAATCCCGCCTTCGTCTACCTTATGCTCGTGGTCGACGACATGGCATTCGCCTCCATCTTCGAAGAAGACCCTGTCTTCTCGCCCTGGTTCGTCGGGCGCCGCACCATCCGAAGGTAGAGCAGCTCATCCTAGAGCACGAAAGCGCACACCGGAGGAAATGCAGAGGATCAAACACCCAGCACAGAGCACTGCATGCGAGCTTCCAACAAGTGTCGCCGCCGGCACTGACGACCTGACAAGATGCAAGCTTTAGGACCAGAGACACACACTGGAGATGCGGCAAGAAGAAGGCAGGAATGCAAACGTGGAGAGTCAAGGCTCACCCAAGCCGATGGCTCAACCTCTGAGGATGATGTCGCCGAAGATGGGAACCCTTTCCCTTCTCGCCCAAGCCGAGGGCGCCGACCCACCGGTAAACGGAACAACCTGCGGGGCGAGCAGAGCAGGTAGAGGGAACAACACGTTGAAACCACGCCGCATGCCGCCACAAGAGAGCGCCGGCACGATCCAGAAGCAAAAGGACCACCATCCCGTCCTAAATTTTACTGCTACTCCTAGATGGCTTCAGATGTGAGTGTGGGCAGACGAGATGAGATGGCGCTGCAACCTCATAATCATGTTTAATTTGCAAAATTCATCTACATGAATCCTTACCTTGAGAATTCATCTCCTCCCATCAATCCTTCTAATGCTTTGCTTCCGTCGTGCAAATTTTTATTCCAGTTATTATCTTAGTCGATCTTGATCTTGTGGTATTCATACTTGACTAGCTAGGAGCGCAGTGATCAGTGAGAATGCCACGTGAACAGGGATTCAACAATTTGCTGACCTCACAAGTTCTTTTTCACTCTCTCCAGGACTACATTGTCCCAGCCTCCTCAATGTAGCCCTCTCCCCATAACTATTCTCCAACGAAACTGCTGTACATACGACGTCATTCTCCAATTTGCTCCTTAATACCCAGCAGATCCAACTGCCCACTCTACTGCATTTCTAAGAAAAAACATGTAAAGAAATTGAAACGATCAGACTAGTTAAATAGTTTTTGGCCTCTTATAATAATTGTGAAATTTTACATACACGGCAGTATCCTGCGCTTCACTGAATCAAACTATACTTGCAGTTACAAGCACATGACAGTATCACCATTTAGCTTTTGGAAAATGGAGGTTCCAGCTTCCAAGGAACAACTGCTCTACATGCAATCAGTAATTGGCTAACTAGGCCTAGAAATAGCAGCAAAAACTAATGACAAATGTGTTGCTGCATTTGGTTCTTCAAGTAAGATACGTAGGCCATGCCCATATAAGTAGAACATCAGTCAGTGGCTTGAAGAAATCAAGATCAGCTTATAATAAAGGGAAAAAAACAGAACATCAGTATCTGTAGCATATTATTCAGTCAGTCTGCACCTGCACTCATGCTAGAACTAACATTGTTTTTCTTCACGTGTCAAGATGAGAGCCAGCAGGAAAATGCTAATGTTAAAAGGTGCACTCAAAGATCCAGTCTTTCACTGGGAATCATGGCAAGCACTCTGTTTCCTGCTGCAGCTGTTGTTGTCTCCACTCGCAGCAGAACAGATGATTACAAAAGCAGAGAGAGAAAAACTATCAGTTGCCTTATCTGTCTGTATATCCCAAGAATAGCATCTAGATTGGAGTGACAGTGCAGAGGTGAACAGCTCAACTTTCTGTTTCTCATCTCAGAGGAAGAAAAAAAGGCAAAAACATAAAATACATCAGTTTCAGGTGAGGTTGCTCTTCAGTTCAACCTTAACTAATCACACTGGGAGTGCAAATTGGAATGCCGTGATGCTGGAGAGCATCATCATCAGGAGCGTCAGTGCGGAGGTGCTTCTGCTGGAGCCGCTGCAAACGAGCCGCTCGTTGTGGTACGAGCACACTGATTGCTTCCTAGAACAATCGAATGTACAATACAAACAGTTAGTAAGAGATTGAAGTGTCATTCAGAGAGCTAGCATATATGGTTGCAATGGGTTGTTTTGTGTTTTAGTCTTTTAGATTCAATCTCCGGTCGGCTTGGCAGATGGCCCATGGTGGACATGATTGTTGCAAGAATCGTTTTTGTTTTCCTGTTGGGTCACCTTCCATATCATTACAAGTTAATTAATTTTTCTTCCATATTTATAAAATCAAATTAAATTTGAAATTGGGAAAAATATATTGGGCCACTAGACTAGAGTGAATATAAAAAGGTTTAAGTTCTAGATTCACAGACAATGTTTGTGGTCTTGATATATAAACAAACAAAATCCTAGTGCCATCAAAAAAACTCGTGGTTGTGATCACGGTTTTGGTTGACCGTAGGGAAAGTATCTTTTCTGGATGATCACTAGAGGAACTGATAAGGGAGAAGAAAGCAGGTGAATCATGTAACATAGAACAACAAATTTTAAAATTTAATTTCGTTGAGACTCTTTTTCGAGCAGTAGATCGGTATAGAAGGGCATGTATCCCACTAGTTTGGGACGTAGCATCTCTCAGTTTTTCAAGAATTAAGAAAAGAAAAAACTAAGATATCAGTACTCAGCAAACGGCCTCCTCCCTAATCAGTGGCCCTCAAACATATATTCTCACAAACGATACCAAAATGTCACAACACGCCATGGCGCTGTCCACCCCTTTCAACAGGAGATGTGACCACCATGCGGATCCTCCTGTTTCCCATAAAAGAGGCGATGCATGCATGCATGTCCTGGGTGAAATACGTGGTTCTGGCTGTATATGTGTCAACGCGAGAACTTGCTGCAAACAGCCTTCACAAGGCCCACGGGGTCATTCGGATGGACCCAAACTAATATGTTGGTGACCACTTCTTCCGGCAGGTATGGGTACACGCTAGCATATCTTGAGAGTTGTTGAACAGGTGCGTGCGTGGACGTGTAGCGGCAGCGAAGCGAGGGTACGAAATGACATAATGGGATGGATGGCGTTAACTGTGAGGTGGCATTCTTTTGACGCGGACAAGGAATACGATATGGAGCGCATGTGGCGTGGTACCATTGTGCCGAGAAATTTTATGGCATGGCGGTCGGATCTCCTATTGCGAAGAGGTGTACTGCAGCTAGCATGGCGTCCCGGTGGCGAGAATATGTTATTTCTCTTTTCTCGCAAAAAGAGATATTGCACCCCGAATTGGTGGTATACATTCCCCTAGCTATGTAATCATCTCTAGCCGAATCAAGTCTCGATGAACTCAAATTCAAAAACAAAATCGTGTATCTTACCTTAGCCGTTTCTCTAGTAGTCATCTAAAAAAAGAGCGTTATTTTTCTCAGTTAACACTGCAGCTTGTACCTTGATGGATAGCAGTTGAATTTTTATACATAAACTGCTCAGGTAGTTCGGATTATATGCAGTGGTGAAATGGCACCATGAACTTTACTGCAAGCGAGGTGTTTCCAGAACGAACAGGCAAGGACTGAAACAAAAGTCTATAGGAGCAGAGTGCAAGAAAAATCTGAAGTGCTACAAATGAGACAAACATAGACACCAATTGGTGGGTAATGGTTCCAAATCATTCTAGCAGACAGAAAACCTGACACGATCCTAGTCCTAGGATCACACACTTGTGGTGTTGTGCCACAAAAAAGAACCAAAAAGGTAGGGGACATTCCACAGCAGGAGGAGGATAACGCAATATGGAGAGTAGCTGAGAAGAAGCAAACAAGAGCCAGGCCAGAAGCAGAGCACCCCCCCTCCATTTTTTTTTTTTTTTTTGAGGAAGGATCCGTTTCATATAACAGGAGGCTCAGCCACTTTACAACCAGGTCCCCCAACGAAACACAAAATAACAAAGAAGCCCGGAAAAAGTGCACCAAGCACCCTAAGCCACCGTCGAAGATCACAATCGGACCCTGAGCTTTGCCCAAAGCTCCTAGGCGGCGGCGGAGACGCCGTACCACAGCTCGCCGGGAAGAAGACGCCACTCCTTGTTGAAGACGGCTGCAAGAACCATCCGCCGCTGCGCGCCGGAATCTGGACTCCATGAACGAGCATAGCCACAACGCCGTCTTCCCGCAACCACCCGACATCCAGCCGTCACGCCAACGCCTAGGACCACCACCTCCAGCCTCTGCAGCCACTGCTCCCCGAGCCGCCATGGCCAGCCGAAGCAGAAGCAGCGAAGACGACCACCAGAGCCACCTGCACCAAAAGCAGAACAACGCCCACCACCAGCTCCTCCCCTCGCCGCCACGGCCGGCCAGAGGAGCACGGAGGGAAGGACGCGCCCGACGCAGCACCTCCACGACCTCACCGGCGACGCAGCCGGAGCGGGAAGAGGGGGAGGACAAACCCCAAATCGGCGCCACCGACACCGCCATCGGAGACGCCACCGGGAAACACACACCTAAACCCTACCTACCTACACATAGGACGGAGCCGAGGCTCCCCCCCGCCTCGCGGCACCGAAAACGGCGGCCGGAGACGGAGGGGAGCAGCCGGCGAGGACGGGAGCTCGCGGTCGCCTTTTCCGCCCCTCTCAAACAGGAACCTTATCCGGAGGGAGAGAGACAAAATGTAATTCCTCCCCCCTCCATGTTTCTTTCCTTCACAAATCCCAATTCATGAACAACAGATGGAAGCTTCAAGTACTGTGCATGAAAATTAACCAATGCATGGATATATATAGAGGTATACGTAGGTATATATACTGAGAGGTACACAAGAAAATATTTCTCTAGAGTAAGACAAATAAGAATAAGCCTGCAAGCCTTGGGCATACCTTGCTTGCCATTCCTTCCTTCCTTTTGCCATTTCATCCCCGGATTCTCTAGCCAGCCTGCCTACCTCTCCTCCCTTTTCCTCTGTTGAAAGATACAGAAACATCACACTTGTGTCCAGCTATTCCTGGGATCACAAGGATGAAACATGACCCCCCTGCTTAAAGCAACAACACACATCTTCATACCGACAAACGCACTGCAGGAAATAACATCGGAGGCAGCCAAACAGCGACATCGGCATCTCTAATAGTGTCAGTCTTCACATAATGCCGTACACGGTATCACACATCGTTGGATTATCTGTAGAGGAGCGACCCACGCCACGCTCCTTCTTGAAACAGGAGGACACGAGGTGACTGGCTTCTTGCAGTAGTCACAGAACATGCGAGGCCGACCCGCTCCTGCAGGGCGCCCGCCCACCCCCCGTGAAGGAATGGGTAGGAGCGGTGGAGCAGACGACACAGGAGCTCCGGCAGCAAGCACAGTGGGAGTCACAAGCAAGCCGGCAGAATGGAGGCGTGTCTCCTCAGCTCGAGGCTCTGCCAGCACCTCTGATATAGGAACACGACCACGGGAAAGTACGTGAGCACGTCGAGGCTCAAACTCGGGACAGAGGCGAGATAGGAACTCATGAACACGGTGAAACTCCAAGTCTGACCTCACTGTCTGACAGCATCAACAAGCGCCACAACGCCAGATGGCAGAGCACTGTGTGTAGAACTCATCAACAGTAGAGTCACCCTGCTGAAGCTCATGCTCCTGACGCACCATAGACAGGTAGAGAGCATCACCAGATGGCTGATAGCGCTAACAAAGATAAGTCCACATAGCAGCAGCAGTGACTAATCCCATAAACTCATAAGCAAACTGAGGCAAGACACTAGCAGTGAGAACAGCAACAGCACGAGCATCATCATTGCACCACTGAGTGTAAGCAGCCAACTCATCCCAATAGATGGAAAGAGCATCGGAATAAACAGATACATGCTGATCATAGACTTCAACTGCACGATCATCTGCATCCTTAGCTGCATCCTTATCAGCCTGCAAAGCGTCCGCAGGAATAACAGGTGGCACCGGCGGAGAAGGAGCCACAGGAGCAACAGGGCCCGGCGGACGGGAGACCTCGCCGGACAGAACACCCCACAGCATGAGGCCGCGCATGTGGATACGTATAAAGCCCACAAACTCGGCGTAGTTGGTGCCATCAAAGATCATAGAGCACCGAGGAACAGCAACATAGCCCGAAGAGGACATCGCGTGCTCTCTGTTTTTTTTTAAGTTAACGAAGAGAGAGAATATAGATCGGGATCATCCCGATGCAAACTCGATGGAGGCGAGCGACGAGGGCCAGCAGGCCGCGGCGGCGGGAGTAGGCCGCGACGGGCAGGAGCCGGCAGGCCACGGGGGCGGCAGGAGAGGCCGCGACGGGCAGGAGCCGGCAGACCGCAGCGGCGGCAGAGGGAGGTCGTGGCGATGACAGAGGCAGGTCGTGGAGGCGACAGAGGGAGCAGCGGCGGCTGCCGAGGAAGAAGGCCACCAGGATGGGCCGGACTAGGCAGCAAGCACGCGCTCAGACGGCGGCGACAATGTAGATTAAGCGCGGAGTTGCAACGCGCGGGGAAGAGGAAAGCAAAACCCTAACCTGGGCTCTGATACCATGTTGGAGAAATGAGCAATTGACATTCACAGGGCCAGAGGCCATTACATGTACATGTGTGCAATATGCAGGAAACCCCTTATACAATGGGATACACGGCACGTTCAGCTTGCAGCTCACCGTAGAAAGATTAGACAAATCTTAGCATCACGGTTCAGAATGTACTAATACCATCAGAGGTAAGTCAACTTTATGTTTCTCATCTCAGAGTTAGAAAAAAGCCAAAATATAAACTACATCAGGCTCAGGTTTCTCTTCGGTTAACCATTAACTAATCACACTGTGGGTGCAGATTGCAGAGTCATGAAGCTGTAGAGCAGTAGCATCATGAGCGTCCGTGCAGAGGTGCTCATTATGGTACGAGCACAACGATTGCTTCCTTAAACAATCGAATGTATATGAGAAGACGTTAGTAAGACACTGAAGTGCCATTGAGAGACCTGTCAAGTAAGCTGGCGCGAACATGTTGAATCAAAATGACAATATGAGAAATTGCGCATAAACGGTTGCAACGGTTTGTTCTGTATTTTATATTGAATCTGCAGAGTTCCATATTTCTAAACTCAAATTATCAAATTAAGTTTGAAATTGGGGAAAATATATTGGGCCACGGGACAAGAGTGAAGTATAGAAAAATTTGGGTTCTAGCTTTAAAAAGCATGTCGGGTCTTTACCAGAACTTACAAAAATCCTAATGCCATTGAAAAAACAAAATCTTGTATAGTTGTGGTCACAGTTTTGGGCTGGCCCTAGGGAAAGTTCTTTTATAGATGATCGTTAAAAAAAACCGTTAAGGTAAAAGAAATAGGGTGGCAAGATTTAAATTCAATTTCATCGATACTCTTGATCGAGTAGTAGATCGGAGCAGAATCGCAGTCAATGCCCCCTCCCTAATCAGTGCCATATATTCTTGCCAACGGGACCACAATGTTACAACACGCCATGCTGATGTCCAACCTTGGCAACAGGAGATGCGACAATGGTACCACGTCACCACCTACTATCACATTCGTTCCACGTCGTAGCGTACGCCTGCTTCAACCATGCAGCCCCCACCTATCATCCTATTCCGTCCATGTTGTAGCCCTCGCCTCGCTGCTGCTAGGCCTCAACCATGCGCGACACTGGCCTAGCCGAGCAACTCACAACAACTCATAAGAGATGTTGACAATATTATAGTCTACGTCCGTCCTGCCGACCCCGCGGGCATTGGGAAGGCTTGTGTGAGTAGAAAATGTTGTCGCCGACACATCTCCGGCCAGGAGTTCCTCTGCGGCCATCACATGCGCTGGTTGGCTTTGTATTGTTCCATATTTCTAAAGTCAATCCATCAAATTAATTTTGAAATTAGGAACATATATTGGTCCCTAGACTAGAGTGGAACATAGAAAAAATCTGGGTTATAGCTTTAAAGAACATGTTGGGTCTTGTCCTGAACTTACAAAAATCCTAATGCCATTGAAAATAAAAGCCTGGTGGTTGTGGTGGCGGTTTTGGGTTGACCCTAGGGCAAGTTCTTCTACAGATGATCATTAAGAGAAACCGCTAAGGTAGAAGAAATCAAGTGGATCCCTAGACTAGCAAGATTTAAATTCAAAATCATCGAGACTCTTGATGGGGTGTAGTATCTATCTTCTTTTTAAGAAAAGAGGAAAATAAACCTATCAACGCAGAGTCAACGACCCCCTCCTCAATAAGCGGCCCTCAAGACATATATTCTTACCAACGGGACCACAACGTTACAACACGCCATGCTGATGTCTACCCTTCGCAACTTAAGATGCGACCAACACGCCTTCACACTTTTCGGCACAATGGTACCACGCCACCAACTACTATCACCTTCACTCAACATCGTAGCCCTCGCCGACGTCAACTGTATGCCACCACGCAGCCAACAACTATCATCCTAGTTCGTCGCCGTTGTAGCCCTCGCCTCAATCGTGCATTGCACTTAGCTTCTGCATTACTTGGTTTTGTGTGGGAAACGGAACAACTCCACCAGCTACATCCTAGCCACCAGACCTACCATTTCAAGCCAAACTCTATCACGCACCGTACAAAGCACTCGACGCACGCCATGGCCGCGTCCTCTTCCACAACGAAACGTCCCTCAAGATCTAGGACACGATTACCAAGAAGAAGCACGTAGCGCGCATGCCGCTCGACAAGCTGATCGTGGATCACTGGAGCACATGGCATGGCATGTTCACCTTTTTCAATGAAGATCATCACCGTGCCCTAGTGGTCCATGATCAGCTTGTCTAGTGGCATGGGCAGTATGTGCTTCTTTTCAGTGATCGGGTCCCGGATGACGAGCGGTGTTCCGTTGTGGAATAAGACGCGTTCGTGGCATGCGTCGAGGGCTTTGTATTGGCGCAGGATGGAGCTGGGCTCCAAATGGTAAGTGAAAGTGGAGACGAAACTGGCTGAGTTGTCCTGCTGCCATGTGTTTCCCACAAGGAATACATGTCCTGGGTGCAATGCGTAGTTGCGGCGAAGGAACTCCTAGTTGCAGATGTGCTAACGCCAAACCAAGTTGTTCACACAATCCTTGGCAAGGCACGCGGGGTGGTTCGCTCAGACGCAAACTAGGATGTGGTCAACCAATTCTTCTGGCGGGTATGGCGGGTATGGGTATTCGACATCATCTCCTTGGAGTTATTGCAACTAGGTTACCAGGCTAGGTGTTGCTCGTGGATGCGTACTAGTGACAGCGAAGGTCGGGCTATGAAGTGAACGAAATGGAATGATTGGTGGTGGCATCCTGTTGAGGCGAGAGCGACGATGTGGAACCAAGATGATGGTAATTGGCGGCGTGCTACCATCGTGCCGAGAAGGCTGATAACGTCTTCGGTTGCGAAGGGGTGGACAACAGCATGGCCTGTGGCATGTTGTACTGTTGTGTTCACGGTGTGCGAGAATATATATTTTTCTCTTTTATTAAAAAATACTAAAATAGTGGTTGCATCCCAAATTAGTGGGATACATGCCCCTCTTAGTGATCTCCTTAGCATTTTCAACGGTCATCTAAAAAAGATAGCTTCATTAGGGTCAAATTTTAGAGGTCAAGATATCCCAGCATTTTCTTTGAAGCTAGTTCCCAAAATTTTCTTAGTCTTGTGGACCAATATATTTCCCCTATTTCAAACTTCATTTGATAATTAATTTTATAAATATGGAACACGTGTTTTTCACGTTAATTTGTTTATCTGTAGATCTCTCTAAAAAAAATTGAGCTCGTGGTTAGGGAGATGGCACAAGATGGTCACTGTTGTCTTCTCACGCAATTGCAGCATTCAGATGCCGGTAAGGGGACTTAACTTTCTACCAATTTAGTAACAGTATAATATGGATTATGCACAAATTAAACTTGTAAATTGCAACATTAGGTAATTATTTGCTAGTGCGAAATTGGTGGTGGTGGTAGTACGGACCTGTTAGAGCAGAAGATGATGGTGAAGATATTGGAGGGGTAGTGGTAGCATAGCTATATGCGTCGGGGCAGGCCGCCTTGAACTTCTTGGAGCGGAAGGTCAGCTGCCAGGTCACCGGGTTCGCGTACTGCCCGCAGCTGCAGGCCAATACTGATCCGTGCCGAACACGTTGCACACGCTTCGGCACACATCATGGACTCCGCCAGGCTCGCTGGTGTGGCCACGAGCAGCACGTGTCATTCCCTAGGGAGCTAACTGCAGAATTTTGATCATCTTTACATCTTCATGGATTAGCGACCGTAGTTTTTTTAAATAAACTGCACCAGTATTTTTGATTTATCAGAAATTATGTTTCAATATGACCTGAAACTAGTTCTAAAGGGACAGAAAGAAAGAAACTTCTGAAAAGCTATAAGGTGGTTCCATTTAGATTCAGTAGTATGAACAGACAAAAAATCCGACACAATCTAATATCATAGCAGTACACACTTGTGTTGTGTGACAAAAAAAAAAGGACGTTCATATTCCTGATCATTTAGCAGAAAGTGAGAGGAGAAAAATATTGAGAATGGATAATACATAGTGATGATTCCAGAGCATTCTTGAACTCAGATAACCTAACACGTAGTATCCTATCAGCACAGACTCATGTTGTGTGATAAAAGAAAGAAGTGGACTTTCAAATTCCTGATAACTAGCACAATACCCAAGTGTTCCTATGGGTAGACCAAGTGCTCGGCACAATTTTTAAAACAAGTTAGATTTTTCTATCATTGAATGCAAGTGATCAACGAAACTTGGCTTTCTCACACACTAAAGATGTTTGATTCCTATCCCCAAATTAGCATCTCATTGTGAATTTAGCAGAAAGTGAGAGGTGTTGGAATCTGGAGGATACCTGAGAATACGCAAAGAAGCAGAGCAGCCCTCCTCCCCATTCTCGAGCCAGCCAGGCGGCCTCTCCCTTTTCCTCTGTTCCAAGAACAGAGGGACATCACAATAGTCCATTGCTCGGAGGGATCGCAAGACAGAAACAAGATTATCTCCTGAAGAAACAAGACATTTTCAGGATCGGATAGACAAACATACTTCAAGCTAGCCATAAAAACGTCAGGAAACTAATATAGGACATGACTGAACAACGGGACCATCGTTGGACCCCGTCAATAGATTCTTCACACCAAGATTACCATCAACCAATGATAATGTATCAATACCAACTCTTACACTATGTAATCATCACTATTTTACACAGAAGATGCATCGATCTAACAGATGGATTTACTATCTATGACATTCACGCCATCACAGATTGAAGAGTGGATGCCCAGACGGGGAATCCTCACCTGAGTCCTGAGACGGAAGGCTGAGCTGCGGCGTCGAGGAACAACGTGGACGGTGGTGGCGGCAACGCGGGCGAGAGGAGGAGGGGATGACCTGCGGCGGCGGCGGCTGTAGGGTATGCCTAGGTCCAGGGTTGTATTTATTGAGAGTTTCTGGTTTTGTATGTCCGGAGAATCCGGCGCAGAAGAGGAAAGAAATACGTACCGTATGATCGGTTTCCTAAACCCAGGCACAACAAAACCAACAGCTCCGCCGCCCGTACGTAGGTCCGCTGTCTGCAGGATAGATCGCGCCGCTGATGGCGTCTTCTGGTCCCCTTCCGACGAGGGGCCTCATCTCGTGCATGCACTGTCGCGCCGCCTACGAGGCTCCTCTTCTCCCGGACCATGAATTGCACCGAGCCTTCAACAAGCTCATCCTTGGCTTCTACAAGCAGGCGTTCGACCGGCTGCCCTGCAAGAGCGACGCCATGCCTGGGTCGTAAGAGCCCCCTCTAGTACCGGGTCCGTTACGATCCGGAACAACAGGCTCCCACGTGGCCGCGGAGGCGCGGGCGTGGTGGAGGACCTCTAGTCCCGATTGGTCATACGACCCGGGACCAAGGACCTCACACGTGGCGGCCTGTAATTTTTTGTTTTTCCTCCCAATTTAATATTGAAATGGTGCAAAAAATATGCGTTTAATTAATTAAAAAACAGAAACTACATATAACATATCAAAATGTTCATAAATAAAAATATGCTCACGTCTATCCGGTTACATGGAGGTGCTCATAACCGGAACTAGAGTCCGTCTATTCGATTACACGTGTGTGGAGATCATAACCGGGACTAGAGCCCGTCTATTCAATTACACGTACGGAGATCATAACCGGGACTAGAGCCCGTCTATTCGGTTACACGGGAGATCATAACCGGGACTTCACCGCTATTCTCCATTGTATGTTCCTTTAGAAGGTATGATATCGCTGAGCAGAAACCCCGCAAGTTCCTCTGCTAGTGCTTGAAAGCGCTTCTTTAGTGGCAGTTTCTTCCGCATTGAATCCTTCACGTATAAGAATGAGATCAATACGAATATCAATCACGAGTAACAAAAAATATGAATGACACCGAAGACAATTGCTGGTAATAAAATAAAATTATGAATATATTTGTTCACGTACGTCCACATGTGTCGACGTATTTGCGTTTCGCTCAGTGACCGCACGACGAATCCACTCGCAAACGAAATATCCACATAAATTGGTCCCCTGTGGTTGCCTCTCGATGTGCTTTACGAGAATAGAATTCAATCAAATCGTAGTCAACATATAGTGGTATTGAAAACTATAAATAAAGAGATGCGCGAACCTAGCTAGACCGTACTACCTACCTGTGGGTGAATAAAATTCAGCTCTTCTGCAAATGAACCCTTTGTCCTCGCTTTGAATTGTTTCCAAACCCTGCCCAGCCAAAAAAAAGAATAAATGAGTTATTAGTTACTTGATATCTCTGAAATCAATAAGAGAGACTGATATAGTGCGATAATGTTTGAAATTATCTTTGGAGCTATCTAGAATGCTTTTGTAGCTCTCCTCAGGCCAGTCCAATGAGTCGTAGACTTGAACTCTTGATCTATCAACTTCAATGACTAGCAGAATGTAATGTCCGCTGCGCATGATTATATACACGTCAGTAACTCATCAGTTACACTTAATTTGTACAAGCGAGTAACACTCTTACCTGAAGTAGTAAGGAAACATTATCTGCACCTTGAAATGTTGCTTCGTTAGGGCCTTTACCAAGTTCTTCTCCGTATCCTTCACGTGGTTTTGTAGTGTCCTTACATTAACTCGTACTGGGTTAACGAACCCTAAGCCATAGATGTCCTTTCTGTCACATTCATCACTCTTCATTCTGCATAATACCGTAGTGAGCATAGTTAGCGATGGCAATGACCGAGCTGAGAGCTAAAGACTTTATTTTTTTGGAAATAAATGAATTGAATCACTTACAGACAGTAGGCACCGACGAGAGCCAAGTCGAGGGCATCAAGGTTGTATAAGTACCAGAGTTCTTCGAGCTGAATTGTGAACATGTCTTCAAATTCCTTTGTGGTTTTCATGTACCAACTATGGAGTTGTCGCAGACATGTCGGTAGAAACTTTATCTGATCACCTCGCAGCAGGGACCTCCCCCATTTCCATTTTCATGAATCATCTACATCCGACGGAAGGAGATCTTCGTTGTCCAGTTGAGAAAGAGTAATGCCAGCATCTGCAGCAAAGTCCTTCTTGAAGGATAAACTAGGAATTAGGTCCGTCGCGGAGCCATGACCAGTGGGTATAACTACAAGCGGGGCTATCGACTTGTTTGCTTGTTGTCTGAGCTGGGCAACGTCTCTTTTCCCTCTGGCACTACTACTTCCCGTCTTGGGAAAGCTACTACTTTTACTCAGAGCTCGTAAATAGTTATCTGGCTTATTTTTCTCATATTGCGATGGTTCCGTGAGAAATCCAGTAGCCCACTTTTTTTCCTTTGCAGTAAATGTTTGCTTTTCCTCGGGCTGTTTCGGTGCAAGCTGTCTTTTTGTGTCTGCATCCACACACGCATCCAATTGCTCTTTAGTCATGTCGCAAGCTCTAAGGTCGTCAAGTCTTTTGGGTACTTTTGGGAGGGGCGAACGTCAGGGCTCTCGCCGGAATCCCATGGACGACGAAGTGGCGCCCTTCCTATGTCGGGGCTCTGGAGTTGGCTCATGCGGAGTGGGCTGACGCGGCGGCGGAGTCGGCTGACTCGGCGGCGGAGATGACTGATGGTTGTCGTCCCCATCGCCGTCATCAGGTGGTGAATCGTGAATTGGCGGAGACGATGGTGGCCTTGGCGCCCAGCCTGCAAACTTGATGTATTTCTTCCGCCACAGAATTAGACCACCCACGGCATCCCCTAGCACCGTCTCATCATCAGCTCTTGGGAACTCAAGGTTCAGTGATTCATATCCTTGTACAACTTGATCCACGCCGACACGAGCAAATCCATCTGGAATGGCATTGCGAAGCCATGAGGCTGTAGAGTCAACAGTTAAAGCATAGCCGTCCGCCGCCTTCATGGATAAGTTAAAGACTGGGACATGCAGCTCACAAGTTGTTTTCTCCGTGATATAATCCACGGGGTAACTTGTCTCATCATCACCGACCATAACCGAGGAAGCCACGCTGCTTCTGCGATGCGATGGGCCGCCTTGACTCGCTTGTTCCAGCTGAAGAGTTGGCGCCCCTTGCTCGCGCATTTAATCTATTTGCTTCTGTTGTTCCTTATAGAGAGCAACCATCTCGTCATGATTTCTTTCTAGGATCATCAACCGGTCTGATTCCTGCTGCTCCTTCCTCCTCTTTGCTCTCGCTCGGCTTCTATAAGATTCACGGTCCTGGGGAAACCCTTCACTCCACGGCACTTCTCCTAAGCCTCGTGTTTGTCCTCCTTTTTCTTTGGTCCCGAGGGCCTCTGACAGCTCGTCCTTCTCTCTGTCGGAAATAAACTTTCCCTCTTTAGACTTGGCAATTAAGTCAATAATTTTTTGCTGGGTCCGTTGACTACTTTGTTTTCATCAATTATTAACCCCCATGTTTCCATGTCATACTCCCCTCCATGCGCAAGTAGCCAATTCCTTATCCTTCTGTCCCATTCCTCTGTGGCCGGGGTGAGCCCTTTTGCACGCAAGTCGGCCTCAACTTTTTCCCACTTAGGCTCGGAAACTCGGTAGCCACCTGGCCCCATCTTATGGTGATATTTCTTTTTCGCTGCATTATCCTTATTCGTTTTCGACCTTTTCTTAGCTAGTTCCGATTTCTTGTACTCCAGAAATGCAGGCCAGTGAGGCCGCTGCCTCTCTCATGTGCCGGTGAAATCCGGAAGTTTCCCATCTTCCTCCCACTCACGGAATAATTTGTTCTTGTAGTTATTGAATTGTTGAGCCATCTTCTTAAGAGCGAAATGCTTGACTTTGTCCGTCATGGCTTTTGTCTTCACCTCATCATCCAAGACCGGTAGGGTGAAATGTGCAATGAGCTTGTTCCAAAGCACATCTTTGGTTCTCTCCTCGACATAACTAACTCCCTCTAACTTTGATGGCTTATTCCATTCCTGAATGCTGATATAAACGTTGTCCCTGACAATGACTCCGCATTGATGCACAAACTTAACTGCGTTCGGCACGGGTGCCTTTGGTTGGCCATGAACTGCATTCACCTCGTCAATTGGGAGATGCTCTTCTTGGCCCATCCCTTTGGCATGGCCTCGTTTAGTGGATTGGTTCGATGCGGAGGTCTAAAAATAAGAAACATGTGTGAATACATATATGTACAAATCAGTTATTGCATCTGCTCAACATAGTCTTAATATACCTCGCCAGACGGCGCGGGTCCACCAATTCCCAAGTCCTCATCGTACTCGTTATTTCTTTGATCCGGTTCCATTCCCGGACCATAGTCGTTCAAAAACTGTGAGCCATCATCTTCTGATCTACGGTCTTCAGCTCCTTCCGCGGGATGCCGAAATTCCGCGGGTTCCCTAATGTAGGAAAGCATCTCTTCTTCCCCTTCTCTCCTTGCGAAGGGAGCATCGTCATCCATTGCTTAACTAATACAAAAAAAAGATAAAACAATGATAGCATTAGTAGAATAATTCAAAGTAGGGAACTTTACAAATATGCAAAAAAAACAATTTAATATTGCATCTAAAAAAATGTTTCAAAAAAAAGTAACATGGGCGTATTGGGCCAAAGCTGTCCCAATCCCAGCCCAGCCCAAATTTGGGCCAGAACCGGGTCAAAGGTGGCCAGCGTGGTCATCGCTGGCCCACCTGCCAGCGCCCCCCGCCCCACCGCCACGTGTGACCGCCCACTGGCCACGTGTGGTCAATGCTGGCCCACCTGCCAGCGGCCCAGTTCTGACCCCGCCGCACTGCCTCGTGTTCCCGCCCCGCCTCGTCTTCACGTCCCCGCCTCGTGTTCCCACCCGGCCGCCTCGCCTTCACCCCCGTGGTCAATGCTGGCCGCCAACGGCCCCCGCCCACCCGCAGTCAATGCTCCTAGCCCACCTGCCAGCGACCCGGGACGGTTCCAGCATGGCGCTGGCCCACCCGGCGGTTCCCCTCCCTGCGACGGTTCCAGGGGGCCACCCGACAGTTCCCCTCCCCGCGACGGTTCCCCGTCCCTGGTCCTTTAAAAAGGGACGCGCCCGTGTGGATAGAGACACTCCACTCCACTCCCGCGTCCCTCCGGCCATGTCTCGCTGGTTCAAGTCCTCGCCGAAGTTCGAGGCCGGTGAGCCCTCCGGCCGTCGCCGTGGTCAGGGCCGTGGCTCCGCCCCTCCTCCCCCTCCACCGCCGGCGGGATTCGGCCTTCCACCGCAGGGCATGCGGAGGGTCGCGCCACCACTGCGTGACGCCCCTGCCCCCGCCGCGCCACCTCGCGCCACCACCACCGCCGGAGGAAGGAAGATCCGGCGCCGGCGCTACGTGCCGGAGCCGGAGTGCCAGTGGCACTGGGACAACGCCGCCACGCTGGAGTGGTCGGACGTGCACCTGCCGGAGGGCTGGCACCTGAACCCGCAGCGGATTCCGGTGCCGGCGGTCCCGCTCCCTGGGAGGAACCTGGACAGGGAGATCGCGCGCCGGCGCCGCCTCCTCCTGCCGGAGCTCCTCAACAACCCCGCCTACGGGCCGGCGTCCCGCAACTGGGAGGAGTGGCTCAAGGCCGAGCACGAGGACCGCCGCCGCTCGTACTTTGCCCCGGCGCCTCGCGCCGTCCCCTCCGCCTACCCAGCGCTGCCCGATGCGCTGTTGTTCGAGGAGGAGGTCCCCGAGGACGACGATGACCCGGACATGCAGGCCGCCTACGAGGCCTCCAACCGCACCCTCGTCGAGGACGAGATCAAGCGGTGGGAGGCCGTGCTGGCCCAGGTCCAGGCTGATGCGGCCGCGGCCCTGATGCCGCCGTCGCCACCGCCACTGCCGCGTTACGTCGACCCGGACGAGGTCGAGCCGTGGTACTACGCCCTCGAACGTGAGCTGGCGCAGGACCGGCAGGAGCAGGAGCGGCAGGGCATTCCACCGCCGCCTCCTCTGCCTCCCGGCCTCGTGGGTGAGTCGTGGGTCTGGACCGGCGGAAGCTGGTTGACACGTCCATTTTGCATCACTATTTTATATCATAATTTACTGTTATTCATTGATATATTTCATATTTAGAGATGATACTTATGTTATTTCATCTATTTTGCATGTTTGATGTTTATTGGAGAATTAAACACCGGAGTCAGATTTCTGCTGGAAAAAGGGCCGCCAAGATACTATATTTCTAAAGATCAATAATTCGAGGAAAACATCCAGAAGCCGGAAGCAGCCAAAAGGGAGGCCAAGGTGGGCCACCATGGGCCCTCACCATGTGGTGGCGCGGCCCACCTTGCCCCCGCGCCGCCACGTGGTGAGGAGCCCCTGGCCCACCTCAGCCTGCCCCCTTTCGCGTACATCATCTCCCAGAAACCCTAAGGCTAGGGGGGACGTCGAGGAAATATTCCGCCGCCCCCACGAGGCGGAAAACACCAGAGAGAGAAAAGCTCCCCGGCAGGGAGAAATCTGCCAGGGAAATTCTTTCCCGAAGGGGGGAGGGGAAATCGTCGCCATCGTCACCGTCATCGAGTTGGACTTCATTGGGATCATCATCATCATCTCCACCACCAGCACCATCATCTCTGCCGCTCCACTCCGTTCCGCTGTAACATCTAGGGTTGAATCTTGTCTAGTTCATAGGGGAAGCTTTCCCGGTGTTAATTACTCCTTGTGGTTGATGCTATTGAGTGAAACCATTGAATTAAGGTTTATCTCCATATTATTATTCATCATTATATCACCTCTGATCATGTTCCATATGATGTCTTGTGAGTAGTTCGTTTAGTTCTTGAGGACATGGGAGAAGTCTTGATGTTAATAGTGAATTATGTTAAGTAATATTTAATGGTTTGATATTTAAGTTGTGGTGTTATTCTTCTAGTGGTGTCATGTGAACGTCGACTACATGACACTTCACCTTTATGGGCCTAGTGGAATGCATTATGTATTCGGTTGCCAATTGTGGGGTTGCCGGAGTGACAGAAACCTAAACCCCCGTTGGTATATCGATGCATGAGGGATAGCAGGATCTCAGAGTTTAAGGCTGTGGTTAGATTTATCTTAATTACTTTCTTGTATTTGCGGATGCTTGCAAGGGGTTTAATCACAAGTATGTATTAGTCCTACGAAGGGCGATGCATTAGCATAGGTTCACCCACACAACACTTATCAAAACAATGAAGATTAATCAATTATATGAAGCGAAAGCATTTGACGTAATTTCCGGGTGTACTCAAGAACGTTTGGTCATCATAAGTAAACCTACCGGCTTGTCCTTTGCTGTAGAAAGGATTGGGCCACTCGCTACAATTATTATTACCGCATTTTATTTACTTGTACTTTATTTATCTGCTATATCAAAAACCCCTAAAAACTTGTCTGCTAGTATTTACAGTGAATTCCATATCAAAACTGCTTGTCAACACTTTCTGCTCTTCGTTGGGTTCGACACTCTTATTTATCGAAAGTACTACGATACACCCCTATACTTGTGGGTCGTCAAGACTATTTTCTGGCGCCGTTGCCGGGAGTGAAGCGCTATTGGTAAGTGGAATTGGTAAGGAAAACTCTACTGTACGTGCTGTTTTTATTTTTGCATGCTGCTATATTTCATTATGGAGAGGTCTTCTCTTGAATTCCTATTTGGGAAAACCACTACAACTGCTAAGGTAGTAGAGGAGGCGCCACCTGAGCAGGTAATCCCATTCAAAATACCTATGAAAATTGTTGAACGTGTTACGAATAACCGCTATGAAGGGGATGGAACTGTCCATCCTGGTGATCATTTATTATTTTTACATGAATTATGCGAGGTATTCAAGTGTGCAGGTATTTCAATGGATGAAGTTAAGAAGAAACTATTCTCTTTATCGCTGTCTGGTAAAGCTGCACATTGGTATAAACTGTTGAAGAATGGGCGTTCTCTTGGATGGGAGGAAATTGTACCTCTCTTTTATTCTAAATTCTATCCTCCAAGTGAGATTCATAAAGACCGAAACCTCATATATAATTTTTGGCATCATGATGGAGAAATTATTGCCCAGGCGTGGGGGAGATTGAAGTCATTAATGCTCAAATTCTCCATTCATGAGCTTCCTGGTAACGTTGTTATTCATAACTTCTATGCAAGGCTCTCCTTTCAGGATAAAACTCTATTGGATACTGCTTGTTCTGAATCATTCACTCGTAATAAAGAAGAGTTTAAATGGGACCTTCTTGATCGGATTCAGGAGAACACTGAAGGATGGGATAACGACAAAGGTAGAAAGTCAGGTATAAAATATGATTTTGAATGCATTAAAACTTTCATGAATACTGATGATTTTCGAAATGTTAGTACTACTTATGGCCTTGACTCTCAAGTTGTTGCAAATTTTATAAAGCTTTTGCCTCCTATTTCGGTATGCCTAAGGAGGGTTTTAAGAATTATCATGAACCTTATAAAGATAAAACTGTTTCTCCTGTGACTAGATCTATTGAGGTTAACACTGTTGATCACATTATTCCTGAACCTTATTGTAACACCCCGAAAATTCAGACCGAGTTTTAAATTATTTTTGGACGCCGGAAAACTTTTCTAGTTTTAATAAGGGTTTCCTAAAATCTTTCGAGGAGATTCGACGTAGAGTTTTCTCTCTCTTGGAATTCCGGAGGACTCCCCTACCCATTTCTAGAAGACCCGCCCAAAAATATTTCATACTCCAATTCAATATTTTCGATTTCGGAGTTAACTGTTGAATGTCGGCTCCGATCCCAAATTTATTCAGTTAACTTAGGAGTCTCGGAAAATTCTCATAATTTGGGGAGATGCATATTTTTGTATTTCCTACACTTCTTCTGTTGGACCCAAACCCATTTGAGCAAATTTTGACCTACTTCCTTTGTAAGCCGAATATCGATGCCGGTACGCGGCTTAGCGGACTTTTGCAAAAAAAAAAAACCCCTTTTCCACAACACCAAATGAGCTCAAACTCCATGGACACTCTCTTAGTACCAAATAAGCTCAGTGGTAATTTTTGGGGATTTTTCTGAGTTGTGCAAGGCCCCTGTCTTTTCATCGAGCACCTTCGGTGCTTTTGGTTTTCTGGAAAATCTATTTTACAAAGTTGGGAATCCTTGAGGGATTCTTGTTTGGTTGTGTTGTTCTCGTCGTTACGAACCCAGTGGTGGAGACCGTTTTCCGTTTGAAGCTCCGAGTCATCGGGAACGCGACGGTGTCGCCCGTGTCGCGCTCTGGACGTCCGGGACGCACGCTTTGGCGTGGCCTAATTTCTGCTTAACCCTAACCCTGCCTAACCTTTCTTCCACAGTACGACCTCGTGCAGAACTGTGCGTCCAGCACGGCCACCCCATCCTCTCCTCCTCCTTATCCCTTCCATTTATTATTTTTGGAGCTATGTTGTTGCATCGAGGCGTCGAGTGGTTTCGTTGTCTGTCTCCTCGTCCCCTGCCTATGAAGAGAGACCCCGAGCTCTCTACCTCACTCCCTCTTCCCCCTCCTCTACTGCCCTTGCTAGCTGTCCATCCAGAGCATCAATAGGTGGCCGAAGCCGCTCCGTTCATCATCACCCGAGCATGGCCGTACGGGCGAAGGTCGCGGGCGACGCGACCCCGGCCTCCCCTTTCCGCCTGAAGCCATCCCCGAGCCCTCCTCCTGGCAACAGCCTCACTGCCGTCCCCGAGCGGCGGAGCAGCACGGCGGAGGAGCCGCCGTGCCCGACCCTGCCATGGCCGAAGCGGCCGAAGCTCGCGGCGCTGCCCCCTGCTCTCCCCAGCCGCCTGGCCCTCCTCCCGGGCGCGGCACAGCCCCACGGCGTCGCCGCCGTCCTCGGCCGGCCGCCGAGCCGCCTGCCGCAGCCGGCCGGCGCCACCACCGTGCGCCCGTGCGTGCTCGAGGGACGAGGACGTCGACGATGTCCCCGACGCAGAAGCCACGTCCCCTGGCCCTGAGCCTCCCCAGCGGGTGCGGCGTGGCCCGGCGTGGCCGCCCCGTCGCCGGCGTCCGCCCTTGGCCCGCCCTTCGCCGGCGGCCCGCCGTCCGAGCCGCCCGAGCCACAGGGAGCTCCCTCGCGCGGACGAGGAAGAAGCTGTCGTTCACCTTTTGGCTAGCTGGCGCCTTTTCTGTTTTCCGTTTTACCCACTGGAAAGCGTATTCTCGTGTTTCCCGCATCCCAGTGCGGAAAGCGCATTCCCGGAAGTTCGCCTTCAGCTCAAAGCCCGAATCCGCTTTAGCGTGGACGTCCGCCGGTTAAGCGTAGAAATGGACAGGAAACTGTCCGTTTTTAGGCCTAACGAACGGACGGCCATATCTTTGGATACGTAACTCCGATTCAGGTGAGTCAAATTCCTAAATTCATATCTCGTCGAGATCTGGCCAGTGGTACTAGTTTTGTTACCTTTGGAGCTATTTAGTTTCATCGTCTTTAATTAATACACCGTTTGTCGTTTCGTGGTTTAGGCGTTCTTTGGGATTCCGACCCGCGGCGAGTCCGTAACTTTCCAAACCGTTTGGAATCCTTCTCCGGAGGCAAGCTAACCCCTTGCTATGAGCCGTCCCGCAATGTTGTTTGTTATTTGCTTATTGCCATGCCGAGTGTTTATATTTGTCTGCGTTCGGTATATATTATGTCGGTCTGTTTTTGTTGTATGTTACTTCGAATATTGCTCTTGCCATGTTTTATTCATCATCCATTATGCATTAGAATGATGTGTGAATTAATTGTGCGCCTCGCATTTGCGTGGCTTTGTCGAACCCTCTAAATAAACAACTATAAAACCTGCGTTCCTATGATTGTTTGCTTCTTCTCCTTCGCCGAGGTGAGGAGCGGACGAATGTCGTCTTATGATCCTCGGAGTTGGGGGCATTTGCCAAAAGAGAGTTATTTGCTTCTTCTCCCTCCGTCAAACGTGGTTGGCGTAAGCCCACCTGGACTGCGACGCTTGGGACATTTGCTTTCCATTGGTTCTTTTTGCCAAGATTGCTGACACCACGTCAGGTTAATCCTCGAGTGGAATGGATGCTTTCTTTCTTATGAGTGCTTTTCGGTTCATTTTTTTGGAGACTACATGCCCAACTAAAATTGGTAATTGATCGGTGGTGGCGCTGGTCGGTGGTATCGCCGCCGTAGTCACCCGATCGACGCCAACAACCTGTGTTATATTTTGTAGTTGATCTGTGAAGGCGCTGGTCGGCGGAATCGCCGCCGTAGTCTTCCGGTTGACGTTTCCTTTTCCTTGTCGAACGAGAAGGCGCTGGTCGGCGGAATCGCCGCCGTAGTCTTCCGGTTGACGTTCTTTTTATTCTGCTAAGTTAGGACATGGATACTACTATTTCTTGAAATATTGTGTTGCTAATGTTTTGTCGTTTGATGATATATATTATTATGTTATTGTGGTTGTTGTATTGCTTGAATTATGATGTTGCTAATGTCTTGTTGTTTGATGATATAATATTTTGATATTGTGATTGTTGTGTTGGACTAATCCTCTGTTGTTTGGACTTGTTATGATGAAACTTGATTAAATGAAACACCCCTCCAAACTTCGATAGGGTCAGTCCATAGTGCCACCAATCTGAACATCGAAAGCACTACCACTGTCGCTCATATGGGCGGGCCTTGACCTACGTATCCTATTGAGCCTCCTTTGATGCTGCCATTTTGGCAAGACTAGTCGGTTACCTTTGTGGTCGGGGCTAGTCTTGCGAAGGTTCCGGAGCTAGGCGTTGCTCATGGGTTGGGGACGTGCCGGATTCATTTCGTCATAAGACATAGAGTTATGTCGGTAGCTATACAGGGAGTGTCTTGGTAGCGTGAACGGTCATGTACGTGTATCAGGTCGTCTTAAGGGAGAGTTCCTAAAGTACCGGCTATATGGTGCACCTAGATGGGTGGAAACTGCAACCTCTCGAGAGTGTCAAATCTGGATGTCTAGCCTCGTTCCAAGGTTATGGAGCAACAGTTCAGTGTCGGTCACACTATTGTCTTTGTCGAGTCAGGATGTTAAACATAAGTTCTGTTTGAAAGAAAGATGAACGTCCTGATTTCACTAAATGAACAAATAAGATGATGCAGGGAATGTTGCCTTGAGATGTCGATGGTAACCCGAGATATGGGATGATGGTGTGATCGTTGGGAGCCTAGAGTTAGGCCTGAGCCAACATCAACCGTGCATGCCCAGAGTGGAAAGATGAGGCCAGTGGGCCTAGCAGTGATCACAGGTGTTGTTGTGTATTATTTGGTACCAACTGGTACACCCGTTTACTCGTCACAGGTAAGCCCTTTGTATGATTGCCGGTGCACGATCCAACCCCACCTGGCTTGGATTCTGTACTGGTGATACCCCCGTTGCTTGCTTATGACATGTTTGGTTGTCAATGCCATGCTACTTTTATGTCATGTATCTAGAGTACACTTGACATGTTGTAGGAATTTATTTCCAATATATATTGCTGCATGATTGTTGGATTGTTTGTAGTGAGTGGCGATTCTTGCTGAGTGCATACACATGTACTCACGGGCCTTGTGTTTGTGGCCAGATGTTGGCGAGGATTCATCTTCTACCTTAGCCAGAAGTGGAGCAAGAGCGTGCTAGGATCAGTAGCCCAGCCAGATACCTGTGGAGTGGAGCCGCTCCAAGCCGTTGCCTCATTATGTCTTCCGCTGCCAGTTAAAACTCTGAGTTGGGCCATGCTTGGCTTGATATTTTGTAAAGCCTCGACGGCCTTGTAAACCCTTTTGTAGCACTTTGTGCCTGATTGTGTAATGATTTTCGCTATGTTGCATTGTCGTAACGTGCGGCCAGATATCTTGGGCTGGCGCACGGGGCGACCGCCTCTCTGGAAATATGTGCCAGAGCGGGGTGCCACACTTATATTGAAAAAGTTCCTTTTCCTGCTAAAATAAAGGAACACTCTATTATAGGTAGCGTTGTTAAGAAAAGTACAAAGAAAGCTATAGAACCTGATGAACAAATAATTGTTGAACCTGCAGTAGCAATGGTTAAGGACCTTGTCACCGAAAATATAGAAGATGGTCATATTATCTTTTGTGAAGATGCTTCTAATATTGTTTCACATCCTAAAAGCTCTAGGAAAACTAGTGTTCCTGTGCTTTCTGTTAGGATAGGTGATCATTGCTATTATGGTTTATGTGATATTGGTGCAAGTTCAAGTGCCATTCCTTATGAGCTTTACAGGGAAATTATGCATGAAATTGGTTCTTGTGAACTTGAGGAAATTGATGTGGTTATTCAGCTTGCTAATAGAGAAACTATCTCTCCAATTGGTATTGTTAGAGATGTGGAAGTTTTATGTGGTAAGACTAAATATCCTGCTGATTTTCTAGTACTTGGTTCAGCTGCTAGTAAGACTTGTCCTATCATTTTTGGTAGACCTTTTCTGAATACTTGTGGTGCTGTTATAGATTGTAAGAGAAAATCTTTACTAAATTTGCTGGTGAATCTTATGAGTTCAATTTCTCTAAATTTGCTAAGTTCCTTATGAAACCGAATTGCCTAATGAAGATTTTAAAGTTGCTCAGCTTGCCTCTATTGCTCTTGCTCCTAACAATGCTTTGCAGCAACATATGGAGGACCACGAAAGTGAGGTCTTTATGGAAGAAAGGAATGAGCTTGACGAAATATTCCTTCGTCAACCTATACTTAAACATAACTTACCGGTGGAAGATTTGGGTACCACTCTACCACCAAAGGAGGATCCCGTGTTTGATTTAAAACCTTTACCTGATAATCTTAAATATGCTTATATTGATGATAAAAAATATATCCTGTTATTATTAGTTCTAAACTTTCAGGTAGAAGAGGAAAGGTTATTGGAGGTATTGAAGAAACACCGTGGAGCTATGGGCTATACTCTTGATGATTTGAAAGGGATCTCCCCTGCTATTTGTCAACATGCTATTAATATGGAACCTGATGCAAAGCCAGTTGTTGAACATCAACGTCGTTTAATACCCAAGATGAAGGAAGTGGTAAGAAATGAGGTATTGAAACTTCTTGAAGCTGGTATTATTTATCCTATTGCTGATAGTAGATGGGTAAGTCCTGTGCATTGTGTTCCTAAGAAAGGAGGAATTACTGTTGTGCCTAATGAAAATGATGAACTTATTCCTCAAAGAGTAGTAGTTGGTTATAGAATGTGCATTGATTTTAGAAAGGTTAAGAAGGATCATTATCCTTTACCTTTTATTGATCAAATGTTAGAGAGGTTGTCTAAGAAGACTCATTTTTGTTTCCTTGATGGTTATTCTGGGTTTTCTCAAATTGCTGTGAGAAAGCAAGATCAAGAGAAAACTACTTTTACTTGTCCTTATGGAACTTATGCTTATAGACGTATGCCTTTTGGTTTGTGTAATGCTCCTGCTACTTTTCAAAGATGCATGTCTGCTATTTTTCATGGTTTTTGTGAGGAAATTGTGGAAGTCTTCATGGACGATTTTTCCGTCTATGGAACTTCTTTTGATAATTGTTTGCACAATCTTGATAAAGTTTTGCAGAGATGTGAAGAAACTAATCTTGTTCTTAATTGGGAGAAATGCCACTTTATGGTCAATGAAGGAATTGTTCTTGGACATAAAATCTCTGAAAGAGGCATTGAAGTTGATCGAGCTAAAGTTGAGGCAATAGAGAAAATGCCTTGCCCAGATGTCAAAGGTATTCGTAGTATTCTTGGTCATGCTGGTTTCTATAGGAGGTTTATTAAAGATTTCTCTAAAATTTCAAAGCCCTTACTAATCTTCTCCAAAAAGATGTACCTTTTGTTTTTGATGATGATTGTAAGGAAGCTTTTGAAACTCTGAAGAAGGCTTTAATTACTGCTCCTATTGTTCAACCACCTGATTGGACGTTACCTTTTGAAATTATGTGTGATGCTAGTGATTTTGCTGTTGGTGCTGTTCTTGGACAGCGATAGATAAGAAGTTGAATGTTATTCATTATGCTAGTAAGACTCTTGATTCTGCTCAAAAGAATTATGCAACTACTGAAAAAGAGTTCCTAGCTGTAGTATTTGCTTGTGACAAATTTAGACCTTATATTGTTGATTCAAAAGTCATTATTCATACTGATCATGCTGCTATTAGGTACCTTATGGAAAAGAAAGATGCTAAGCCTAGGCTTATTAGATGGGTGCTTCTTTTGCAAGAGTTTGATTTACATATTGTAGATAGGAAAGGTGCTGAAAATCCTGTTGCTGATAATTTGTCTAGATTGGAAAATTGCTTATGATCCTATTCCTGTTAATGATAGTTTTCCAAATGAACAGTTGGCTGCAATAAGGGTAAGTTCGCGAGATAGTCCTTGGTATGCTGATTATGCTAACTTTATTGTTTCCAAGTACTTGCCTCCAACCTTTTCAGCTCAGCAAAGAAGGAAATTCTTTTATGACTTGGCATTATTTTTGGGATGACCCACATTTATATAAAGAAGGAGTAGATGGCATTATGCGAAGATGTGTTCCAGAACATGAACAACAGAAATATTGAGAAAGTGCCATGGTAGTGCTTATGGAGGACATCATGCTGGAGATAGAACGCACAAAAGGTTCTACAATCAGGTTTTTATTGGCCTACCCTCTTTAAAGATGCAAGAAAGTTTATTTTATCTTGTGATGAATGTCAAAGAGTTGGTAATATCTCTAGACGTAATGAAATGCCTATGAGTTATTCTCTTGTTATTGAACCATTTGACTGTTGGGGATTCGACTTTATGGGTCCTTTTCCTCCTTCAGAAGGTAATACTCATATACTTGTTGCTGTTGATTATGTTACTAAATGGGTAGAAGCTATACCTACAAAAGTGCTGATGGTGAGACCTCTTTAAAAATGCTTCAAGATGTTATTTTTCCTAGGTTTGGTGTGCCTAGATATCTTATGACTGATGGAGGTTCTCATTTTATTCATGGTGGTTTTAGAAAGACCCTTGCTAAATATGGTGTTAATCATAGAATTGCTTCAGCTTATCATCCCCAAACTAGTGGGCAAGTAGAATTATCAAATAGAGAGATTAAATCTATCTTGCAAAAGACTGTTAATAAATCTAGAAAAATTGGGCTAGTAAGTTAAATGATGCTTTATGGGCTTATAGAACTGCTTATAAAAACCCTATGGGTATGTCTCCTTATAAAATGGTTTATGGTAAAGCTTGTCACTTGCCTCTAGAATTAGAACACAAAGCTTATTGGGCAGTGAGAGAACTTAATAGAGACTTTAAACTTGCGGTGAGAAAAGGTTGCTTCATTTGAGTTCTTTAGATGAATGGAGAAGTGAGCTTATGAAAATGCTAGACTTTTTAAAGAGAAAGTTAAGAAATGGCATGATAGGAGAATTATTAAAAGAGAGTTTAATGTTGGTGAGAAAGTTCTATTGTATAGGTCTCGTCTCAGATTTTTTGCAGGAAAATTACTCTCAAAATGGGAAGGACCTTTTGTTATTGTGGAGGTATATCGTTCAGGTGCAATAAAGATTGCTTCACTTAAAGACAACTCTACACAAGTGGTGAATGGCAAAGACTCAAACATTATATTTCTGGAGATCCTTATGATGAAGATGTTGATACTATTCAAGTGGTGACTCCGGAAGTTTTCATTGAAAAGCAAATTCGGGGACTGCAGAGTCTGTTTTCGAATAGGTAACAGTTTTGGTAAGAAAATGTTCGCGTTTAACCTTCCAATAGATATTTTTGTTGTTTATATTAAATATGGAAAAATAAGAGACCAAACCGGGTAGGAGAAGGTGCCCGAGGGCACCTCACCATGCCGTGGCGTGGGCCCACCCCTGGCCGCGCCGCCACGTGGTGAGGGCGCCTCGGAGCCCGTCTCCGACCAGGTTTTCTCCTGTAGCTTCCTTTTTTGTAAAACTTTTTGCTATATAATCCCCGGAACCCCCGAGGTCCGTATATCGCCTTTTCGACGTGTTTTTGTTTCGAGTTGTTTCTGCCAGATTTCATCCGTGGATCTAGAGCCGCCATGTCTTCGTCGGAGCCCTCCAAGGACAGCTTCTTCGCGAACGTCGTCAACCCGTACATGAACGAGTTGAAGATGCATCCGAAGGAGTCGCTGGTCAAGGATGGGGAGTTGCAAGTGGAAGACAGGATGGAGAAGCTGGAGCAAGAGGTCTTTACATACAAGAAGATGGCGGAACGTGAGCTGGACATCTTTAACAGGATGGTGTCTGGACTTGAGGCTGAACACAAGAAGGAGACCGCAAAGCTCTGGGAGGACATCTTCTCACTCCATGAGACCACCAGCAAACTGCAAGCGCAACTCTACGATGTTCAGAATCAAAACTGTGAGTATGAAATCAGGTTTAAACGCATAAGCTCTGCTGCCAGTTTCAGGATACCTGAGACCAAGTCATCATTTGTTGACGGAGAGCCTCTGCCTTGGAAGTTTGATGATGAGGATATTTCACCACCACCGCCGAAGGAGTAATTCATCATGGGTATTGGCATCCCCTTGGCTTGTTCCAAGCTTGGGGGAGTGCCGCGGTATCACACCATTATCTTTACCTTTTACCTTTCAATAGTCATATCGTGAGTAGGGAAGTTGTCTTATAGGATGGTTTGCAGTGTGGAAGTATCTCTCTTTTAGTTGGTTATCTATGTATCCCTTGGTGTGAGTTGCCGTTATGGAATATTAATGAGAAGTTTCATCATTTACTTTCTGCATACTTTATTTTAGTTTGCATTTTATTTCATGTTGATAATCTTGTCATTAGTATTGGTATCACTTTGGGAGCATCAAGTATATCTTTTTGGTTTTGGCAAACTTAGCATTGGTCAGTAGTTACAATACTTTGAGGCTTAAGTAGAGAGAGGGAAGTGCATGTTGATAAATTATTCCATGATCTTTCATTCTTGTTGGCTCATAAGCTTAGTATTCTCAAGTTAAAATTATTTGTGCTTCCAAGGAAGATTGCATGATTGTTCTTACTACATGTATATTTGTTTGTATCCCTCAACTCTTATGCTTGCTACACAACCTTGCTAGCCGAAAACCCTGTATTGAGAGGGAATGCTTCTCATACATCCAAACCTTGAGCAAAACCATTGCCATTCGTGTTCACCATAACTACCTATTATGTGGTATTTCATGTCACTCAAAGTAAATACTTCATGTGCTACCTTTAATTATTCAAAAACTATTATCTCTCATTTGTGTCACTGTTTATTAGCTCATGAGGAAGTATGTGGGTTGTTCTCTATTTAACTTGTCAGACAGACTTTCACCAATGGACTAGTGGCATATACATCCGCTTATCCAATAACTTTGCAAAAGAGCTGGCAAATGGGGTGCCCAGTCCCAATTAATTACAACTATAACTTTTAATTCTCTTCACATGTTTGCCAATGATTTATCAAAAGCAAATTTCCAAAATGTTAAACTTTATCAAATAGGCACTCCTCCATGGTATGCGATTGTTGGAAGACACCCGAGGATTCGGTTAGCCATGGCTTGTGTAAGCAAAGGTTGGGAGGAGTGTCATACCAATTTATAAATATGCATGTGTAAACAAAAGAGAAGAGGGATGATCTACCCTTGGGTAGAAATAACGTCCTCCATGGGAGCCGCTCTTGAAAGTCTGGTTGACAAGGGGATAGAGTACCCACTGCCATTCGTTGACAACGACATACATAGCTTAAAACTTATTTTATACTCTCTATATGCTTTCAAAACTTAAAAGCTCTAGCACATGATTTCATCCCTGCTTCCCTCTGCGAAGGGTCTATCTTTTACTTTCATGTTGAGTTAGTAAACCTATTCCCTCCTATCTCAAGCAAGCATTTGAGTTGTTGTGATTCAACCATCTATATGTTGATATTTTCAATCATGTCTTTTATGTTTCCTTGTGTAGCACAAAGCTTTTATCTGAATGAATATAACTTTGAAAGTTATCGATGACTGTAAAGGAGATTGTTATGATTGAGCATGTAAGTTCTGCAATATAAGCTCTAGTATAAAGACTCTGCTCGAAAGATAAGTACAATCTGTTAATTGTTCTCGGACCAAGAACGAAGTTTGCCATCACCAATTATGATTTTCTCTATGCACCTTATTGTGACTCCCTTTACTTGTTTCAAGTTATGTTATATGAAGGGAAGTTGCTGTCTAAAATGACTTGTGTATTAATGAATGTGATGTTTCTTGTCCGTATTTTGTTTATCGACACTTCGCTCCATAAACATGTGGTCTTTTTTACCGAGCTCAGCTTTCGCTTGGGGACAAGCGAGGTCTAAGCTTGGGGGAGTTGATACGTCCATTTTGCATCACTATTTTATATCATAATTTACTGTTATTCATTGATATATTTCATATTTAGAGATGATACTTATGTTATTTCATCTATTTTGCATGTTTGATGATTATTGGAGAATTAAACACCGGAGTCAGATTTCTGCTGGAAAAAGGGCCGTCAAGATACTATATTTCTGAAGATCAATAATTCAAGGAAAACATCCAGAAGCTCCTATTTTATCAGATACCGGAGGCAGCCAAAAGGGGAGGCCAAGGTGGGCCACCATAGGCCCTCACCATGTGGTGGCGCGGCCCACCTTGCCCCCGCGCCGCCACGTGGTGAGGAGCCCTGGCCCACCTCAGCCAGCCCCCTTTCGCGTACATCATCTCACAGAAACCCTAAGGCTAGGGGGGACGTCGAGGAAATATTCCGCCGCCTCCACGAGGCGGAAAACACCAGAGAGAGAAAAGCTCTCCGGCAGGGAGAAATCTGCCGGGGAAATTCCTTCCCGGAGGGGGGGGGAATCGTCGCCATCGTCACCGTCATCGAGCTGGACTTCATTGGGATCATCATCATCATCTCCACCACCAGCACCATCATCTCCGCCGCTCCACTCCGTTCCGCTGTAACATCTAGTGTTGAATCTTGTCTAGTTCATAGGGGAAGCTTTCCCGGTGTTAATTACTCCTTGTGGTTGATGCTATTGAGTGAAACCGTTGAATTAAGGTTTATGTCCAGATTGTTATTCATCATTATATCACCTCTGATCATGTTTCATATGATGTCTTGTGAGTACTTCGTTTAGTTCTTGAGGACATGGGAGAAGTCTTGATGTTAGTAGTGAATTATGTTGAGTAATATTTAACGGTTTGATAGTTAAGTTGTGGTGTTATTCTTCTAGTCGTGTCATGTGAACGTCGACTACATGACACTTCACCTTTATGGGCCTAGGGGAATGCATTGTGTATTCGGTTGCCAATAGTGGGGTTGCCGGAGTGACAGAAACCTAAACCCCCGTTGGTATATCGATGCATGAGGGATAGCAGGATCTCAGAGTTTAAGGCTGTGGTTAGATTTATCTTAATTACTTTCTTGTATTTGCGGATGCTTGCAAGGGGTTTAATCACAAGTATGTATTAGTCCTAGGAAGGGCGGTGCATTAGCATAGGTTCACCCACACAACACTTATCAAAACAATGAAGATTAATCAACTATATGAAGCGAAAGCACTTGACGTAATTCCCGTGTGTCCTCAAGAACGTTTGGTCATCATAAGTAAACCTACCGGCTTGTCCTTTGTTGTAGAAAGGATTGGGCCACTCGCTGCAATTATTATTACCGCATTTTATTTACTTGTACTTTATTTATCTGCTATATCAAAAACCCCTAAAAACTTGTCTGCTAGTATTTACAGTGAATTTCATATCAAAACTGCTTGTCAACAGCTTCTGCTCCTCGTTGGGTTCGACACTCTTATTTATCGAAAGTACTACGATACACCCCCTATACTTATGGGTCATCACTGGTCGCCGGATCGGCCCCAGGAGCAGGAGGAGCTGCCGTGGCCACAGTGGCAGGAGCAGCCACCGCCACCGCAGCCACCGCAGGAGCAGGCGTCGCCACCGGAGCAGCAGGCACCGCAGGAACAGGAAGTGCCTGCCCACCTCTGGACCCCGCCGACCCTTGTCATCCTCGACGACTAGGTGGCGCCGGCGACGACGACCCCTCCCCTCCATATGTAATGGCCCTAATGGCCTCCCCAAAATGTAATGGCCCTAATGGCCTCCCCTATGTAATCGCCGTTTGTGGCCTCCCTCTAAGTATAATGAAATGGCCCTTAGGCCCTAAAAATGTGTCCTTGAATTGCATTCCCAACTCCTGCGCCGGCCCCGCGGTTAGGGTTAGGGTCCGCCGCCGCCGCCGCGCACTAGATCTGAGAGAGGGGGACGAGCTCACCTTGCTCGGGGACGACGATCTTGCTCGGGGACGACGATCTTTGCTCGGGGCTCGGGGACGATCTTGCTCTGCCGGGGCTCGGGGACGATCTTTGCTCGCGGCTCGGGGACGATCTTGCTCGGGGCAACGGCCGCCGGAGCCGGAGCAGGATGGGGACGGCCGGAGCCGGAGAAGGAGAGGGCGGCGACGGCCGGGGCGGCGGCGACGCGGGGACGAAATCCGACAGTCTGGCGGCGTCGTCTGGAGCCCGGAGGCGGAGCGTCGATTTGGTGGACTTGGGCAAATTTTCGGCCCGAGCCACTCAAATTAGCGCCAAAAAGGCCTCTAGTACCGGGTCGTGGCTCCACCCGGTACTAGAGGGTCTCTAGTACCGGGCCGTGTTACTACCCGGTACTAGAGGTCCCTCAGGGCCGCGAAAATTTGCGCGCCAAGCCCAGTGGACCTGTAGTACCGGGTGGTCACACGGCCGGTACTAGAGGTTGTTTTTTTTTATAAAAAATCTGATTTCATACGTTTTTATATCTTTTGATTTAGTTGTCCAAATCAAGTAAAATTTGCTTTCATTTTCCTGTTTTCTGTTTTGGTTTAAAATGAAGTACCACATGCGCTTGGTTTTAAATTAAGTAGTACATACGCTTGATTTAAAATCAATTCAAAAATTTATAAATCAAGTACTACATGCGCAGTGGATCATTTCACATCACAAAGTTTGATGCTACATCAAAAATTTATAAATCAAGTACTACTATAAATTAAGTACTACAAACGCTTGATTTAATTGACAAAGTTTGATGCTCGCGCTTAGAACAAAATTATATAAAAGTTTAATAAATTATTACACATCATGAACAACATCCCTATTTAGTCTTCGCTTTTTCTTTTTGTGAGGCCCCTTCTTCTGATCGCTCCGTAACCATGGACAAGGGTCTGCATATAACTTGAGGCTTGGGTCAATGGTCACTTTGAAGGGCGGAATTTCATGAAACTTGTCGTAATCTTCTGACATGTCTGTCTTGTCCTCCACTCCCATGATGGTTCTTTTCCCTGAAAGAACTATGTGGCGCTTTGGCTCATCGGCTAATGTATTCACTTCCTTATCTTTTCTTTTTTTTGGCTTGGTAGACATGTCCTTCACATAGAAAACCTGAGCCACATCCTTGGCTAGAACGAATGGTTCGTTGTCGTACGCAACATTCGTGAGATCCACTGTAGTCATTCCGTACAATGGGTCTTCCTTTACCCCGCCGCCTCTGAGGTTGAACCATTTGCACCAGAACAAAGTGATCTTAAAAGAAGGTCCATAGTCAAGTTCCCATATCTGCTCTATGCAACCATAATATGTGACCGTGGCCTCATTTCGCCCATTGCCGTTCGTGCTCTTATCATCAAAGCGGACACCACTATTTTGGTTGGTGCTCTTTTTATCTTGGGCGTTCGTGTAAAATGTATTCCCGTTTATCTCATACCCTTGGAAAGTCCAAATAGTCGAAGATGGCCCCTTAGAAAACAAGTACAACTCATCTGAGACTGTGTTGTTGTTGTTCAGATGCGTTTCCAATCAACCGCCAAAATTCTCCATGTGTTCCTTTGCAATGGCGGAGTCATCCATCCCCGGGTTGTTGGAGCGTACAATATCCTTGTGTATCTGGATATACGGAGCGACCAAAGTGGAATTATGCAGAACTGTGTAGTGTGTTTTTGTGAAAGAATACACATCTCTGCATGTGTATGATTTCCTTCCTAGATTGCCTTTTCCACTTAGTCTCCCCTCATGTCGCGATTCAGGAAGACCAATCGACTTAATGCCGGGAATAAAGTCAACACAAAACTCAATGACCTCCTCTGTTCCATAGCCTTTGGAGATGCTTCCTTCTGGCCTAGCATGGTTATGAACATACTTCTTCAAGACTCCTATGAACCTCTCAAAGGGGAACATATTTTGTAGAAATACAGGTCCCAGAATGAAAATCTCGTCGACCAGGTGTACTAGGAGAAGTGTCATAATAGTGAAGAAGGATGGTGGGAACACCAACTCAAAACTAACGAGACATTGAGCCACATCCTTCTGTAACCTTACTATAGTGGTTGGACTGATTGACTTCTGCGAAATTGCATTGAGGAACGCACATAGCTGAACAATGGATACTCGAACATTTTCCGGTAGAAGCCCCCGCAATGCAACCGGAAGCAATTGAGTCATAAGCACGTGGCAGTCATGAGACTTTAGGTTCTGGAACTTTTTCTCTGCCATATTTATTATTCTCTTTATATTCGACGAGAAGCCAGACGGGACATTCATACTGCTCAGGACTTCAAAAAATATCTCCTTCTCTTCTTTGGTAAGAACGTAGCTAGCAGGACGTAGACGTTCTTTATCCGTAGTCATTGGATGCAGGTTCTTTGGGTCTTTCAAAAGTTGCTGGTCCTCTCGTGCTTCCGGAGTATCTTTTGGCTTCCCATACACGCCCAAGAAGCCTAGCAGGTTCACGCAAACAATCTTCGTCACGTGCATCACGTCGATTGCAGAGCGGACCTTTAGGATTTTCCAATAGGGTAGTTCCCAAAATATAGACTTCTTCTTCCACAGGGAACGTGGTTGTTAGCGTCCTTCGGAACAGACTGTCCGCTAGGACCCTTTCCAAAGATTAAATCGTTGACCGCATCATATATATCTTCCCCTGTTGCGTTATCATCGTATTCAGGGTACATGTAGTTGTCATCGTTCTCTTCTTCTTCATTGTCTTCCATCATAACCCATTTTTCTCCGTGCTTGGTCCAACAATTATAGCCATGCATGAAACCAGAAGTTATCAGGTGGAAGTGAAGGGTGTCTGTGTTAGAGTAATCCTTCTCATTCCGACATTTACTGCATGGACAACACATAAAACCATTCGGCCCCATGTTATCCTTAGCCACTTTGAGAAAAACTGCACGCCGTCCATGTACTCTTTAGAGCGTCGGTCAACGTACATCCATGGATGACTCATCTGCAAATCACCGCTAAAACCCATTACGGTAAACCAACATAATAGGAAACAGACCATATTCATTAATACAAGTTCATCACATTAAAACCAAAGTAGAGTAGTGACCAAATGTAATACATAGTTCTCATAAAACATAAATTAATTGAAACTAGAATACAACTATCTAAAGAATTTAAATCCAACAACAAATGCGATCAGAATCGCAACTAAGGTAACTATTGAACCAACAACATAATGATACCAAGCCTCTTGACTAATGACATATTTTCTAATTTTTTTAAGCTTCAAGCGCATTGCATCCATCTTCATCTCGTAGGCAACGACGACGTCGGCAAGCTCGACCCCGTGAGTATCAACGATGTCGGCAATTTTGAAGTCCAATACTATCTTCTTTTTAGGCATTGGAGACGAAGATCTTCACTTATCTTCAATTTTTCTTTCAAATCGTTGTTTTCTTTTTTAAAAAACTCGACAATAGGGTCGGCTGGAATTTCCGGTTCAACTACCTCCTAAATAAAAATATATCTATGTCAAGTTGGTCGGCATGATTGTTATAAACACGAAAAAAAATAGTGATAAAAATTTACCACATCCGAATCATAGACCGGACGAGGGCCGACGGGGACGGATATTAAAACCATGACACTGTACATATAAAAAACATAAGAAAATTATACAAGAAAAAATAATTATGCATTCAAATCATACAAGTAATGTTTTTAAATAAAAGATAAAAAAAGAGGCTCACCGATGTGGTGCCGGTCACGGGACGGTGGGGGCTATCGACGGCGGTGAGGACCGAGACGACACTAAAATCCACAAATCATAAATTAATTTGAGCTCAAAATACATATAAAAATATGAACTACCTAGCTTAGGCATTTCATCAAACACCTAGGTAGCACTACAAAAATGAAATGAGCTAAACTTGTATGGAAATGGCTAAAATTCGGCCGCCGGGTGAAAGGATCGTGTCGTCTATCTTGACAAATCTTGGGAAAAAATGGAGCTACACTTGAGCGTGAGAGAGAAAACAATGGAGATGAACTTGAGAGCTCAAAAATGATGGCCGGCCGGGGTGAGAGATGATATAGCGGGACCTCTAGTCCCGGGTTGTACCACGGCCCGGGACGAAAGGCCCACCCTCCAGTCTCCACCCTGCCGCTGACTGCCTCGGTCCCGGGTGGTATCACGGCCCGGAACTAGAGGTGCCCTACGACCCGGGACCAGACCTGCGCAGCGTCAGAGCCGCCGCCGCCCGGTACTAGTTCCCTCCTCTAGTTCGGGTTCAAACCACGCCCGAGACTAGATCCCAACACCGCTCTCCACCAAAGGTCCGGTTTCCACTAGTGGGCCGCCTCCTCACCAACGGCGACGGCTCATGCCTCGGCCTCCTCGATCCCATCTCCAACATCATCCTCAACACCCTCGCCCTCCTCCGCAAAAGCACCCCCGCCGACTCTCCACCCGCCGCTAAGAGGAAGAGGTCCAAGAAGAGAAAAGCTTTCGACGAAACTGACTATGCTTGCGGACTGATGGCAAGCGGATCATGCTCCAGCCTCGCCAACTTCCTCCGCGCCTACTTCGGCTGCCTCACCGACCAACAGGCCTTCCGCTACATCTACTGGGCCGGAGCCGATCTCCCTCTCGCCGTCATGCTCGTCCAGCACGACCTCTATCAGCAGCCTCACGCCCTCGACCCTGAGTCCGCAAGGACGCAGGCCGCCCTCAAGTCGGCCTCCACCCGTGCAGATCACCCTATGCCTGACATCCTGGTGCAGCTAATGGCGACCCGGCTCTACACCCATGATGGCTTTGCCCTTCTTAAGAAGAAACTTTCAGGTGATTGTCGTCTCACCACTAAGAACGTTAGGGCCATCCACCGTCTACTGCAACGCCCCTATGATGATGATGGTGATGCCCAAATCGCCGCCGCCACGACTTCCGTCAATGTCTCTTCAGATGATAGCACCATCACCACCACCACCACTACCACTATTCGCCGGGTTGCTCATCGCAACACGTCCCTGCGCCATATTGACGATATGGCTGCCAAGCTACAATCTTTCTTGCCAAAGGAAGCAGCACATGGTCATGCTTTGAAGAAGACCCCGTGCTGCGATTACCTGCAGTCTCTCAAGATGTACTTTCAAGGTATGATACACGACATGTACGTCACGGCGCTCACGTTGCTGCCCACACCAGCCTCAGGCTCCCTCATGGGCAGCATCCTCATGGCCGGACACTGCTACGGCTCCATGGACCCTGTCTCCAACATCATCGTCAACTCCATCTGCTACAACAAACATCTTTCCGAGTCTGACAGCGTCAACACCACCGACATCTTCGACCCCCTCTATCTTATCCGCACCGAGCTTCATTCCCTCGGGGGCCTTACGAAGATCGCCGCATTCGTGGACCCCCAATTCTCAATGGCGGCTTGTGCTCTCGAGAACCTATGCAGTGCAAAATGCGACATTGTTAGCATGATATCATCATCATCATCATCATCGACACGGACGAACCTATTTCACGAGGCGGCCATGGCCGCTGGACACCCTTTGCCCCTTGAGCTGGGTGAACTGCACCAACAGCTGCTGCTGATGCCCGTTGAGCGAAACAAACTCTTCTCCATGATGACCGAGGCTCGAACTAGTGGCACTGTGTTGCCCATTCATGAGATAGCTTCCATTCTGGACATGGTGTTGAGCAGCAGCAGCTCCAGGGCTCAAACACCAATACTAGCGACACAGGCTCCCAAACCTTGTGTAGAGGAGTTCGTGGAGTGGAAGAGCTGGATCCGTTCAAGATTGAAATGTTGCTAAAGGAATACGCGACACAACATTTGTCGGTAGGTTGTTTTCGACCTACAAATTAATATTTACCGTATCTTCATTTCATTTTGACACACCCTACTGATCCCTTGCTTGTTGTAGGAACCAAAATATACTCTCGACTTTATATGTGGTGTGGAGAAAATCGGAATAGGCCCCTACCGCAGGGCACGCATCTGCTACAACGTTAATTTTATGGCTACTTGTGGTTTGCGGCTGCAGAAGACGCTCTTCTTTGCTGAATTCTGGTCGTCCGGGAATGAGCCAAAGCCCAATTTCTGTCACCCTATACCCTATCCATATGCTAGTAAGTCCTTGCTTGTTCCATCAAAGCAGAATAATCTGAATTCGTTTATATATATGAAGGTTTTTTCTATCTGTTATACTGAATAATAATCATGGTGGGGTTAACCATAGGCCGATGCTACTATGGCGTGCGTAAGGTGAGGAGGATTGTGTATCCAGACCGTGCGGAGTACATCCTGCACAGCGTCAAATCCAGCAGCGTTGATGGCGTGCTAGAGATGGACCTCGTCTGCTTCAGTTGCGACAGATCAGGCGAGGACGACGAAACCAGTGAAGATGAAGAATAGTCTGAGTGAATCTGGTTGTTGGTGTTCCCATTAGCCTCTTCTTCCTCCTGCTGGCTAGTGGGTTTCTTGGCTGCCGCTGCTTTCACCATTCCAAGGCTAATCTTTCTTTGTTGGTCTACTCATGCTTACTAACAAGAAGAATAACACCCACATGGAATGACAGTGCAACGATTATCAGCTGTACTTTTATTTTCTCAGAGGAAAAAAAGGCAAATAAAATCAGGATCAGGTCAGGTTGTTCTTCAGCTTGGAGAGCAGAGTAGCATCAGGAGCATCAGAGACGCTTCTGCTGAAAATGAGCGGTGTGGTACGAGCACACCGAATACTTCCTAGATACAATGAACAAGACAAATGGTCAGCAAGACACTGGAGTTTCTTTGGCAGAACTTTAAATGTAAATGGACAGCAAATTTGCACAACTTTCAGGTCAAATCAGAAATTCAGGTTGACAGTATGAGGTTGCCAAGCTGAAAGGTGTTCCATCACCATGTGGCACTTGTAGCACCCGACAGCATCTGCAGCCTGAACGACGACCAGTGCCTCGACAGCCCCATCGTGGCCTCGTTCTGCTTACTGTGCAAAACAGAGATAATCTTGCTGACATGACAAATCCTTTTCACTCACCCTCCATGGCCTCGATCTCTGATCCTCACCAATCTTATTCAGTTTCCTCCTTGATTTGCATGTTTCCCTGCAGTATATTATCCCTTGAAAAGATCATACTAATTAAATAGTTTTGGCCTGTCACTTATAATTTACATATAGAGCAGCAACCCGTGTTTCACTGAATCAAACTCTACTTGCAGTAACAAACACATGATAGTATCATCATCAGTTACCGAAGCTTTTGGCAAATGGAGATTCTAGCTTCCAAGGAACAACTGCTCTACATGCATTTGCTTTTCATAACAGAGATTGCTGCAATCTGTAATAGCTAACTAGGCCTAGAAATTGCAGCACTACCATTGATAACAATTCTACTACATTTGCCTTTTCACCTCAGATCATGAGGCCATACGCATAAAGCCGAGTGACTGACTAAACACATAGTAGTCAGTGGCCTCAAGAAATAAAGATCAGCTGATAATATAAAACAGAATCAACATGTGATTTCTTTAAACTGAAAGATGAGGATAAAAATCATTCACGACATGCATTTGGTTCTCATGATATAATTGACACTTGTTGAGGCCAGATCATGAGACTAGAAGCCAGTCGTCGAAGAAACACCATGGTCAGCTGATAAGAAAACAGGGCAACAAAGTATGTGCAGTATCATTGAGTTGATCTGCACCTGCGCTCGTGCAGTTCACAGGTGTCTTCTTTACACAGCAACAACATGAGCAAAAGCAAAACATTCACACCTTGTGCTGTCTAACCAAAGAATAAAATCCATTGCGTAATCAGTTGTGCTTTCTGTTTCTCATCCCAAAGGGAAGAAAAAGGCAAAAAAAAAAAACATCAGGTTCAGGTCAGGTTGCGCTCCAGTTAATCCTTGGTTAATCACCGTGGGAGTGCTAATTGCAGTGTCATGAAGCTGGAGAGCAGAAGGAGCATCAGGAGTATCAGTGCGGAGGTGCTTCTGCTGGAGCCGCTGCAAACGAGCCGCTCGTTGTGGTACGAGCACACCGATTGCTTCCTGGAATACAAGACCAACAAAGACAGGATGTAACAGACTAAAGTGTTAGTATAAGGGAAGATTCAAGTGTCATTCAGACAGGAATACGGTCATGTAGGCTGACCCGGACTTGTCAAATCAGATTGACAGCATATCAAATTGCTAGTTTATATGATTGCAATAATGGTTTTTGTCTTGTGTTTTAGATTCAATATCTGGACAAGTTTGCATATGATGGTGCCAAGAATCGGATCTTTCTTTGACAACGAGATCTTCAGACTTTTGTATAAATTTCAGATGCCGGTAGAGAAGGACAAAGTTCAGGAACTAGCACTTTGTGTACCTAGTCGTTGGTTACAGTACACTGCAGGACAGAATCTTACAAAGGGTCTGGAGTTTGTTCCAATTTGGATTATAATCATCAATTGTGCAACTTTTTTTGCGACATTGGTAGTTATTTGGTAGACAGAAATTGTTGGTAGCAGTACGGACCTGTTGGAGCAGAAGATGATGGTGTAGTCAGGGGACTGGGAGCAGGTGAAGATACTGGAGGGGTCGTCGTAGGCGTAGCTATAGGCAGCCGGGCAGGCCGCCTTGAACTTCTTGGAGTAGAAGGTCGGCTGGCAGGTCACGGGCTGGCATACTGCCCGCGGCAGCAGTACTGGTCCGTGCCGAACACGTCGCACGCGCTCCGGCATGCTACCACATTTCCCCGAGTGCCCTTCATGGTCAGCTCCGACGGGCAGTCCCGCCGCAGGTCGCCGTCGCACCCGGCCACCGCGCAGCTCGACCCATTGGCGCTCGCCGCAGGCGCCACCACGATCGGCAGGTTGAACCGTCCACCAGGCTCACGTCATAGTAGTCCACCGACGCCAGCGTAAACTCCGCCAGGCTCGCCGGCGTGGCCCCAGAGGATGCGCACTGCAGCGACGTCCCGCACGCGCCGGTCTCACACGTGCCGTTGCCAGCGGAGTCAAAGTCACACCCGGTTCGGCCCCACACGCGGCCCGACCACCCAACGGGGGCAGTGAAGACGACGGACTGGCCAGGGTGCAGTGTGAACCCGCCGCCGTCGAAGCTCTCCCCGGGCGTTACCGCCGGCCAGATGTCCGTTTTGCACTGGTTGATAATCGTGAGCACGCGGGCTGAGTCCACGCACCTTGTCGCACCTGTATGCCACAGCAGCAACGACAAAAAAAAGAGCGTTATTTTCTCAGTACCTTTATGGATAGCAGTTGAATTTGGTAGATAAAGAGCTCCGGTAGTTTGGATTATCAGCGGTGGTGAAAATGGCACCATGAACTTTACTGCAAGCAAGGACTGAAATAAAAGTCTATAGGAGCAGAGTGCAAGAGAAATCTGAAGTGCTACAAATGGGACAAACATAGACACCAATTGGTGGTGATGGTTCCAAAGCATTCTGGCAGTCAGAAAACCTGACACAGTCCTAGTCCTAGGAGCACGCACTTGTGGTGTTGTGAGACAAAAAAGGGAGGGGACATTCCAAATCCAGATCATTTAGCAGCAGCAGGAGGATAAAGCAATATGGAGAGTACCTGAGAAGAAGCAAACAAGAGCCAGAGCCAGAAGCAGAGCACCCCTCTCCATGTTTCTTTCCCTGACAAATCGCAATGCAAAAAACAACAGATGGATACTTCAAGCACTGTGCATTAAAATTAACCAGTGCATAGATGTATATAGGTAGACAGATGTACTAAGACTGAGAGGGAACACAAGAAAATATTTTTCTAGAGTAACACAAGAAAGAATATGCCCGCCAGCCATGGACATACGTTGCTTGCCATTCCTTCCTTCCTTGCTTCCTCCTGCCATTTTCCCCCAGATTCTCCAGCCAGCCAGGCAGCCTCTCCTCCCTTTTGCTCTGTTGCAAGATTCGGTACCTGGCAAATCCTAGTTCATGTCTGTCCGAACGACCCCGTGGACCTTGCTAAGGCCTTTGTGAGCACATCTACGGCAAGGAGTTCCTCCACCACAACCATGCATTGCACCCAGCAACTACACTGGTTGTCTTTGTGGCAAACGGGACAACTCCGTCAGCTTCATCCCCACCACCAAACCTACCATTTTAAGCCCAACTCTATACCGCACAGGTATAAGCCCCTCGACGCATGCCATGGTCACCTCTCTTCCATAACGAAACGTCCCTCATCATCTGGGACCCAATCACCAAGAACAAGCATGTAGCGCGCATGCCACTAGACAAGCTGGTCGTGGACTACTGTAGCACGTCGTGTGTTCACATTTTTCAGTGAAGAGCATCACCGCGCCTTAGAGGTCCATGATCAACTTGTCTATTGGCATGGGCACTATGTGCTTGTTCTAGGTGATTGGGTATCAGACGATGAGCGATGTCTCTTTTGGAATAGGATGCAATCGTGTCGTGCATCGAGTGCCTTGTACCGGCGAAAGATGGAGCTGGGCTCCAAATGGTAGGTAAAAGTGGAGACGAAGCTTGCGGAGTTGTCTTGCACCCATTTGCTACCCACAAGCAAGGAATGCATGTCCTGGGTGCAATGGGTAGTTGAGGCTAAGGAACTCCTGGTTGCAGATGTGCCAGCGCCAACTTGCTGCTCACAAGCCTTCGCAAGGCCTGCGGGGTTGTTTTGGATGCAAACTAGGATATAGTCGACCAATTCTTCTAGTGGGTATGGGTATAGGCCAGCATCTTCTGGGAGTTGTTGCGAGGAGGTTTTGTTGCCAGGCTGGGTGTTGGGCATGGACGAGGTGTAGCGGCAGCAAGGGCCGTGTTGGCATCTTGTTGACGCAGGCAAGGATACAATTTGGAGCGAAGGTGATACTAGTTGGTGGTGTCGTAATATTGTACAGAGAAGGGTGACAGCGTGGGCGTCGCATCTCTTGTTGCGAAGGGTGGACGGTGGTGTGGCGTGTTGTAATATATATTTTCCCCGCTGGCGAAATATATACCTTTCTCTTCTCTTAAAAAACAAATGTTGCCTCCCAAATTAATGGGATACATACTCCTGTATTGATCTCTCGCTCGATCAAAATCTCGACGAATTTGAATCTAATTTCTTGTTGTTCTATGTTAACTGGATCCAGCTGACTTTTCATACTTTAGCAGTTTCTGTATCGGTAATCTAAAAAAGATAATTTCCCGAGAGTAACTTTTTTTTACTCCATTCGGATTTTTGTAAGTTCGCGCCAAGACCCCAATATTTATATTTGAAGCTACTTCCCAAACTTTTCTATACTCTAATCTAGTCTTGTGCATCAATATACTTCCCCTATTACAAACTTAATTCGATAATTTAATTTATAACCAATAAATTTTTCCCTATTGCAAACTTAATTTGATAATTTAATTTTACAGATATGGAACAAAACAATAGTTAATGATGAATGATACGGAAAGGTAATCTCAACAGGGAACAAAAACTTGAAAACACGATGTTTTTGCTTTTTACATATTTATTTGTGGATCTCTCTATAAAATCAAGGCCCTGGTTAGGGAGATGGCCCTCGATGGGCATGTTTGTCTTCAGACGTAATTGCAACATTCAGATGCCGATGAGGGGACAGTACACAACAGGGACAAAATTTTACAAAGAGACTCACTTAACTTTCTACCAATTCAGTAACAGTTTAATATAAACATCAATTATGCACAAATTAAACTCGTAAATTGCAACATTCAGTAATTATTTGCTAGTGGGAAAATGGTGGTGGTAGTACAGACCTGTTGGAGCTAAAGATGATGGTGTAATCAGGGGACTGGGCGCGGGTGAAGATACTGGAGGGGTCGTCGTAGGTTTAGCTATATGCGGCGGGGCAGGCCGCCTTGAACTTCTTGGAGCAGAAGATTGGCTGGCAGGTCACGGGGTTCACGTACTGCCTGCAGCTGCAGTACTGATCCGTGCTGAACATGTCGCACGGGCTCCAGCACGCCACCCTGTGACCGCTTACTTTCATGGCCAGCTCTGACGGGCAGTCCCGCTGGACAGACCCACCGTGCAGCTCGACCTGTTGGCACTCGACGCGGACAGATCACCTTCTTTGCATCTTCATGGAATGGGGATAGTAATTTGTTAAATAAACTGCTCAAGTACTTTGGTTTATTGGCAATTATGTTTCAATATGACCTGACAACAGATGAAACTAGGTCTGAAGGGACAGAGAGCAAGAAAAAAATCTGACAAGGTGTTTCCATTTAGATTCAGTACGAACAGACAAACAATCTGACACAGTCTAATATCCTAGCAGCACACACTTGTGTTGTGTGACAAAAAAAGGAGTGACGTTCATATTCGTGATCATTTTAGCAGAAAGTGAGAGGAGAAAAGTATGGATAGTGAAAAACAAATAATCATATTTCAAACACTCAGAAAACCTGACACGTGGTATCCTAGAAGCACACCCTTATGTTCTGTGACAAAAGAAAGAAGTGGACTTCCAAATTCCTGATCACTAGCACAATACATGAGGATTGCTACGGGTAAACCAAGTGTTCACCACAATTTTTGAAAAGAAGTTAGATTTTGCTATCAAAGAGAGCAAGTGATCAATGAAAGTTGTATTTCGTACACGCCAAAAATGTTTGGTTCCTATGCACAAATTAGCATCTTATTCAGAATTTAGCAGAAAGTGAGGGGTGGTGGAAAATAATACTGGAGGATACCTGAGAATACGCAAAGAAGAGCCAGAGCGAGAGAGCACCACTGCTCCCCATGTTTCCTTCCCTGGCAAATCCTAAAGCAAAAGAACAATGCAAAAGTTCAAGCATTAGGCATGGAGATCAACCGATATATGGTTGTATATAGGTAGGTAGATATACTGATAACAACACAAAAAGGGAGGTGAGGTAAGCAAGTACAAACCTTGCTTGCAATGGTTTCCTTCCTTGCTTTCTCTTGCCATTTCTCCCCAGATTCTCCAGCCAGCCAGGCAGCCACTCCTTCCTTTTCCTCTGTTACCAGATATGTCAATGTTTTGCAAAACTGACATGACAATGAGTCCAATACTGTGAGGGATCACAACACAGAAACATGATTCTCTGCTACTTGAAGCAACAGATCTCAAGCTATCCAAAAAAAACTGCAGGAAACTAATATAGGACATCACTGAAAAACGTCACCGACATCTCACATATGCAGGTTTTTTCAAACTAAGGACAGTATCATACATGGTTGAATCATCTCCATAGCACATTAAGCTTGGAGCTCACCATAGAAAGATTACACCAATCTTGCCATCAACGGTTCATAATGTATTAATACCAACTGTCACACTATGGAACTACTACTATTTTTCACACAAAAAGATGCATCGAACTAGCCGATGGATTATTACTATCACACCATGACAAATTGATGTGTTGATGCCCCAGAACAAGAGGAAAACTAGTTTCCACTGGGGTCTGCAATCCCTGAAGCATTTGATGCACCTGATCAGTCTTCGGCCATTTGGACCTTGTAATGGTGGGCGAGGTTCTTAATGTTCCCGTTTTGCATGATGGTCTCGAGCATGTCAAACTTCTTGTAGTTCGCGTCGAGTGTTTCCTGCTGCTCCGTCGCCAGCACCTCCTCCGCTTCCATTTGAGTCTGAAAGGAAAGGAAACAAGATTATACACAAAGTTTGAAAGCAAAACAGTATCACGTTTTAAAGAACAGCAGCAGCAGCACAAAATCCCCAAATGTTGTAGGTAAGCTCCATCCAAATGCCAAAAAGATACTAGGGAACTAAAGCAGAAAAGTGTGCAGTTTCTATGAGCAGTGGACACAATAACATCAGTGGTACATAAACAACTCTATTACCTTGATAAGAGCCATATTCTCTGCATCTTGCCTCTTGGCAAGGTTTTTAGTTTAACCATCCCATCATGCTCCGGATCCCCCTGTTTGACCCAGCTGATCTCAAACTTGAGGCCAGGCCGCCTAGGCCGGTCCCGAAACATCTCGGGCTTGGCATAGACAGCCCTCACGGGCCTCGGCATCCCACCAATTATGAAAGGGAAATCATTCATCAGGTCGATGGCAGCCTTGGCCTGCGACTCGTCGTCCAGCTCCACCAGCGCAGCGGCAGGGATGTCATACGGGATCGTGTAGTTCACGATGAACTCCGTGTTGACGACGTTCGCACACTGCGCGAGCGCCGCCTTGATGATCTGGCTGGTGACCTGCGGGGAGAGCTGGTCCATGTATATCGTCCTCTTGACCCTCGCCTCGAAGTCGGCGTAGTCCTCCTCCTCCTTGGGCTGCTCGGCGGCGTCGTCCTCAGACGCAGGGGTGGCCATAGGAGCGCAAACTTCTGCAGGTATAAAGATAGGTTGTAACTAACTGCTGTGACCTCGAAGAATGGTCAAAGAGAAATTTCTCAACATTCATGGAAGTTACTCAGCGCAACGCATCTCCCAGATGACGAATACGAATACTAGCAGTATACAACAGTAAACTAAATCCTAATTTCTACGACCTGGTTGGCACAGAGACAATGAAAGGTGCGATTTTTTCAACGAATTACCACCGCCACACTGGGAACTGGAATTGGGGCCGGATCTAGACGCGCCCAGACTGACATCTGCGAAAGTCGCTGCATGGAAACGACCAAAAATTGCACACGGGATCCCTCACCTTAGTCCTGAGACGGAAGGGGCGCGACGAGGAAGAACGTGGACGGCGGTGGCGGTGGCGGCGACGCGCGCGAGCTACGGCGGCGGCTGCTGCCTACTAGGGTTGAATTTTTAGGGGGGTGACGGCACGGGTTGGTCATATCAGCAGAATCCGGCACGAAAGAGGAAATAAAATCGTACCCCGTACAAATCTATGATCCGCTGGATACTTTTTTCCTTTATAGAAGGATAACTAAATTCATTCATTGTTCCAACAAGTTAATTCTTTCATCATCTCCACAAATATTATTCCTTAAAGTAGTAAGTTTTGTGATGTATTGATAGTACGACACATGTGTATGTATAAATGTTAATGAGCTATTAACACCGGAGATAGTTACACGGTGGGAGCAGTTTCACGCAACTAGTTGCAAAGGTGCACAAACTCATACAAGTACTTGTCATGTTGTGCAAACTCATAAAAAAATGTCCGAAACAGCCCGATTCGTACATTGTGGCATCCACGTCAGATTCAAAAATTTGTGAAAACCCCTCAGCGACATCTCCTAGAACGAATGGGTCCAGAGCAACGCCAGACAACACAATATAATTACCAAGTCCCCTTTTATTTTATAATTTGAGGTAACCTGCCTTCTCTATGTCCGCGCCCTGCCACTGCGCCGCTGTCCTCGCGTCAATCATGGCGGACGATCCCTTCTATCACCGATACGACATGGAGGCGCCGGAGTACGGTGAGTTTTCGTAGCCGTGGCGACTGAGCATCAGAGTCGCCCCTTCCGCTAGCTCGATGGAATATGAGAGCGGAAGAAGCATCTGACAGCGCCAACATTGCTCTGTCCGCCTCTGCTGCAGCCGCCGTCGTGCACCGAGTCGCGTCGCCTCTGCCGCCGCTAGGGTTTTCGCCTGTACCGTCACTAGGGTTAGGGATTGGAAATACAATTGGGGAATTGGCATTGGACCTGTCCTTGATGATTCGCAGAATTCAGGAGGTTTGTGGAAATAAACCGTTTGTGGAAATAAACCAGACCGCGTCGTACGCGCCCTTTTCCACCCTAGTGACCATGTGTCAGCTCCGCAGCTCGTTTGTACCAATTTGAACCCGCATGACAAGTATTTGTATGAGTTTGTGCACCTTTGCAAGTAGTTGTATGAAACTGCTCACCCGGTGCAAGTAGTTGTACCTCCGGTGCTAATACTCAATGTTAATTGCAATTAGTTTTTCAAAACTCACACATTGACCGGTTTTGATGACTTCTTCGTATGTGTCGCCATGTGGTGACAAATAGGACACAACAACCGTGAGTACGCTTTTTGTTATGATCTTGTAACTTTTATTTTTGCCTTCTATAAAGATATGTACGCTTTTGGCATACTTCCGATAAAATGGCCGACAAACGTGTCATTCTTTTGTGTGTTCAACTAGCAGTGGCCCTCGCAATTGTGAGGGCATCATCTGTAGTAGGTTGAAAGTGCTAAAAAAAACATGGTTTCATTGACATCACATTATTTCTGAATATGTAATAACGAACAAAATTATTCAACAACTACCTCAAATGTTGGCTAAGCAAAATATCACATTATTTGTAGTGAAATGATTATCATGCCATGTGTTGAAACACCTATGCAAATTATATTGGATTTGTAAATTAAATTATGGTTATTATATGATGTTAGATCAGTACGCTAGGTTAGTTAACTTTGAAAAAATGCTGAATTGAGATAAAAAATGATTTATGCCCTTAATAGGTTGGTCACTAAATATTGAGAATTATCTTGTTTGATTTTTTTCATCTCATTTACTCTCACAGTAGGCAACACTTTACAAACATGAACATGGTGAAACTTTGGCTATTATTCTTATATGAATATGCTTTTAAGGATATTTTTTTGTTCTAGGTGTACTCGGTAACATGTTTATGAATCAGTAGTCAAAATTCGAGAAGTACGAATCTGACTTTTCAGACTCATAGCTTATATATTTATTAAATGGTTCTATACACACGGACACGTGTAAGTTATGTGTTATGCAAAATAACTTTGTGGGTTAAATAGCATATTTCAATAGTATTCATCAGTCGGCCAATTTCTTGTGCAGTTGAAATGACATGTCCTCTTATTTTGTTTTTGTTACCTGAGATAAAGACACATGCAATAGTCCAAATATGTTTACCATACAAATCAAGCAATGTCGTCAAAAAATTTCATAATAATTAAGTAAATTCTTTGTAGGTCTTCCAATTACAAATATTATTAGCATACCGTGATGGATACTAAATATGAAATATACTAAGCGGGGATCTATGGTGGGTAAAACTTGTGTGAATCGTTAAGTCAAAATATTTATAGTGTGAGAGATATCCCCGTTGATAGTGTGTCGACTAATGTTGAATCTTCATCAATTTTAAGTGGTTGACGCTTGGTGTCCCATTCAGGCGTAATATTCATTGATTGGAAGAACATTCTTCATGTGTGAATATGTGTTGCCTGAGTATATCATTAAATTCATTCGTAATTTTCTTAGTGTGAGGGACGCTCATGTCGGTAGTGTGACTATTGTTGTTCACCTCACTAATATTTAACTACGACTCCGAGTTTCGAACTTCCGCATGTGTTTTATGAGAGTGTTGGTCTGATGATGATCGAATAAAGTTGCCAGTTATGTGTACTTAGTAACTGAGAGTATGTACATTGTGCGACTAATGTCGTGAGTTCATTAATTCTAAAATTTCATGACTGCATCGTTCTGCTGATAATCAAATACTTTTGTATGTTGGTCGAATAAATTTGGCAATTTTGTGTACTCAATCATAAGAACAATGGGTTCCTCCATTCATAATTACTCTGTGTTATGAATTTAATAAAAATTGAACATTATAAATTTTGACCAAATATATAGAAAAAAATATGTCGGCAGCTAAAATATACAATGCTTATTATTTGTATCACCATAAA
>CAMZMU010000063.1:33254305-33451762 GCA_947311845.1 Poa pratensis
CTAGTCATATCGTGAGTAGGGAAGTTATCTTATAGGATGGTTTGCAGTGTGGAAGTATCTCTTTTTTGGTTATCTATGTATCCCTTGGTGTGAGTTGCCGTTATGGAATATTAATGAGAAGTTTCATCATTTACTTTCTGCATACTTTATTTTAGTTTGCAATTTCTTTCATGGATAATCTTGTCATTAGTATTGGTATCACTTTGGGAGCATCAAGTATATCTTTTTGGTTTTGGCAAACTTAGCATTGGTCAGTAGTTACAATACTTTGAGGCTTAAGTAGAGAGGGAAGTGCATGTTGATATAAATTATTCCATGATCTTTCTTTCTTGTTGGCTCATAAGCTTAGTATTCTCAAGTTAAAATTATTTGTGCTTCCAAGGAAGATTGCATGATTGTTCTTACTACATGTATATTTGTTTGTATCCCTCAACTCTTATGCTTGCTACACAACCTTGCTAGCCAAAAACCTGTATTGAGAGGGAATGCTTCTCATCATCCAAACCTTGAGCCAAACCATTGCCATTTGTGTCCACCATAACTACCTATTATGTGGTATTTCCTGCCACTCCAAGTAAATACTTCATGTGCTACCTTTAATTATTCAAAAACTATTATCTCTCATTTGTGTCACTGTTTATTAGCTCATGAGGAAGTATGTGGGTTGTTCTCTATTTAACTTGTCAGACAGACTTTCACCAATGGACTAGTGGCATATACATCCGCTTATCCAATAACTTTGCAAAAAGAGCTGGCAAATGGGGTGCCCAGTCCCAATTAATTACAACTATAACTTTTAATTCTCTTCACATGTTTTGCCAATGATTTATCAAAAGCAAATTTCAAAATGTTAAACTTATCAAATAGGCACTCCTCCATGGTATGTGATTGTTGGAAGGCACCCGAGGATTCGGTTAGCCATGGCTTGTGTAAGCAAAGGTTGGGAGGAGTGTCATACCAATTTATAAATATGCATGTGTAAACAAAAGAGAAGAGGGATGATCTACCCTTGGGTAGAAATAACGTCCTTCATGGGAGCCGCTCTTGAAAGTCTGGTTGACAAGGGGGATAGAGTCCACTGCCATTCGTTGACAACGACATACATAGCTTAAAACTTATTTTATACTCTCTATATGATTTCAAAACTTAAAAGCTCTAGCACATGATTTCATCCCTGCTTCCCTCTGCGAAGGGCCTATCTTTTACTTTCATGTTGAGTCAGTAAACCTATTCCCTTCTATCTCAAGCAAGCATTTGAGTTGTTGTGATTCAACCATCTATATGTTGATATTTTCAATCATGTCTTTTATGTTTCCTTGTGTAGCACAAAGCTTTTATCTGAATGAATATAACTTTGAAAGTTATCAATGACTGTAAGGAGATTGTTATGATTGAGCATGTAAGTTCTGCAATATAAGCTCTAGTATAAAGACTCTGCTCGAAAGATAAGTACAATCTGTTAATTGTTCTCTGACCAAGAACAAAGTTTGCCATCACCAATTATGATTTTCTCTATGCACCTTATTGTGACTCCCTTTACTTGTTTCAAGTTAGTTATATGAAGGGAAGTTGCTGTCTAAATGACTTGTGTATTAATGAATGTGATGCTTCTTGTCCGTATTTTGTTTATCGACACTTCGCTCCATAAACTGTGGTCTTGTTTACGAGCTCAGCTTTCGCTTGGGGACAAGCGAGGTCTAAGCTTGGGGGGAGTTGATACGTCCATTTTGCATCACTATTTTATATCATAATTTACTGTTATTCATTGATATATTTCATATTTAGAGATGATACTTATGTTATTTACCTATTTTGCATGTTTGATGATTATTGGAGAATTAAACACCGGAGTCAGATTTCTGCTGGAAAAAGGACCGTCAAGATACATATTTCTGAAGATCAATAATTCGAGGAAAACATCCAGAAGTTCCTATTTTATCAGATCCGGAGGCAGCCAAAAGGGGAGGCCAAGGTGGGCCACCATGGGCCCTCACCATGTGGTGGCGCGGCCCACCTTGCCCCGCGCCGCCACGTGGTGAGGAGCCCTGGCCCACCTCAGCCAGCCCCTTTCGCGTACATCATCCCAGAAACCCTAAGCTAGGGGGACGTCGAGGAAATATTCCGCCGCCTCCACGAGGCGGAAAACACCAGAGAGAGAAAAGCTCTCCGGCAGGGAGAAATCTGCCGGGGAAATTCCTTCCCGGGGGGGGAAATCGTCGCCATCGTCACCGTCATCGAGCTGGACTTCATTGGGATCATCATCATCATCTCCACCGCCAGCACCATCATCTCCGCCGCTCCACTCCGTTCCGCTGTAACATCTAGGGTTGAATCTTGTCTAGTTCATAGGGGAAGCTTTCCCGGTGTTAATTACTCCTTGTGGTTGATGCTATTGAGTGAAACCGTTGAATTAAGGTTTATGTCCAGATTGTTATTCATCATTATATCACCTCTGATCATGTTCATATGATGTCTTGTGAGTTTCGTTTAGTTCTTGAGGACATGGGAGAAGTCTTGATGTTAGTAGTGAATTATGTTGAGTAATATTTAATGGTTTGATATTTAAGTTGTGGTGTTATTCTTCTAGTGGTGTCATGTGAACGTCGACTACATGACACTTCACCTTTATGGGCCTAGGGGAATGCATTGTGTATTCGTTGCCAATTGTGGGGTTGCCGGAGTGACAGAAACCTAAACCCCCGTTGGTATATCGATGCATGAGGGATAGCAGGATCTCAGAGTTTAAGGCTGTGGTTAGATTTATCTTAATTACTTTCTTGTATTTGCGGATGCTTGCAAGGGGTTAATCACAAGTATGTATTAGTCCTAGGAAGGGCGGTGCATTAGCATAGGTTCACCCACACAACACTTATCAAAACAATGAAGATTAATCAACTATATGAAGCGAAAGCACTTGACGTAATTCCCGTGTGTCCTCAAGAACGTTTGGTCATCATAAGTAAACCTACCGGCTTGTCCTTTGCTGTAGAAAGGATTGGGCCACTCGCTGCAATTATTATTACTGCATTTTATTTACTTGTACTTTATTTATCTGCTATATCAAAAACCCCTAAAAACTTGTCTGCTAGTATTTACAGTGAATTCATATCAAAACTGCTTGTCAACACCTTCTGCTCCTCGTTGGGTTCGACACTCTTATTTATCGAAAGTACTACGATACACCCCCTATACTTATGGGTCATCACTGGTCGGATCGGCCCCAGGAGCAGGAGGAGCTGCCGTGGCCACAGTGGCAGGAGCAGCCACCGCCACCGCAGCCACCGCAGGAGCAGGCGTCGCCACCGGAGCAGCAGGCACCGCAGGAACAGGAAGTGCCTGCCCACCTCTGGACCCCGCCGACCCTTGTCATCCTCGACGACTAGGTGGCGCCGGCGACGACGACCCCTCCCCTCCATATGTAATGGCCCTAATGGCCTCCCCAAAATGTATGGCCCTAATGGCCTCCCCCTATGTAATCGCCGTTTGTGGCCTCCCTCTAAGTATAATGAAATGGCCCTTAGGCCCTAAAAATGTGTCCTTGAATTGCATTCCCAACTCCTGCGCCGGCCCCGCGGTTAGGGTTAGGGTCCGCCGCCGCCGCCGCGCACTAGATCTGAGAGAGGGGGACGAGCTCACCTTGCTCGGGGACGACGATCTTGCTCGGGGACGACGATCTTTGCTCGGGGCTCGGGGACGATCTTGCTCTGCCGGGGCTCGGGGACGATCTTTGCTCGCGGCTCGGGACGATCTTGCTCGGGGCAACGGCCGCCGGAGCCGGAGCAGGATGGGGACGGCCGGAGCCGGAGAAGGAGAGGGCGGCGACGGCCGGGGCGGCGGCGACGCGGGGACGAAATCCGACAGTCTGGCGGCGTCGTCTGGAGCCCGGAGGCGGAGCGTCGATTTGGTGGACTTGGGCAAATTTTCGGCCCGAGCCACTCAAATTAGCGCCAAAAAGGCCTCTAGTAGGGTCGTGGCTCCACCCGGTACTAGAGGGTCTCTAGTACCGGGCCGTGTTACTACCCGGTACTAGAGGTCCCTCAGGGCCGCGAAAATTTGCGCGCCAAGCCCAGTGGACCTGTAGTACCGGGTGGTCACACGGCCGGTACTAGAGGTTGTTTTTTTTTATAAAAAATCTGATTTCATACGTTTTTATATCTTTTGATTTAGTTGTCCAAATCAAGTAAAATTTGCTTTCATTTTCCTGTTTTCTGTTTTGGTTTAAAATGAAGTACCACATGCGCTTGGTTTTAAAATTAAGTAGTACATACGCTTGATTTAAAATCAATTCAAAAATTTATAAATCAAGTACTACATGCGCAGTGGATCATTTCACATCACAAAGTTTGATGCTACATCAAAAATTTATAAATCAAGTACTACTATAAATTAAGTACTACAAACGCTTGATTTAATTGACAAAGTTTGATGCTCGCGCTTAGAACAAAATTATATAAAAGTTTAATAAATTATTACACATCATGAACAACATCCCTATTTAGTCTTCGCTTTTTCTTTTGTGAGGCCCCTTCTTCTGATCGCTCCGTAACCATGGACAAGGGTCTGCATATAACTTGAGGCTTGGGTCAATGGTCACTTTGAAGGGCGGAATTTCATGAAACTTGTCGTAATCTTCTGACATGTCTGTCTTGTCCTCCACTCCCATGATGGTTCTTTTCCCTGAAAGAACTATGTGGCGCTTTGGCTCATCGGCTAATGTATTCACTTCCTTATCTTTTCTTTTTTTTGGCTTGGTAGACATGTCCTTCACATAGAAAACCTGAGCCACATCCTTGGCTAGAAACGAATGGTTCGTTGTCGTACGCAACATTCGTGAGATCCACTGTAGTCATTCCGTACAATGGGTCTTCCTTTACCCCGCCGCCTCTGAGGTTGAACCATTTGCACCAGAACAAAGTGATCTTAAAAGAAGGTCCATAGTCAAGTTCCCATATCTGCTCTATGCAACCATAATATGTGACCGTGGCCTCATTTCGCCCATTGCCGTTCGTGCTCTTATCATCAAAGCGGACACCACTATTTTGGTGGTGCTCTTTTTATCTTGGGCGTTCGTGTAAAATGTATTCCCGTTTATCTCATACCCTTGGAAAGTCCAAATAGTCGAAGATGGCCCCTTAGAAAACAAGTACAACTCATCTGAGACTGTGTTGTTGTTGTTCAGATGCGTTTCCAATCAACCGCCAAAATTCTCCATGTGTTCCTTTGCAATGGCGGAGTCATCCATCCCCGGGTTGTTGGAGCGTACAATATCCTTGTGTATCTGGATATACGGAGCGACCAAAGTGAATTATGCAGAACTGTGTGTAGTGTGTTTTTGTGAAAGAATACACATCTCTGCATGTGTATGATTTCCTTCCTAGATTGCCTTTTCCACTTAGTCTCCCCTCATGTCGCGATTCAGGAAGACCAATCGACTTAATGCCGGGAATAAAGTCAACACAAAACTCAATGACCTCCTCTGTTCCATAGCCTTTGGAGATGCTTCCTTCTGGCCTAGCATGGTTATGAACATACTTCTTCAAGACTCCTATGAACCTCTCAAAGGGGAACATATTTTGTAGAAATACAGGTCCCAGAATGAAAATCTCGTCGACCAGGTGTACTAGGAGAAGTGTCATAATAGTGAAGAAGGATGGTGGGAACACCAACTCAAAACTAACGAGACATTGAGCCACATCCTTCTGTAACCTTACTATAGTGGTTGGACTGATTGACTTCTGCGAAATTGCATTGAGGAACGCACATAGCTGAACAATGGATACTCGAACATTTTCCGGTAGAAGCCCCCGCAATGCAACCGGAAGCAATTGAGTCATAAGCACGTGGCAGTCATGAGACTTTAGGTTCTGGAACTTTTTCTCTGCCATATTTATTTCTTTATATTCGACGAGAAGCCAGACGGGACATTCATACTGCTCAGGACTTCAAAAAATATCTCCTTCTCTTCTTTGGTAAGAACGTAGCTAGCAGGACGTAGACGTCTTTATCCGTAGTCATTGGATGCAGGTTCTTTGGGTCTTTCAAAAGTTGCTGGTCCTCTCGTGCTTCCGGAGTATCTTTTGGCTTCCCATACACGCCCAAGAAGCCTAGCAGGTTCACGCAAGCAATCTTCGTCACGTGCATCACGTCGATTGCAGAGCGGACCTTTAGGATTTTCCAATAGGGTAGTTCCCAAAATATAGACTTCTTCTTCCACAGGGAACGTGGTTGTTAGCGTCCTTCGGAACAGACTGTCCGCTAGGACCCTTTCCAAAGATTAAATCTTGACCGCATCATATATATCTTCCCCTGTTGCGTTATCATCGTATTCAGGGTACATGTAGTTGTCATCGTTCTCTTCTTCTTCATTGTCTTCCATCATAACCCATTTTTCTCCGTGCTTGGTCCAACAATTATAGCCATGCATGAAACCAGAAGTTATCAGGTGGAAGTGAAGGGTGTCTGTGTTAGAGTAATCCTTCTCATTCCGACATTTACTGCATGGACAACACATAAAACCATTCGGCCCCATGTTATCCTTAGCCACTTTGAGAAAAACTGCACGCCGTCCATGTACTCTTTAGAGCGTCGGTCAACGTACATCCATGGATGACTCATCTGCAAATCACCGCTAAAACCCATTACGGTAAACCAACATAATAGGAAACAGACCATATTCATTAATACAAGTTCATCACATTAAAACCAAATTAGAGTAGTGACCAAATGTAATACATAGTTCTCATAAAACATAAATTAATTGAAACTAGAATACAACTATCTAAAGAATTTAAATCCAACAACAAATGCGATCAGAATCGCAACTAAGGTAACTATTGAACCAACACATAATGATACCAAGCCTCTTGACTAATGACATATTTTCTAATTTTTTAAGCTTCAAGCGCATTGCATCCATCTTCATCTCGTAGGCAACGACGACGTCGGCAAGCTCGACCCCGTGAGTATCAACGATGTCGGCAATTGAAGTCCAATACTATCTTCTTTTTTAGGCATTGGAGACGAAGATCTTCACTTATCTTCAATTTTTCTTTCAAATCGTTGTTTTCTTTTTTAAAAAACTCGACAATAGGGTCGGCTGGAATTTCCGGTTCAACTACCTCCTAAATAAAATATATCTATGTCAAGTTGGTCGGCATGATTGTTATAAACACGAAAAAAAATAGTGATAAAAATTTACCACATCCGAATCATAGACCGGACGAGGGCCGACGGGGACGGATATTAAAACAATGACACTGTACATATAAAAAACATAGAAAATTATACAAGAAAAAATAATTATGCATTCAAATCATACAAGTAATGTTTTTAAATAAAAGATAAAAAAAGAGGCTCACCGATGTGGTGCCGGTCACGGGACGGTGGGGGCTATCGACGGCGGTGAGGACCGAGACGACACTAAAATCCACAAATCATAAATTAATTTGAGCTCAAAATACATATAAAAATATGAACTACCTAGCTTAGTCATTTCATCAAACACCTAGGTAGCACTACAAAAATGAAATGAGCTAAACTTGTATGGAAATGGCTAAAATTCGGCCGCCGGGTGAAAGGATCGTGTCGTCTATCTTGACAAATCTTGGGAAAAAATGGAGCTACACTTGAGCGTGAGAGAGAAAACAATGGAGATGAACTTGAGAGCTCAAAAATGATGGCCGGCCCGGGGTGAGAGATGATATAGCGGGACCTCTAGTCCCGGGTTGTACCACGGCCCGGGACGAAAGGCCCACCCTCCAGTCTCCACCCTGCCGCTGACTGCCTCGGTCCCGGGTGGTATTACGGCCCGGAACTAGAGGTGCCCTACGACCCGGGACCAGACCTGCGCAGCGTCAGAGCCGCCGCCGGCCCGGTACTAGTTCCCTCCTCTAGTTCGGGTTCAAACCACGCCCGAGACTAGATCCCAACACCGCTCTCCACCAAAGGTCCGGTTTCCACTAGTGGGCCGCCTCCTCACCAACGGCGACGGCTCATGCCTCGGCCTCCTCGATCCCATCTCCAACATCATCCTCAACACCCTCGCCCTCCTCCGCAAAAGCACCCCCGCCGACTCTCCACCCGCCGCTAAGAGGAAGAGGTCCAAGAAGAGAAAAGCTTTCGACGAAACTGACTATGCTTGCGGACTGATGGCAAGCGGATCATGCTCCAGCCTCGCCAACTTCCTCCGCGCCTACTTCGGCTGCCTCACCGACCAACAGGCCTTCCGCTACATCTACTGGGCCGGAGCCGATCTCCCTCTCGCCGTCATGCTCGTCCAGCACGACCTCTATCAGCAGCCTCACGCCCTCGACCCTGAGTCCGCAAGGACGCAGGCCGCCCTCAAGTCGGCCTCCACCCGTGCAGATCACCCTATGCCTGACATCCTGGTGCAGCTAATGGCGACCCGGCTCTACACCCATGATGGCTTTGCCCTTCTTAAGAAGAAACTTTCAGGTGATTGTCGTCTCACCACTAAGAACGTTAGGGCCATCCACCGTCTACTGCAACGCCCCTATGATGATGATGGTGATGCCCAAATCGCCGCCGCCACGACTTCCGTCAATGTCTCTTCAGATGATAGCACCATCACCACCACCACCACTACCACTATTCGCCGGGTTGCTCATCGCAACACGTCCCTGCGCCATATTGACGATATGGCTGCCAAGCTACAATCTTTCTTGCCAAAGGAAGCAACACATGGTCATGCTTTGAAGAAGACCCCGTGCTGCGATTACCTGCAGTCTCTCAAGATGTACTTCAAGGTATGATACACGACATGTACGTCACGGCGCTCACGTTGCTGCCCACACCAGCCTCAGGCTCCCTCATGGGCAGCATCCTCATGGCCGGACACTGCTACGGCTCCATGGACCCTGTCTCCAACATCATCGTCAACTCCATCTGCTACAACAAACATCTTTCCGAGTCTGACAGCGTCAACACCACCGACATCTTCGACCCCCTCTATCTTATCCGCACCGAGCTTCATTCCCTCGGGGCCTTACGAAGATCGCCGCATTCGTGGACCCCCAATTCTCAATGGCGGCTTGTGCTCTCGAGAACCTATGCAGTGCAAAATGCGACATTGTTAGCATGATATCATCATCATCATCATCATCGACACGGACGAACCTATTTCACGAGGCGGCCATGGCCGCTGGACACCCTTTGCCCTTGAGCTGGGTGAACTGCACCAACAGCTGCTGCTGATGCCCGTTGAGCGAAACAAACTCTTCTCCATGATGACCGAGGCTCGAACTAGTGGCACTGTGTTGCCCATTCATGAGATAGCTTCCATTCTGGACATGGTGTTGAGCAGCAGCAGCTCCAGGGCTCAAACACCAATACTAGCGACACAGGCTCCCAAACCTTGTGTAGAGGAGTTCGTGGAGTGGAAGAGCTGGATCCGTTCAAGATTGAAATGTTGCTAAAGGAATACGCGACACAACATTTGTCGGTAGGTTGTTTTCGACCTACAAATTAATATTTACCGTATCTTCATTTCATTTTGACACACCCTACTGATCCCTTGCTTGTTGTAGGAACCAAAATATACTCTCGACTTTATATGTGGTGTGGAGAAAATCGGAATAGGCCCCTACCGCAGGCACGCATCTGCTACAACGTTAATTTTATGGCTACTTGTGGTTTGCGGCTGCAGAAGACGCTCTTCTTTGCTGAATTCTGGTCGTCCGGGAATGAGCCAAAGCCCAATTTCTGTCACCCTATACCCTATCCATATGCTAGTAAGTCCTTGCTTGTTCCATCAAAGCAGAATAATCTGAATTCGTTTATATATATGAAGGTTTTTTCTATCTGTTATACTGAATAATAATCATGGTGGGGTTAACCATAGGCCGATGCTACTATGGCGTGCGTAAGGTGAGGAGGATTGTGTATCCAGACCGTGCGGAGTACATCCTGCACAGCGTCAAATCCAGCAGCGTTGATGGCGTGCTAGAGATGGACCTCGTCTGCTTCAGTTGCGACAGATCAGGCGAGGACGACGAAACCAGTGAAGATGAAGAATAGTCTGAGTGAATCTGGTTGTTGGTGTTCCCATTAGCCTCTTCTTCCTCCTGCTGGCTAGTGGGTTTCTTGGCTGCCGCTGCTTTCACCATTCCAAGGCTAATCTTTCTTTGTTGGTCTACTCATGCTTACTAACAAGAAGAATAACACCCACATGGAATGACAGTGCAACGATTATCAGCTGTACTTTTATTTTCTCAGAGGAAAAAAAGGCAAATAAAATCAGGATCAGGTCAGGTTGTTCTTCAGCTTGGAGAGCAGAGTAGCATCAGGAGCATCAGAGACGCTTCTGCTGAAAATGAGCGGTGTGGTACGAGCACACCGAATACTTCCTAGATACAATGAACAAGACAAATGGTCAGCAAGACACTGAGTTTCTTTGGCAGAACTTTAAATGTAAATGGACAGCAAATTTGCACAACTTTCAGGTCAAATCAGAAATTCAGGTTGACAGTATGAGGTTGCCAAGCTGAAAGGTGTTCCATCACCATGTGGCACTTGTAGCACCCGACAGCATCTGCAGCCTGAACGACGACCAGTGCCTCGACAGCCCCATCGTGGCCTCGTTCTGCTTACTGTGCAAAACAGAGATAATCTTGCTGACATGACAAATCCTTTTCACTCACCCTCCATGGCCTCGATCTCTGATCCTCACCAATCTTATTCAGTTTCCTCCTTGATTTGCATGTTTCCCTGCAGTATATTATCCCTTGAAAAGATCATACTAATTAAATAGTTTTGGCCTGTCACTTATAATTTACATATAGAGCAGCAACCCGTGTTTCACTGAATCAAACTCTACTTGCAGTAACAAACACATGATAGTATCATCATCAGTTACCGAAGCTTTTGGCAAATGGAGATTCTAGCTTCCAAGGAACAACTGCTCTACATGCATTTGCTTTTCATAACAGAGATTGCTGCAATCTGTAATAGCTAACTAGGCCTAGAAATTGCAGCACTACCATTGATAACAATTCTACTACATTTGCCTTTTCACCTCAGATCATGAGGCCATACGCATAAAGCCGAGTGACTGACTAAACACATAGTAGTCAGTGGCCTCAAGAAATAAAGATCAGCTGATAATATAAAACAGAATCAACATGTGATTTCTTTAAACTGAAAGATGAGGATAAAAATCATTCACGACATGCATTTGGTTCTCATGATATAATTGACACTTGTTGAGGCCAGATCATGAGACTAGAAGCCAGTCGTCGAAGAAACACCATGGTCAGCTGATAAGAAAACAGGGCAACAAAGTATGTGCAGTATCATTGAGTTGATCTGCACCTGCGCTCGTGCAGTTCACAGGTGTCTTCTTTACACAGCAACAACATGAGCAAAAGCAAAACATTCACACCTTGTGCTGTCTAACCAAAGAATAAAATCCATTGCGTAATCAGTTGTGCTTTCTGTTTCTCATCCCAAAGGGAAGAAAAAGGCAAAAAAAAAAACATCAGGTTCAGGTCAGGTTGCGCTCCAGTTAATCCTTGGTTAATCACCGTGGGAGTGCTAATTGCAGTGTCATGAAGCTGGAGAGCAGAAGGAGCATCAGGAGTATCAGTGCGGAGGTGCTTCTGCTGGAGCCGCTGCAAACGAGCCGCTCGTTGTGGTACGAGCACACCGATTGCTTCCTGGAATACAAGACCAACAAAGACAGGATGTAACAGACTAAAGTGTTAGTATAAGGGAAGATTCAAGTGTCATTCAGACAGGAATACGGTCATGTAGGCTGACCCGGACTTGTCAAATCAGATTGACAGCATATCAAATTGCTAGTTTATATGATTGCAATAATGGTTTTTGTCTTGTGTTTTAGATTCAATATCTGGACAAGTTTGCATATGATGGTGCCAAGAATCGGATCTTTCTTTGACAACGAGATCTTCAGACTTTTGTATAAATTTCAGATGCCGGTAGAGAAGGACAAAGTTCAGGAACTAGCACTTTGTGTACCTAGTCGTTGGTTACAGTACACTGCAGGACAGAATCTTACAAAGGGTCTGGAGTTTGTTCCAATTTGGATTATAATCATCAATTGTGCAACTTTTTTTGCGACATTGGTAGTTATTTGGTAGACAGAAATTGTTGGTAGCAGTACGGACCTGTTGGAGCAGAAGATGATGGTGTAGTCAGGGGACTGGGAGCAGGTGAAGATACTGGAGGGGTCGTCGTAGGCGTAGCTATAGGCAGCCGGGCAGGCCGCCTTGAACTTCTTGGAGTAGAAGGTCGGCTGGCAGGTCACGGGCTGGCATACTGCCCGCGGCAGCAGTACTGGTCCGTGCCGAACACGTCGCACGCGCTCCGGCATGCTACCACATTTCCCCGAGTGCCCTTCATGGTCAGCTCTGACGGGCAGTCCCGCCGCAGGTCGCCGTCGCACCCGGCCACCGCGCAGCTCGACCCATTGGCGCTCGCCGCAGGCGCCACCACGATCGGCAGGTTGAACCCGTCCACCAGGCTCACGTCATAGTAGTCCACCGACGCCAGCGTAAACTCCGCCAGGCTCGCCGGCGTGGCCCCAGAGGATGCGCACTGCAGCGACGTCCCGCACGCGCCGGTCTCACACGTGCCGTTGCCAGCGGAGTCAAAGTCACACCCGGTTCGGCCCCACACGCGGCCCGACCACCCAACGGGGGCAGTGAAGACGACGGACTGGCCAGGGTGCAGTGTGAACCCGCCGCCGTCGAAGCTCTCCCCGGGCGTTACCGCCGGCCAGATGTCCGTTTTGCACTGGTTGATAATCGTGAGCACGCGGGCTGAGTCCACGCACCTTGTCGCACCTGTATGCCACAGCAGCAACGACAAAAAAAAGAGCGTTATTTTCTCAGTACCTTTATGGATAGCAGTTGAATTTGGTAGATAAAGAGCTCCGGTAGTTTGGATTATCAGCGGTGGTGAAAATGGCACCATGAACTTTACTGCAAGCAAGGACTGAAATAAAAGTCTATAGGAGCAGAGTGCAAGAGAAATCTGAAGTGCTACAAATGGGACAAACATAGACACCAATTGGTGGTGATGGTTCCAAAGCATTCTGGCAGTCAGAAAACCTGACACAGTCCTAGTCCTAGGAGCACGCACTTGTGGTGTTGTGAGACAAAAAAGGGAGGGGACATTCCAAATCCAGATCATTTAGCAGCAGCAGGAGGATAAAGCAATATGGAGAGTACCTGAGAAGAAGCAAACAAGAGCCAGAGCCAGAAGCAGAGCACCCCTCTCCATGTTTCTTTCCCTGACAAATCGCAATGCAAAAAACAACAGATGGATACTTCAAGCACTGTGCATTAAAATTAACCAGTGCATAGATGTATATAGGTAGACAGATGTACTAAGACTGAGAGGGAACACAAGAAAATATTTTTCTAGAGTAACACAAGAAAGAATATGCCCGCCAGCCATGGACATACGTTGCTTGCCATTCCTTCCTTCCTTGCTTCCTCCTGCCATTTTCCCCCAGATTCTCCAGCCAGCCAGGCAGCCTCTCCTCCCTTTTGCTCTGTTGCAAGATTCGGTACCTGGCAAATCCTAGTTCATGTCTGTCCGAACGACCCCGTGGACCTTGCTAAGGCCTTTGTGAGCACATCTACGGCAAGGAGTTCCTCCACCACAACCATGCATTGCACCCAGCAACTACACTGGTTGTCTTTGTGGCAAACGGGACAACTCCGTCAGCTTCATCCCCACCACCAAACCTACCATTTTAAGCCCAACTCTATACCGCACAGGTATAAGCCCCTCGACGCATGCCATGGTCACCTCTCTTCCATAACGAAACGTCCCTCATCATCTGGGACCCAATCACCAAGAACAAGCATGTAGCGCGCATGCCACTAGACAAGCTGGTCGTGGACTACTGTAGCACGTCGTGTGTTCACATTTTTCAGTGAAGAGCATCACCGCGCCTTAGAGGTCCATGATCAACTTGTCTATTGGCATGGGCACTATGTGCTTGTTCTAGGTGATTGGGTATCAGACGATGAGCGATGTCTCTTTTGGAATAGGATGCAATCGTGTCGTGCATCGAGTGCCTTGTACCGGCGAAAGATGGAGCTGGGCTCCAAATGGTAGGTAAAAGTGGAGACGAAGCTTGCGGAGTTGTCTTGCACCCATTTGCTACCCACAAGCAAGGAATGCATGTCCTGGGTGCAATGGGTAGTTGAGGCTAAGGAACTCCTGGTTGCAGATGTGCCAGCGCCAACTTGCTGCTCACAAGCCTTCGCAAGGCCTGCGGGGTTGTTTTGGATGCAAACTAGGATATAGTCGACCAATTCTTCTAGTGGGTATGGGTATAGGCCAGCATCTTCTGGGAGTTGTTGCGAGGAGGTTTTGTTGCCAGGCTGGGTGTTGGGCATGGACGAGGTGTAGCGGCAGCAAGGGCCGTGTTGGCATCTTGTTGACGCAGGCAAGGATACAATTTGGAGCGAAGGTGATACTAGTTGGTGGTGTCGTAATATTGTACAGAGAAGGGTGACAGCGTGGGCGTCGCATCTCTTGTTGCGAAGGGTGGACGGTGGTGTGGCGTGTTGTAATATATATTTTCCCCGCTGGCGAAATATATACCTTTCTCTTCTCTTAAAAAACAAATGTTGCCTCCCAAATTAATGGGATACATACTCCTGTATTGATCTCTCGCTCGATCAAAATCTCGACGAATTTGAATCTAATTTCTTGTTGTTCTATGTTAACTGGATCCAGCTGACTTTTCATACTTTAGCAGTTTCTGTATCGGTAATCTAAAAAAGATAATTTCCCGAGAGTAACTTTTTTTTACTCCATTCGGATTTTTGTAAGTTCGCGCCAAGACCCCAATATTTATATTTGAAGCTACTTCCCAAACTTTTCTATACTCTAATCTAGTCTTGTGCATCAATATACTTCCCCTATTACAAACTTAATTCGATAATTTAATTTATAACCAATAAATTTTTCCCTATTGCAAACTTAATTTGATAATTTAATTTTACAGATATGGAACAAAACAATAGTTAATGATGAATGATACGGAAAGGTAATCTCAACAGGGAACAAAAACTTGAAAACACGATGTTTTTGCTTTTTACATATTTATTTGTGGATCTCTCTATAAAATCAAGGCCCTGGTTAGGGAGATGGCCCTCGATGGGCATGTTTGTCTTCAGACGTAATTGCAACATTCAGATGCCGATGAGGGGACAGTACACAACAGGGACAAAATTTTACAAAGAGACTCACTTAACTTTCTACAATTCAGTAACAGTTTAATATAAACATCAATTATGCACAAATTAAACTCGTAAATTGCAACATTCAGTAATTATTTGCTAGTGGGAAAATGGTGGTGGTAGTACAGACCTGTTGGAGCTAAAGATGATGGTGTAATCAGGGGACTGGGCGCGGGTGAAGATACTGGAGGGGTCGTCGTAGGTTTAGCTATATGCGGCGGGGCAGGCCGCCTTGAACTTCTTGGAGCAGAAGATTGGCTGGCAGGTCACGGGGTTCACGTACTGCCTGCAGCTGCAGTACTGATCCGTGCTGAACATGTCGCACGGGCTCCAGCACGCCACCCTGTGACCGCTTACTTTCATGGCCAGCTCTGACGGGCAGTCCCGCTGGACAGACCCACCGTGCAGCTCGACCTGTTGGCACTCGACGCGGACAGATCACCTTCTTTGCATCTTCATGGAATGGGGATAGTAATTTGTTAAATAAACTGCTCAAGTACTTTGGTTTATTGGCAATTATGTTTCAATATGACCTGACAACAGATGAAACTAGGTCTGAAGGGACAGAGAGCAAGAAAAAAATCTGACAAGGTGTTTCCATTTAGATTCAGTACGAACAGACAAACAATCTGACACAGTCTAATATCCTAGCAGCACACACTTGTGTTGTGTGACAAAAAAAGGAGTGACGTTCATATTCGTGATCATTTTAGCAGAAAGTGAGAGGAGAAAAGTATGGATAGTGAAAAACAAATAATCATATTTCAAACACTCAGAAAACCTGACACGTGGTATCCTAGAAGCACACCCTTATGTTCTGTGACAAAAGAAAGAAGTGGACTTCCAAATTCCTGATCACTAGCACAATACATGAGGATTGCTACGGGTAAACCAAGTGTTCACCACAATTTTTGAAAAGAAGTTAGATTTTGCTATCAAAGAGAGCAAGTGATCAATGAAAGTTGTATTTCGTACACGCCAAAAATGTTTGGTTCCTATGCACAAATTAGCATCTTATTCAGAATTTAGCAGAAAGTGAGGGGTGGTGGAAAATAATACTGGAGGATACCTGAGAATACGCAAAGAAGAGCCAGAGCGAGAGAGCACCACTGCTCCCCATGTTTCCTTCCCTGGCAAATCCTAAAGCAAAAGAACAATGCAAAAGTTCAAGCATTAGGCATGGAGATCAACCGATATATGGTTGTATATAGGTAGGTAGATATACTGATAACAACACAAAAAGGGAGGTGAGGTAAGCAAGTACAAACCTTGCTTGCAATGGTTTCCTTCCTTGCTTTCTCTTGCCATTTCTCCCCAGATTCTCCAGCCAGCCAGGCAGCCACTCCTTCCTTTTCCTCTGTTACCAGATATGTCAATGTTTTGCAAAACTGACATGACAATGAGTCCAATACTGTGAGGGATCACAACACAGAAACATGATTCTCTGCTACTTGAAGCAACAGATCTCAAGCTATCCAAAAAAAACTGCAGGAAACTAATATAGGACATCACTGAAAAACGTCACCGACATCTCACATATGCAGGTTTTTTCAAACTAAGGACAGTATCATACATGGTTGAATCATCTCCATAGCACATTAAGCTTGGAGCTCACCATAGAAAGATTACACCAATCTTGCCATCAACGGTTCATAATGTATTAATACCAACTGTCACACTATGGAACTACTACTATTTTTCACACAAAAAGATGCATCGAACTAGCCGATGGATTATTACTATCACACCATGACAAATTGATGTGTTGATGCCCCAGAACAAGAGGAAAACTAGTTTCCACTGGGGTCTGCAATCCCTGAAGCCATTTGATGCACCTGATCAGTCTTCGGCCATTTGGACCTTGTAATGGTGGGCGAGGTTCTTAATGTTCCCGTTTTGCATGATGGTCTCGAGCATGTCAAACTTCTTGTAGTTCGCGTCGAGTGTTTCCTGCTGCTCCGTCGCCAGCACCTCCTCCGCTTCCATTTGAGTCTGAAAGGAAAGGAAACAAGATTATACACAAAGTTTGAAAGCAAAACAGTATCACGTTTTAAAGAACAGCAGCAGCAGCACAAAATCCCCAAATGTTGTAGGTAAGCTCCATCCAAATGCCAAAAAGATACTAGGGAACTAAAGCAGAAAAGTGTGCAGTTTCTATGAGCAGTGGACACAATAACATCAGTGGTACATAAACAACTCTATTACCTTGATAAGAGCCATATTCTCTGCATCTTGCCTCTTGGCAAGGTTTTTTCAGTTTAACCATCCCATCATGCTCCGGATCCCCCTGTTTGACCCAGCTGATCTCAAACTTGAGGCCAGGCCGCCTAGGCCGGTCCCGAAACATCTCGGGCTTGGCATAGACAGCCCTCACGGGCCTCGGCATCCCACCAATTATGAAAGGGAAATCATTCATCAGGTCGATGGCAGCCTTGGCCTGCGACTCGTCGTCCAGCTCCACCAGCGCAGCGGCAGGGATGTCATACGGGATCGTGTAGTTCACGATGAACTCCGTGTTGACGACGTTCGCACACTGCGCGAGCGCCGCCTTGATGATCTGGCTGGTGACCTGCGGGGAGAGCTGGTCCATGTATATCGTCCTCTTGACCCTCGCCTCGAAGTCGGCGTAGTCCTCCTCCTCCTTGGGCTGCTCGGCGGCGTCGTCCTCAGACGCAGGGGTGGCCATAGGAGCGCAAACTTCTGCAGGTATAAAGATAGGTTGTAACTAACTGCTGTGACCTCGAAGAATGGTCAAAGAGAAATTTCTCAACATTCATGGAAGTTACTCAGCGCAACGCATCTCCCAGATGACGAATACGAATACTAGCAGTATACAACAGTAAACTAAATCCTAATTTCTACGACCTGGTTGGCACAGAGACAATGAAAGGTGCGATTTTTTCAACGAATTACCACCGCCACACTGGGAACTGGAATTGGGGCCGGATCTAGACGCGCCCAGACTGACATCTGCGAAAGTCGCTGCATGGAAACGACCAAAAATTGCACACGGGATCCCTCACCTTAGTCCTGAGACGGAAGGGGCGCGACGAGGAAGAACGTGGACGGCGGTGGCGGTGGCGGCGACGCGCGCGAGCTACGGCGGCGGCTGCTGCCTACTAGGGTTGAATTTTTAGGGGGGTGACGGCACGGGTTGGTCATATCAGCAGAATCCGGCACGAAAGAGGAAATAAAATCGTACCCCGTACAAATCTATGATCCGCTGGATACTTTTTTCCTTTAATAGAAGGATAACTAAATTCATTCATTGTTCCAACAAGTTAATTCTTTCATCATCTCCACAAATATTATTCCTTAAAGTAGTAAGTTTTGTGGATGTATTGATAGTACGACACATGTGTATGTATAAATGTTAATGAGCTATTAACACCGGAGATAGTTACACGGTGGGAGCAGTTTCACGCAACTAGTTGCAAAGGTGCACAAACTCATACAAGTACTTGTCATGTTGTGCAAACTCATAAAAAAATGTCCGAAACAGCCCGATTCGTACATTGTGGCATCCACGTCAGATTCAAAAATTTGTGAAAACCCCTCAGCGACATCTCCTAGAACGAATGGGTCCAGAGCAACGCCCAGACAACACAATATAATTACCAAGTCCCCTTTTATTTTATAATTTGAGGTAACCTGCCTTCTCTATGTCCGCGCCCTGCCACTGCGCCGCTGTCCTCGCGTCAATCATGGCGGACGATCCCTTCTATCACCGATACGACATGGAGGCGCCGGAGTACGGTGAGTTTTCGTAGCCGTGGCGACTGAGCATCAGAGTCGCCCCTTCCGCTAGCTCGATGGAATATGAGAGCGGAAGAAGCATCTGACAGCGCCAACATTGCTCTGTCCGCCTCTGCTGCAGCCGCCGTCGTGCACCGAGTCGCGTCGCCTCTGCCGCCGCTAGGGTTTTCGCCTGTACCGTCACTAGGGTTAGGGATTGGAAATACAATTGGGGAATTGGCATTGGACCTGTCCTTGATGATTCGCAGAATTCAGGAGGTTTGTGGAAATAAACCGTTTGTGGAAATAAACCAGACCGCGTCGTACGCGCCCTTTTCCACCCTAGTGACCATGTGTCAGCTCCGCAGCTCGTTTGTACCAATTTGAACCCGCATGACAAGTATTTGTATGAGTTTGTGCACCTTTGCAAGTAGTTGTATGAAACTGCTCACCCGGTGCAAGTAGTTGTACCTCCGGTGCTAATACCTCAATGTTAATTGCAATTAGTTTTTCAAAACTCACACATTGACCGGTTTTGATGACTTCTTCGTATGTGTCGCCATGTGGTGACAAATAGGACAACAACCGTGAGTACGCTTTTGTTATGATCTTGTAACTTTTATTTTTGCCTTCTATAAAGATATGTACGCTTTTGGCATACTTCCGATAAAATGGCCGACAAACGTGTCATTCTTTTGTGTGTTCAACTAGCACAGTGGCCCTCGCAATTGCGAGGGCATCATCTGTAGTAGGTTGAAAGTGCTAAAAAAAACATGGTTTCATTGACATCACATTATTTCTGAATATGTAATAACGAACAAAATTATTCAACAACTACCTCAAATGTTGGCTAAGCAAAATATCACATTATTTGTAGTGAAATGATTATCATGCCATGTGTTGAAACACCTATGCAAATTATATTGGATTTGTAAATTAAATTATGGTTATTATATGATGTTAGATCAGTACGCTAGGTTAGTTAACTTTGATAAAAAAATGCTGAATTGAGATAAAAAATGATTTATGCCCTTAATAGGTTGGTCACTAAATATTGAGAATTATCTTGTTTGATTTTTTTCATCTCATTTACTCTCACAGTAGGCAACACTTTACAAACATGAACATGGTGAAACTTTGGCTATTATTCTTATATGAATATGCTTTTAAGGATATTTTTTTGTTCTAGGTGTACTCGGTAACATGTTTATGAATCAGTAGTCAAAATTCGAGAAGTACGAATCTGACTTTTCAGACTCATAGCTTATCTTATATTTATTAAATGGTTCTATACACACGGACACGTGTAAGTTATGTGTTATGCAAAATAACTTTGTGGGTTAAATAGCATATTTCAATAGTATTCATCAGTCGGCCAATTTCTTGTGCAGTTGAAATGACATGTCCTCTTATTTTGTTTTTGTTACCTGAGATAAAGACACATGCAATAGTCCAAATATGTTTACCATACAAATCAAGCAATGTCGTCAAAAAAATTCATAATAATTAAGTAAATTCTTTGTAGGTCTTCCAATTACAAATATTATTAGCATACCGTGATTGGATACTAAATATGAAATATACTAAGCGGGGATCTATGGTGGGTAAAACTTGTGTGAATCGTTAAGTCAAAATATTTATAGTGTGAGAGATATCCCCGTTGATAGTGTGTCGACTAATGTTGAATCTTCATCAATTTTAAGTGGTTGACGCTTGGTGTCCCATTCAGGCGTAATATTCATTGATTGGAAGAACATTCTTACCATGTGTGAATATGTGTTGCCTGAGTATATCATTAAATTCATTCGTAATTTTCTTAGTGTGAGGGACGCTCATGTCGGTAGTGTGACTATTGTTGTTCACCTCACTAATATTTAACTACGACTCCGAGTTTCGAACTTCCGCATGTGTTTTATGAGAGTGTTGGTCTGATGATGATCGAATAAAGTTGCCAGTTATGTGTACTTAGTAACTGAGAGTATGTACATTGTGCGACTAATGTCGTGAGTTCATTAATTCTAAAATTTCATGACTGCATCGTTCTGCTGATAATCAAATACTTTTGTATGTTGGTCGAATAAATTTGGCAATTTTGTGTACTCAATCATAAGAACAATGGGTTCCCTCCATTCATAATTACTCTGTGTTATGAATTTAATAAAAATTGAACATTATAAATTTTGACCAAATATATAGAAAAAAATATGTCGGCAGCTAAAATATACAATGCTTATTATTTGTATCACCATAAAATATATTTTCATATTATAAGAATTTAGTTAATAATATTGATATATACTGGTACATCTTTGGTCAAACTGTACACAAATTGAGTTTGAGTGACGTTGAATCCGGGTAAATCGAACATACAAAGTACTTAATGAAACGTTTAACTTTTTCTAAACTGTATTTAACTTAGCAGCTCCAAATTTTGACCACGTTTAATCTAGGTTTTTGTGCAATCACGTTTTACGAAGGTAGGTAGTCTCGTACTCTCGTACACATTTTTTAACGTAGTCATTTGCACTATTGGAGAAGTTTTTTTTTTTAGCCATCACATTCCAGGAAGTTACCTAGTCTCGTATACTTTTTAAACGGACGCAATCTTGCGGATGTACGTGTCTTTTTTTTTTTTTGCATCTATCTCGTTCGAGCCAAGATATGTAGTCCTGCTGGCCTTTTAAATAGACTAGTTCACATGTACGTGCAACGCACGTTACAAATATAGCAAAGGACACAATCTATCCCCAAATTCTCTAGCTTGCCAAGGGTTCCTGACCGGCCGGACAGCATCTCTAGCAATTCCCGTAAAGACTGGACCTTTAAAACACGTAAGGCCCCGCTTGGATCGACAGTAATCGGGCCGGAATCGGCCAGGAATAAATTACGGACCTCCGACCCTCCGTAAATTAACGAACCAATCCGTCCGTATTTTCCGGCGCGGAAAAGTAAACAACGATCCAAGCGAGGCCTAAAGGGAATTTGTAACACGTTTGTAAGGACCAAAAATGAGGTTTGCCGCAAACCGTTGGAGCTGCGGTGACGGCCACATAGAGGTGATAATGTTCCTTAGTATCGCCGCTATGACGGCGAGTTTGTGCTCCCCGCGAACCATCCCGGCACCCTGACTATTTTGCTTCTGTTGAAGACTACCTTGTGTCCTTGTTCACCGGGCAGGTTTGCAGCATCGTGACGGCCACATGGAGTCGGTGGAGTTGATAATCTGTTGATAATCTGCGTGAGCACCGCCACCCCGACGACCTCTTGGTCGTCATGGATGTCACCTCGTGTCATGCTAGTATCAGAGTCTAATCTATGAAATATATACTCACTACCTTGCATCCCGTTTAATTAGCTTACACCGCATACAATGAGGCAATCACCGTGGCGCCTTGTTGTCCGGGAACTTGAGAACGTATATGAACTGACAAGAATCAGTAGAAGGGACTGACTCGCTCTTACCTCGCGAGGTGGGCTATTCAATACAAAAATATCCATGTGTACTGTTAAAAGGAAAATTTTATTTCCAACCTGTATAGCTCGCGGCCCATTGGCCCAACAGCGCAGCTAGGTGCCACGCTCTCGCGGCGCTGATCAGGTGATGAACTCGAAATTTTAATACCACCTCGACTGAGTACAGAGATGTTCGAGGCGCGGGATGATGCTTGACGTATGAAACCAAACCGATGAAATACGTGCGGAGGAAACGTATCTGGGTCGTTGATCAGAAATTAAACGGGAAAGATTTAAAGTGTTTGCTACTCGACATCGGGACAATCTGGATCGTTGATCGAAAATTAAACGGTCATGATTTAAAGTATCCCAACATGTTTGCTCTTTTAATAGTAGTATAGACTAGATGATTCCCCGCGCGTTGCAGCGGGAAAATATGATAAAATTATATGTTCAATATTTGTTAAAAAGAAAAGAAAAACATGTGAAGAATAAATATTTAGGATTGTAGTAAAGTGGCGGTATGATTAACATCGCTTGTGAGAAAGAAAGAGAAGGACCTTGGACCTTATCCCCTCCGCTACAGTACCAGGGCGATTTCTTGAACCTCTCCGTCGATCCACCTCGCAGGGCGGCGATCCGCGGGATTCCTCCGTCTCCGGCGGCTGCTCCGGCAGCGGGAGGCTGGGAATCCCTGGATCTTGCCATGTACATAGTGTAGGGTTAGAGGGAGTGCTTGCCGGCGGCGTCTTGGAGGCGGTGGCGTCGGCGGTAGGCGTTTTGGTGTCGGCGGCTTCCTTCTCCGACGACGGCGTTCTCCGGAGCTCCGGCGTCAAGTGGCCGACGTCCAGGCGTGCTCGCGGTCCTCGTGGATTGGCGCGTGCGTCTCTTCCCCCGCTGGATTTCGGTGCGGCGAATCCAGGTGAGCTTTCCGAAGCTGCTGATGATGGTGCTGGGCGATGCTGCTGTGGGAGTAGGGTGGAGGCTCTCTGGAGTTCGAGGCCCGACGACTTCCCGTCCGCAGGGGGTCATCTTCTGTTCCAAGGTTTGTGGGAAGATGCAGCGGCGGCGCGCCATCGGCACGTCTTGCTCCTCGCCGGCGACATCGACTTGCAAAAGGACTTGTCTGTAATTTTCATCTTTGTTGGGTGCCTTTCTGTAACTACCTGGCTGTACATCAGTTGTTTCCCGCAAAAAAAAAAGATTAACATCCGCTTGTGGCCGTGTTGATATTCTGAGGCAGTCAACTATTCTTAAATTTGATTGTACAGTCATATAGCGCCTTGGGTAATACTTGGCATGCTAAGAAAAGACGGATAACCTGCAGAATACTCAGTTCGTAAGAACACAGTGTGATAAATTTCACGGATCATCATATAAAGATGAAATTAAAAGGATAAACAAATTGCATCTCTTGATTCCGCTAGTACCATAGGATTGCTGTGAGTTGATCATCAACTCACTGATGGAACTCCCATCTTGAAAAAAGAGGAGTATATTACTTCAGAACCATCCAGACGGAATTACACTAACAAATCTCTCGCCAGTGGAGACATCTAAGAGAGGCCAAAAAGAATGAAAAAATCTGCAATACGAAGAATAACTATCGACCGCCTTGTCCAACACCGGGTGAAGTCGAGAATTGAGTAGTATTCATGGTGGGGACTTTGGCAGAGAAGGTGGAGAAAATGGTATGGACAATATCGTGGACGCCCAACCATGGTGGAGGCCGGGTAATGGGGAACGAGATCCTCTGACGTTGGAGAGACTACTGCAGAGGGACGTAGATGCGTTCAAAACGTTCGATGTGCATCCAACGGCAGCAGATCGAATCCATGGAAACAGAGCGCGCGGGTTGGCCCAAAGCCCAGTTCAACTAAGATCAGGGGCGGAGAGTAAAATATTGTGTTTGCCGTGGTGAGTACCACCGGCCTGCTCATGTATTTATACACCCAAAGGGGTTTCAGATAGGTACAAGTTTGTTAGCTTGGATAAGCTAGATGAGCACGTCGTGCGCTACAATACACACGGTTGATCAACAACCAAATCAAGCCTAACTACCTATATTCTAGTAGTTAGTTTACACGGAGCCAGGGGTGCTAGCAGGGGTCTGACCCCCCCCCCCCCCCCCCAACGATCGGCACCCCCAAGGATTTCCGCTAGTATTAGGTTACGTTAATTGCCTAATTAAGGACGACCATTAGACTGTATAAGCGCAGCCCAAAATTCACATCGCGCAAGTGAAAGACTAAAGCCCACAAGCCCAAAAATCTCCCCTAATAATTGTAACAAGCTGTCCGTGTCAACTGATCCCTATAATAGGATCTACGCGCGCACACAAGATAGCATGATACAGATTCGACCTCGCTTAGACCTGATTAATTGCTGATCACCGTCGCCCGATGCGTTAGGGCATGGCAATAGGCAAGCAAAGATTGGTCGCTCATACCCTACGCCAAGTCGTCCCCAACGTCCCCGACGTTGATCACCAGATTTTGGTTGCGGCCTGGCGGCCGAACAGGTGGATTGTTTTACGTTTTCATCCTGGACCTATTTCCTAAGGTAGATCGTTCCCAAGTGTGATACATACTACTAGTAGTTTGCAGTTTTTGTTAAATTGATTATAAATTACAGTTGATTGCTTTATTTATTTTGTTGATACAGTACACTACCTCACTACGGTAGAATTTATAGTCCAAAAATATCAAGAATGATTGAAGCAGCTGTAGACCTGTGTAGTTAAGCTGTAGTGCTAGAGCTACGACTATATCATGTCAATCCCTTAATCTACACATAATTATATGAATTTATAGGGTAACTTCAGAAAATTTAAGTGTGTCTTGCAAAAACCGTGATGCCAATTGACATCAAAATCCTGTATGCAGCTCCATCATTAGATTAAGATCAAATTTATTTATTTTCCAAAAATTGAGTGGTCATTGACTTCTCGCCCCCCCTATACTCAAATCCTGGCTCCGCCCCTAACTAAGATATGACGGAAAATTGCGCTCCAGCTCAAGAAACAAACATCTGCTCGTCGCCATTAGCTCGTCGGCACGCCCCACGCCCAGCTCCATGGACGTGGTCGGCTGCACCACGCGTCCACGCCGTCGAGTCCGTCTCAAACAGCCTGGTCGCCGCGCTCAACTTCTACGCTCAAGCAGCCCTGGCGCACCACGGCCGCGTCCTCCAAGAGGATGAGCAGGAGTCCGATTTCCGCCACCGTGCTCATTTCTGTGTTGCCGCCGCCGATGAGCATGCTGGCTGCGTCCTCCAAGACGACTAGACGAGGATGGCGAGTGAAGGTCCAGGAGTTCGAGCTCATTTCTGGCTGCTCTTTCCGATCCCGTAGCTGAGCATAGGGCGTTTCGTTGCGACTGGCCGACCGGCGATGACGATGGTTGGAGGCTGGAGCGAGGCGAGAGCATTGCCAGCGTCAAACTGGGCCGCATGGACCGTTTATTTCCGCTGCCAACCAAGCGAAAGAGGCAGCATGCTGTAGTTTACCGGATATCGTCGGATGTGCATCGAACGTTCCAAACGCATCTATGTCCCTCTGCAGTAGTTTCTCCAACGTCAGAGGATCTCGTTCCACGGTAATGGATATGGCGTGCCTGGAAGTCGAGTAGGGTATTTATTGATACGTTTTGTCACTTCGCCTGCCTCCAGTCGTTTCTTCGGACCCCTAGCTAGCTGCCTTCCATCAATTTCCTGAAGAGATCATGGAGGAGAGGAAGAGGCATGGCGACGGCGGTTGTAGCAGATCGTCATCAGGTGCGCATGCAACTGAGCATCAATGAAGATAAACAGTGGGCTGCATGTGGCTGAAATATGGGCTTGCACGGCTGGTTCTCTGGTTGTTATGGGTTCACTGGTTCACTGGAGTACGATCGATGGGTTGAATGTGCGCTGCATTAGTGGATTCCCATAGACAGTAAGCATGGGAAACAAAACGATTGAAGTAAACTGTAAACTTGAGTGCAGCCTTAGGAATTAGTAGTATAATACAATGCAAGTTGGTGATTAGTATCCCATGGAAAAACTGAGCGGTTAATAATAGGTGTGATGAGTGTTTCCATTAGGTGGCATATTTGCTTAGGTGGCAGGTTAAGATTGCTCAAAGATGGTTGATGAGGTGGACCTCTTGCATGTTGAGAGAAATCAAGTAGTGGGGTTCTCCTATTTAGATAGAGAAGATTATGTGCACGTCTACCACATATATCGTGTCAAACATGTTACGTGACTACTAATATTTTATTAAATCCTAACCACACATTTTAGATCTAACTGTTACAATTAATTTAGATGACGTGGCTTAACGTGGTGTCTCGAAACTAACTCATTTTGCTTTTACTATATAATAGATGTAAAGCTATGTATTCATGATTTTACGGAGCATATGTTAATACAAAAATAAAAAAGGTACCCTTATTTAATCACTTTGTATGCTCGCTCCGTTGAACCTTTTTTTACATTTCTAAAGCACGACTCGTGGAACAACATTTTTGGTTCAGATAGAAGAAGAAGAATTAAGAAGGCCAGTTAACGTGGAAAATTTACATAAATCTCTAGAAAAAATAAGAACAAAATCAAAACGGAGCCCATGGAGATCCAACGATGTTCTCCAGGGGAGTATATGAGCACTGTGGCAGAGAAGGGTTCTAGCCTTCTAGGGGCGGAAGCCTATTTCTTCGGTGGCAAGACACTGTGCCTCGTCATGCTTGTGGAGAGAAAACCAATGAGCTGGAGATTCCATGCGTGCTGAGCACTATGCTCTCTCTCTGTGGCTCTTGTCTCTACTCTCTACTTCGTACCGAGATCCAGTGCCTCGCCTATGGCAAGGCACGGTGTGCCTCCCGTGCCTTGCCATAAGCGAGGCAGTGGATCTCGGTCCCTCTACTTCCCTCTTTGTACAGTATGATTTTTTCTTTCAAGTTTTTTTTTTTTTTTGAGAATGCACAAACTTGTATTCATATGCAGATGATTACATCAACCCTACAAGCAAATACACGGAGGAACAGAGAGATCCGAGGGCAGCACACCTCGGCACCACCTTCCTCAACCTCAGGAACGACCCGCAGACGAGCTCGACGACGCCGGAGACGACGAAGACCACCGCCGCGAGGATCGCCCAACCGTGGAGCAACAGAGCCCCTAGCCACGAGGCGTTGAAGAGCCGCATCAATCGCCGCCTCCGAGGAGCCGGGCTTGGGAAACGCCAAGGAAACATCGGCCGGGGGAGGCCCCCGAGCTCGCGCTGCTCCAGATCCGGGGGCCATGCCCCAGACCACCACCGCCTCGCCACGCGCCAGCAGAGGCGCCGCCCTGGATCCTCCTCTCCTGCCGCCAGATCCGCCGTCCCAGATCTGACGGGAGAAGACGGGCTCGAGCGCCACGCCGGGCCTCGAGCCGCTACCCGTCGCGCGCGACGACGGCCGGCCCCGCAGAGCCCCGCCGCCGGAGAAGATCGCCGCGACACCCAAAACACCACCGCCCGCACCCCTTCCTCCACGGCGCCGTCGACGGGGCCTCAACCCTAACCTCCCGTATGTACAGGCCCGGGACGGGGATCCCCCACCCTCCCGCCGCCGAAGCGGCCGACGGAGGGGAGGAATCCCGCGTCCCCGCGGCGCGGACGCGGTGGTTCGGCAAGGAGCGCCCAAAAATCGCCTTTTTCGCCTCTGAGACGGGAGAGGGAAGGGAAAGGCTAGAGTGGGTTGGTCGTTCCAATTGCTTCTTTTTTCTTTCAAGTTGAGACCAAGCGATGAGATGGCGGTTGAGTACTTTCCGTGTACAGCGGTAGGTAGTTGCACACATTATTTTTATTCATGTCCAGGGTAGTTGCAACTCTTTGGTGTGGTGTGTAACTAAGCACATGTGTTTCATGTGATCGTTCCTCACATACTCTGACCAAACTGATTCTGTCGGTTTTGTCATTGTGCTCCTGATCTGTAGGGGTTAGATGAGCAGCTCAAAACAGTAAAATGCAGGTTCGTTAGAAAAGAAAGAGAATATTTCGTGAGAACTTCATGTCAAATAGTTGAAATTTTACATAGGCACTATAAAAGTTGCGCTTCCAAGAAGGGGTCAATTGATAGTTATTAGCCTATTACGCATAGTGAACAGTAAAATGCTTCTTCAATTTGAAGGATTCTCATGAATAGAAAAAAATGTAGAATTAGAATGCTCAACATGTCCGGTTAAATTTTACGGGATTGGAAAGACACAAGAATATTGTTTCAGAGGGTACTTGATAACATAGAAAACTCGTCGGTGTGAGGATTAAGGGGACATAAATTTTCCTCCAAAACATTGTATGTTGGGGTATATAGAAAGAGAAGTCTTTAAGTATTTCATTCAATCCTACGAATCCGTGTAGAAGTTTTGTACCGGGTTTCTTCCCGCATCAGCGCCTCGTCTTGGCTTCAACCTCGCTCGATCATCGCCATTTCCGGCCGTGTCAACTCACCACGGTTCCTACCAACACCCAACGGAGTATTTCTGTTCTCGGGACTCACCGACATGCCGTGAAGTTGACATGGACTGCGGTTGCCAAATTTTGCCGTAGTAGCAGATGATCTTGGAGAGAAAAACAGAGCAGGACAAGGAGTGAGGGAGATGCACGGAAATGGAGAGGCAGCTTCTTGTTTACGGATGGAGTGAGCTGGTGGGGCGTCGGTGTCTGTCCAACTCATCTCCAGTGCCAGCCCCGCGTGAACTGTCCTCTTCTCCCGCCACAACCGACGAATCACCACACATGGCCTCTCAACATGCACCTACCATAACTAATTAGGACACTAATAATCAACATCATCGCTTTCTTTTCTCTCTCTAAAAACATATCAATATCAAATCAAATCAAATCAAGAGAGTGAAAGTGAAGGCACAACGCATCACTGCTCTAGCTCCCTGCTCTGCACCGACGGTTTCATCCAACTAACCCGCACTTTACTTGCATCTTTCTTCTAGCTGAGCTAGTGCATTGCCTTGCCAGCCACATCAATCTCATCACACCCTCTCCCTCCTTTGCTTCCTTGCTGCCACTCTGCTCTGCTCCCCGCTTGCATCCAAGCAGAGCACACAGGGCCGGCCAAGATGCACGCCAAGACGGACTCGGAGGTCACCAGCCTGGCGCCCTCCTCGCCGCCGCGCTCCCCGCGCACCGGCAACGCCAACCCCAACCACTCCTCCGGCGGGGGCGGCGGCGTCATGCGCGGCGCGGTCTACTACGTGCAGAGCCCGTCACGGGACTCGCACGACGGCGACACCGCCAAGACCGCCACATCCGTCCACTCCACGCCCGCCCTCAGCCCATGGCCTCGCCCCGCCACTCACACTCCTCCGTCGGCCGCGACTCCTCCTCCAGCCGCTTCTCGCGCGGCCACGGCAAGGACAAGTCGGCCGGCCGCAAGGGCGCGCCGGCGGGCAAGGGGTGGCAGGAGATCGGGATCATCGAGGAGGAGGGCTTGCTGGATGATGAGGAGGAGCGCAGGCCCATGCCCAAGCGCTGCAAGTACTGCTTGATTTTCGTTGGTGGGTTCGCCGTGCTGTTTACCTTCTTCGCGCTCGTGCTCTGGGGTGCCGCCCGCTCCCAGAAGCCACAGATCGCCATGAAGGTACATGCTTCGTTCTCTGGTTGATAAAGATTTGTACTACTTTCTGCGAGGTGGATCTGGGTAGCTGACGGCTGTAAATTTGGGATCTTGGCAGAGCATAACGTTCGAGAACTTCATCATCCAGGCGGGCACGGACGCGTCGCTGGTGCCCACCGACATGGCCACCACCAACTCCACCGTCAAGTTCACATGCAAGAACACCGGCACCTTCTTCGGCATCCACGTCGCCGCAGACCCGTTCACGCTCTCCTACTCACAGCTCAACCTCGCAGCAGGAGACGTAAGCTCTTGATCTCTTCTCGCGTCATCTGGATCTGGAGATAGACTAAAGATCGCATCTTTATACATTTTGAGATTGACTGACATGGACTCCGGATGGATGGATGTGCAGCTGAAGAAGTTCTACCAGGGCCGGAGCAGCCGTCGCACGGCGACCGTGAGCGTGACCGGGAACAAGGTGCCGCTCTACGGCAGCGGGCCGACGCTCATGGCGCAGCCCACCAAGGGCGCGCTCGCCGGCAAGGTGTCGCCGGTGCCGATGACGCTGCGGACGACGCTCCGGTCCAAGGCGTACGTGCTGGGCGCGCTGGTGCGGCCACGGTTCAACAAGGAGGTGGAGTGCAAGGTGGTCATGGATCCGGCCAAGCTCAACAAGCCAATCTCCCTCGCCAAGGCCTGCCAGTACCTCTGATGACTTCTCTCATCGATTCGTTGGTTGATCGAGTGATCGTCATCAGATCGGTTGAGTAAATTATTTTTCTCTCTTCTGTGTATTTCCCTCACGGCCTCACGTCTCCTCTCCTTTTTTGTGTATCTATCTCTATTATAATTAAGTATCTCTATTATAATTAAGCGTTGTATTATCGCCATGGATGTGACTGTGATGGACCAACGGTTCATTCTTTGCGGTGTTGATCCTTCCTTGTTCTTGTAATTATGTAAGCTATATATATTTGGTAAAGGATAACCCAATGGTATGAGTCTATGAGACGATGTTCTACTTGTCACGTCATGATATTTTTCTTCTTTTATCTGACACAATGTAGTTCTAGAACAAGCAAGTTTTATTTACTCGTCGTGTGCGATTTCACGGGCATAGGGAAATACTCGTTGGAGAAGGCAAGGCCAAGGACAGATGCTCGAAACTTGGACTTCAATGAAGCTATGGCTTCTAAATCTTTTGTACTTGCGACAAGGCACAGCCAAGGATATGTTCTACCTAGGATGACTCAACGGGGCGACGCAAACGGACGCGCGTTTAGTCCGTTTGCGTCGCCAAAAGGGCCCATGTCCGCCCATTTCCGGCCACTGCCCCCAACGGCGCGACGCATCGAGTCCGCCCTGTATTTTTTTTTCAACTAAGCAGGCCCTATATGGACCTTTTTCATTGATACCTGGGGAGGTGGGCCACAAACGGGTTGTTTACATAATTTTTTGAAAACAAATTTTTTTTAAAAAGCCTAAATATTTTGCCCTTTGCGGGCTTCTACTTCTTCTTCTTGTCGTCGTCATCCCCGTCGAGGATGATGTACTCCGGCTCCTTCCACAGGTGCGTCGGTAGGCCTCCTCGATGTGGGACGGCGGCCGGCGGCATGCCCGGCTGCTCCCGCGCCTCCTCTGCGATGGGCGGCGCGCGCTCGACCTCCCAGACGCCGCCGTTGAAGACTGAAAGAACATTTGTGATCTCTTAATTTTGTGTGTTAGTTAACAACACTTGGGATGTTTTAATCTGGTGTTAAGTGATGCAGGTTTAATTGTGTACAACTCATGTGCATCAACACCAAAAAGAGAAAAGAGGATTCTGGAGAGTTTCAGGCCGGAGTTTCCGGTCCCCAGGGCCGGAGTCTCCGGACTCAGGACATTTCCTCGAAGAAGCAGAAAAGTGGTTCAGCCCCTGGTGAGGGCCGGAGTTTCCGGCCCCAGAAGGCCGGAGTTTCCGGTCACTAGGGCTGGAGACTCCGGTGTGAAGCTTGACTGCAACGGCTATATTTCTGGGAGGGGTATTTATACCCCTACACCTACCTCCAGCCAGCTAGCTCGCCCAGAATTGAAGACACCATTGTTGCAAGCTCAAGAATCACTAGATCTCCCAATCCCTCCACCCAAACTCGTTGATCTTTGGAGGATTGAAGGAGAAGGCCCCGATCTAGATCTTCACCAAGCAGTTTTCCATTTCCCCCTCATTCACTTGAGGGACCATTTGCTAGGGTTTCCATTAGGAAAACCTAGCCCATTGTTGTACTTACTTGCTTGTCTTTGTGACAGATTGTAGCTGTTTGGGAGCCCCCAATCCTTTGTGGGTTGTGCCCCAAATCGTTGTTGTAAAGGCTCCGGACTCCGCCTTGAAGGTTTCCGATAGTTGAAGTGAACCAATCCTTTGGGGTGCGGTTCACCGGAGAAGAGGGTGAAGCCTTTGTGGCTGTTGAACCATTGTGTTGGTTCACACCTCTCCAACGAGACGTACTCCCCTAAAAAGGAGGAACTCGGGAATACATCCGTGTCTCCGCATGCTTTGACTTCGGTTACCTCTATCCTTGTTTACCGCCTTACTTTATTTCGTGCTTAGTTGTTAGCTTGTCATATAGGTAAATTCACCGTAGTTGCATATCTAGAGAATTTACCTTTTGTGTCAAGCCTAATTTGAAAAAGAATAAAATTTGGAGTAGCACCTATTCACCCCCCCCCCCCCTCTAGGTGTCATACCGATCCTTTCAATTGGTATCAGAGCCTAGGCTCTCTTGTTTTGGGCTTAACCGCCTAAGAGAAGTATGACACGAAGTGAGGATGAGGCCAATCTTGCCAAGGCTAATGAAGCCCATGAAAAGGCCAAAGCCACCGCGGCATCCATGGCCGATATCAAAGCGTTGGAAACAACATTGACATCGTTCATGAATGTCAAATTTGATGAGTTTCGTGACATGTTCATGAAATTTGCAAAAGGCAAGCTTTCGGAAGATATCCCACTAGAGGGTGTCTCTTACTCCGATGAGGGTGATTCCGAGGAGGGTAAAGAGAAAAAGAATAAGGGAGTTCAAACAACCTCCTGAACTAAACCACCTCCTCCACCTCCTACCAAGCATGTAGATGGGAAGGAAGAGTTCCATGCCGTTCCGGGATGGTACCCTATCGACCCACCTATCACCACCCGCATAAACCCTTTAGGTCCTCCACCTAAGCTTAATGCATTAGCTTTTGCTAGTTGGCAACACTCAATGAAATCTCATATCAACAGTGCCTCTATCGAGATTTGGAGGATCATTGAAGATGGATACAAGGTCGCGGATCCAAGCAATGTGACAAGAAGAGAGTTTGCCGAAAAGCAACTCAATGCCTCCGCACTCCACATGATCCAGTGAAAGTGACAAGCATTATGTTCTTCACGCCACCACCGCCAAAGAAGCTTGGAATTGTCTTGAGGCTGCATTCCTTGGGAATGAAAGCATGAAGAGAAATAGATATGATTCCTTGAGCAATGATGCCGAAGGCTTCTACATGTTTGACAATGAGAATCATGAAGACATGTATGGAAGACTCAAAACTCTTGCAAAGGCCTTCTATGATGTGGGGGAAACCTATGTGGATGATGCTTGGGTCAAGAGGAAGTATGTGAATGCTCTATTGCCTTTCGAGCCCATTGAGTTGAAGTCTGAAAGGACACGGATGTCGCCTAGAGGGGGGTGAATAGGCGATTAAAATTCTTTGCGGTTTAGGCTTGAATAAATGCGGAATAAAACTAACGTTTAATTTATGAAGCACGAAACCTAAACAAGCTAGGTTAACCTATGTGCACCAACAACTTATGCTAAACAAGATAAGCAAATATGTGATAGCAAGATATATTACTTCAAGCTCGATGGCTATCACAAAGTAAATAGCATAAGTAAGAAGCTCGGGTATAGAAATACCGAGGCACTTGGAGACGATGATTTATCCCGAAGTTCACTTCCCAATGGAAGCTACGTCTCCGTTGGAGCGGTGCGGAGTCACAAAGTGATCCCCGAATAGCCGTTAAATGGCACACCGTAATCTCCTTCGTGCCTCCACCAATGCGGAGTGCCACGAACCACTATGGGACACTTGAGGGTGGTCACCGAACCCGTACAAGGATGAGGCACACTCCACAACTTAATTGGAGGCTCTCACCGAATTCCCACGGCTCCCAAAGCCACAAGAATCACAAGGTTGGGGCGCGACTCCACAACTTAATTGGAGGCTCCCAACTATCCCGCGAGCCACCAAAACTCCGAGATCAACCAGGACCGTCTAGGGCACCCCAAGTACCCAAGAGGACAAACTCTAGGGCACCTCAAGTACCCAAGAGTAACAAGCTTCTCAACTTCGATTTCCACGTATCACCGTGGAGAACTCAAACCGATGCAACCGATGCAAGAAGGCAAGACCACTAGAAGTGGTCAAATCCTTCACTCCCAAATCCCACCAAAATCAACTAATGCTTGTGGGGGGAGAAGAGAGGAAGAACAAGGAAGAACTCAACAAATGGAACTTCGAGATCACGATCTACTAGGTTCCCCTCACTTAGAGGAGGAATGGATTGGATGAATATGTAGATCTTGATCTCCTCTCAAATTCCCTCAAAGATATGCAAGAATCATGGGAGGGGTTGAGAGGAAGGCAAGCTTTTCCAAAGGTCAACAATGGAGGAGAGAGAGGGAAAAGCTAGCTCAAGGGGTGAGAGAACCGTTGGGGAAGAAACCCCCTTAAAAAGGTCCTCTCACAAATCTGCCCGTTGCAGACGAAAAAGGCCGCAGCGGTAGTACCGGGCCGATCCCGGTAGTACCGAGCCGTGTTGACTCGAGGAAGAGCGAAGACCAGTCAGCGCTCCCTGACTCGGCGCGCAACGGTAGTACCGGACCACCTGGCCCGGTAGTGCTCCCTTCCCGGTAGTACCGCGCCACTACCGAGGCAACTACCGGGTTAAAACTTCGAGAGGCAGAGAGCCATCCGGAGATGCGGTACTGGGCCCGGTACTGCCCGCGGTAGTTCCGCAAGGGGTCACCCGGTAGTACCGGGCGAGGGTCGGTACTACCGGCCAAAGAAGAAACTGCAGAACCAGGAAAGGAGAATCGCAATAACTTTTGCAAGGAAGCTCCAAACGAGATGAAATATTAAGGGTCACAAATATAGAGGGGATACCACACATGGGAAGGTGTGGACCCTATCTCGAAGGTGGACCGATAATATTTCCAACCAGAAAACGCAACAAGTTTTCCATACGAAATCCGTTTTCGGAGAACTTGGGCTTGTCATGAAGATCACAACAAGCACCAAAACCCAACAAGGAGAAAATCCAAATAAGAACCAAGAAAGATGATGAAGGCAAGTATGCAAAGGTTTGAGCTCTCTCCAACTGATACGCTAAAGCTCAATCCAGAGCCCCTCTTGATAGTACGGTATCTATCCTATAACCCGGTCTCCCAACTAGTACCATGAGACCGGTAAAATAGAAACCCTATCATACCTTTGCCTTGCGCATTCCACTTGAGCTAGATGACGTCGATCTTGATCTCTTCAAGTGGACCACCTTTCTTGATTGCGCTTTGCTTGGTGAAGACCCAAACATTGCTCCCCCATACTCCACTATGGAAGAGCCTCTCTTAGGCATATCTTCACATGAACATTATCTCTAAATGGGTGGCAAGCTTCAAGCCTAGGATTTCTTCGAGATGCTCCTCTTGAACTTGCGCTTCTCAACATTGATGACGATCACCACTTTACGTCATCGATCATGGGCCATATGAAATCTTCATTTGATGCAAACCCATAGAAAGATACTTGATCAACCTTGTATCTTTTCTTCTCTTTTCAATAGATGATGTCTTGACGATAACCATGAATGATCACATAATTCTTTTCTTCAAGACATACTTGCAATATGCTCAACTCTATGATCTTGATGCCAAATACTTCATTATATCAATATACTCATGGCATCAACCTTGAATCCAACATATGGAGTTCAAGCATGGTCTATGGACAAACACTACAAGTAAAACTCAATGCAACCATTAGTCCATAGGGATTGTCATTAGTTACCAAAACCACACATGGGGGCGCCATGCCCTTTCAAAGTCTATTCAAGGAAGACATAACTACAATGAAATGACATCAAATGAAGTTATGCAAGAAGTGCAAGCCTCCAAGGTTGCCACCAAGAATGCCGAAGATAACCGTGCTAGGGCCATGGGGATGAAACAAGGCCCCTCACTTGCTTTGAAGGCCAAGGTGGTATGTCTTGATGAGGTTGAAGCGTGCCCAAGCAACATTGCTCCAATGATCTTGAACCGGCTCTAAATGGTCATATAGCTCTTGCCACAAGAGAGTTTTGGGAAGACCCGGCAAAAGCTAAAGCAAGTTGATAAAGAGAACAACTCAAGTGGGAAGAAAGAGCTAGCCTCAAGGAAGACGTGCTACAATTGTCATGACAAGAACCACTACATAAGAGAGTGTCCTTATGAGAACCGAGAGCAAAATGGTGGGAAGCTCATCCCCAAGGACCACTCAAGGTTGATCCAAAAGAAGCCCGCAAGACCAAGGAAGCCTTTCTTCAAGAAGGCACCAAGAATTGTGTTGGTGGCACAAGAAGAATATGCCACAAGTGATTCCGAAGATGAAGATGCACCTACTAAAGAGGTAGCCGCATTGGCTATTGTATCAACTTCATCATCTTCTCTCTTTGAATCCCCCAATGAGAACTTCTCCACCAACAACGCTCGTTGCCTCATGGCTAATGTCACCGAGGTATCATCTCCTTCTCCCAAGACTATGCATGAAATGAGTGATCAATCTAGTCTTGTGATTAAGAAGGAACTTGTTGCTTTCGATACTTCATGACTAACTTGCAAGGTGAAGCTAAGGAACATGTTGAGTCTCTCATGAGACAACTATGTGCGGCCGAAGAACTTCTTCAAGAAAAGAGTAAGATTGAGAGAGAGGATTCTCTCACCATTGCCTCTTTGAATGCTTCCGTAGCATCCTTGAATGCCTCTCTTGATGAAGAGAGTGAAGAAAGATGTTCTCTTGAGGAAAGACTTGATTCTCTTGATGCTAAAAATGATGATATCATTAATAAAATCATTAAGGATAGAGATCATGTCTTTGCTAAATATAAAGTGCTTAAAAAGGAGAAAGTTGAACTTGGGGTTGCTAATGCTAGACTTCTTGAGGATATGGAGAAGCTTGACAAGGCTCACAAGGCCTTGGAAACAACTCACTCTTTTAGTCAAGTCTCATGAGCAACTTCAAACTCAACTTTCTAAATCTAGCTCAACTAGCATATCTATTCTTCCTCGTGTTCATGAAAATGTTATTGAAGAAAATGTTAGTGCCAAGACCTCTATTCCCAAAGGTAAAGATAAGGGTATTGCTTACTTATTTGAGCAAAAACCACACAAAGGGAAGGAGGGTCTTGGTTATGTAGCCGAGCCCAAGAAGAAAGTGGCAACAACAAGAAGATCAAGACCAAGCCCGCACAAGCCAAGACTTCCATTGCGGGTGGTAGTGCCACAAGGGGCAAGACCACTCGTAGTGACTTTGCGGGGCATAACAACCCCAACTATATTCTTTATGTTGATTATTATGGGGATGTTTATGCTCAATATGTTGGTCCATATGATGGTTACATTGATTACTCTATTTGGGTTCCTAAGACCCTTGTTGCTAACCAAAGAGGACCCATTGAGAAATGGGTACCTAAATCCAAGCAATGATTTCTTGTAGGACTATGCTTCCGGTGGATCGAAATGGGTGGTTGATAGTGGATGCACTAGTCATATGACCGGAAGCAAGGAGATTATGACGGAGTTGAGACCAAATCTAAATACTCAACCGTCTCTTATGGTGACAAGTCAAAAGCCGAGGTAAAGAGTCTCGGCAAGGTGGTAGTTGCAAGGGATATCACCCTTGTAAATGTCATGCTTGTTGAGTCTCTAGGTTACAATCTTATGTCCGTTCGTGCTCTTAATAAGATGAACTTTGATGTCCATTTTACTATTGATATGGTGGTACTCTTGAGGAGCAAGACTCTAAAGGTCATGTTCGTTGGGTATGTTGAAAATGAGTTGTTTGTGGTAGACTTTTCGGGGTCTACCAACACTCAAGCAATATGCCTATTCGGAAAGGCCGACGTGGGGTGGTTGTGGCATCGCCGCTTGTCCCATGTCAACATGAGAACTTTGCAAAGTCTTCACAAGGGTGGCCACATTCTTGGACTAAAAGAGAATGTTTCTTTTTCTAGAGATCGTCTTTGTAGGGCTTGTGTTGAAGGAAAGATGCATGATTCTCCCCACCCAAGCAACACCATCATTCATCAAAGAGGATATTGGAACTTCTTCATGTTGATCTCTTTGGTGCCGTGCCTCAACCTAGTCTTGGTGGGAAGAAGTATTGTTTGGTGATTGTTGATGACTATTCAAGATTTACTTGGGTTTTTTCTTCAAGACGAAGGATGAAACCAACAAACCGTCATCGACTTTCCAATGAAGTTCAACGCCAATACAATGTCCCTATTGGTCATTAGGAGTGACAATGGCTCCGAGTTCAAGAACTACACCTTAAATGAGTTTCTTAGTGAAGAGGGATTCGTCATCAATATTCCGCTGCATATACCCCTCAACAAAATGGTGTAGCCGAAGGAAGAACCGGACTCTCATGGATATGGCAAGGTCCATGTTGGCGGAGTTTAAGTCTCCACTCTTCTTGTGGGCCGAGGCTATCTCCACGGCGTGTCACTCTCAACCGGTTATTCTTTCGCAAAGGAAAGAAGGAAACTCATATGAATGCTTACCGGCAACAAGCCCAATGTCTCCTACTACCGTGTTTTGGTTGTAAGTGTTTCTACAAAACAAAGTGTTCATTTGTCTAAATTTGAATCTAAAGCTTTAGAGGGTGTTTTTGTTGGGTACGGTGCGAATCTCACACTATAGAGTCTATGACAAACCTTGGGAGTTGTGGAATCTTGTATGTGAGGTTCGATGAGAATGACGGCTCCCAAGTGGCGCAATTTCATGTTTGTGATGTAGATAATGAGGAACCTCAAGATGCAATAAGAAGAATGGGGGTTGGTTTCTATCGCCCCATTGAAATCCATCATGAGCCTCCTCAAGCAAGTCCTAGCTCCACTCAAGTGGAGACTCCATCATCACAAGTTGAAGTTGCACCTTCTATGGAAGCAAATGATGCACCTACCCAAGAACAAGTTCAAGACCCTCCTCAAGTTGACCAAGAGGCTATGCAAGAACCAAGTTCTCCTATTGTCAACTAGCCAAGGTCAAGACCAAGATCAACCCTCTCCTTCTTTGTTGAAGATGTGCTTCAAGATGATCAAGGTCAACATCCGGTCAAGACGGGGACTCAAATGATCAAGATGATCAAGCGAAATTCCTCGCATCAATGAGGATATCGAAACCCGTCGTATAGCAAGAGTCAAAAAGGATTGGAGAAGAAAGAGTCTTCATCTAGAAATATCATTGTGATGTCAAGAACAAGGTCACCACAAGAAAACAATTGGCAAATTTAATGAACATCAAGCCACATCTCTATGGTGGAACCAAAGAAAGTCTTTGAAGCTCTTGAAGATCCGGATTGGTTGGAAGCCATGCATGAAGAGCTCAACAACTTCAAGCGCAACAAAGTGTGGAATCTAGTGGAGAAGCCAAAAGATTGCCTCAATGTTATAGGCACCAAGTGGATATTCAAGAACAAGCAAGATGAGCATGGAATGGTTGTGAGGAACAAGGCAAGATTGGTAGCTCAAGGGTACTCTCAAGTTGAAGGCATTGATTTTGGAGAGACCTATGCTCCCGTGGCTCGCCTTGAGTCCATCCGTATCCTTCTTGCATATGCATCACATCATAATTTCAAGTTGCAACAAATGGATGTGAAAAGTGCCTTTCTTAATGGTCCTTTAAAGGAGTTGGTATATGTTAAGCAACCTCCGGGATTTGAGGATCCACACTTCCCTAACCATGTCTACAAACTTGATAAGGCGCTCTATGGTCTCAAACAAGCACCTCGTGCTTGGTATGAGCACCTAAGAGAGCTATTGTAGACCGTGGCTTTGAAGTGGGGCAAATCGATCCCACTCTTTTTACCAAGAGGGTTAAAGGGGAGCTTTTCATATGCCAACTTTATGTTGATGATATCATATTTGGCTCTCTAACAAAGCTTTTAATGATGAATTTTCAAAGCTTATGACCGATAGGTTCGAGATGTCCATGATGGGAGAGTTGAAGTACTTCCTTGGTTTTGAGATCAAGCAATTGAGTGGAGGGACCTTCATCTCTCAAGCCAAATATATCCAAGACATGCTCAAGAGGTTCAAGATGCAAAATGCTAAAGAGAAGAAGTTTCCTATGGACACCAAGTGTCATCTTGAACTTAATCCAAAGGGTAAAGATGTTGATCAAAAACTCTATCGCTCTATGATTGGTTCTTTGCTTTATCTTTGTGCATCTAGACCCGATATTGTGTTGAGTGTAGGAGTGTGTGCAAGGTACCAAGCGGCTCCCAAAGAAAGCCACCAAACGGCGGTTCTTCGAATCTTTCGATATTTGGTTCATACCCCAAGGTTTGGTTTGTGGTATCCTAAAGGCTCAACATTCTCTCTTGCCGGTTACACGGATTCGGATTGGGCCGGTTGCAAGGATGATAGGAAATCAACTTCCGGGGCTTGCCAATTCCTTGGTAGGTCCTTGGTGAGTTGGTCTTCTAAGAAGCAAAATTGCATATCTCTCTCCACCACCGAAGCCGAGTATGTGGCGGCCGCTAGTTGTTGCACTCAATTGTTGTGGATGAGGCAAACTTTAAAGGAATACGGTGTCCATTGTGACAAAGTGCCTCTTTTATGTGACAATGAAAGTGCTATCAAGATTGGCCACAACCCGGTGGAGCACTCAAGAACGAAGCATATTGAGATTCGCTATCACTTCATCCGTGATCACATCAACCGGGGTGACATTGAGCTTGGCTATATTCCCACGAAGATCCAACTTGCCGATATGTTCACGAAGCCACTTGATGAAGCAAGGTTCACTTATTTGAGGCATGAGCTAAATATCAGATTCGGGGAGCGTCGCTTGATATCTTGCATACACACCTATATCTTAGCTATATGTTTGGTTTAGGTGTAGGCATGGACATAGGGGGAGTGCGGTCCTAATCCATTGGACTATCCCTCCCCCCATTATGCCGATAGTAAGAACTCATTTTGTCTCTATATTGTTCATTTTATGAATTGTGAGCTTAAATGACGAGTAGTGGCGGTGAACCCAAGATATATCTTCGCGGTGTCACACCACATACACTCATACATGGTGGCTAGGCCACCGCCATCTTCTTTGTGAAGATTTGATCTTTTGGAGCTTTATGGCCTTTTTGCCTATCCGTTGGTCTTTATGGAAAACACACTCAAATGATGCTTCTTATTTGATTTTTGTGCCTCTTACCAAGTTTGAGTGTGAAGTACCATCTCCAGTGACTTTGTGTCTTATCCCAGGCCTATCTTTCTAAAAACTTGCTCCTCTTGCATCTTGCATGTCCAACACAAAATCTGGCATTTTTGAGTCGGTGGGGCCGGAAACTCCGGTCCTTGGGCCGGATATCCGGTCTGACTGAAGTTTCCGCCCTAAACCCCGGAATCTCTGGCTTAGGCCGGAGACTCCGGTGTGTTTAGGCCGGAAACTCCGGTCTAGGCAGTTTCGCTGGGATCCTAAGTGGGCTCGGGGTGAGGAGTTGACTCACAACTTCTCTCTCACCCCGACCCCCAAACCTCTCCCAGCCGCCGCCGCCTCAAAGTGCCTCTCCGGCTGCTCCCCGCCGCCGGATTCTGCCGTGCCACAGGCTCCTCCACCCTCCAAGCGTTGGGGACCCTTCTCCCCATCGTTTGACCTTCACCATGACGGGCAAAGGTTCATCTTCTCTCTCTTTCTAGGCTTTCACTCTAGATCTTGTTTTGAGAGAAGATTTGCTTGTACTTCATGGTGTAGAATCCTTATGTTGGCAATGTACACTCTAGAAAATTAGTTGTGCCAAGTTTCCCCTTAGTTTTGACCTAGGTTGAAGTCTACAGTCTCAGGCCGGAAACTCCGGTCCTCACAGACCGGAGAATCCGGTGTGGCCGGAGTTTCCGCCCCCTGAGACCGGAGACTCCGGTCTAGATCATACCTGAGGGAAAACTTGACTCAAAAAAAATTCTTCTTTGGCTTTCCTGGACATGCAAGCTTACCTCCATGCTATCCCTCTACTCTGTATCTCACAGGTGTTCCGAGGACCAAATCTTCCATCAAACATCCCCACAAGGTATCAAGGAGAGATCGTGCTCAAACAAGGGACAAGCTCTTGTATGACAGCAACACTGACCGCCTATGAGAGCAGAGTACCATGGATGAAGAAACCACAAGACATGCTGCCCTAGGTGGGTTTGATGATGAAGAAGAGGCCGAGAGAGCTCATTTTGACTCCTTGACCACAGTGTCGAGGTGTGCCCTCGGCAATTCCCATGGTTGCTATACCTAGGGTTGATTGTGTGGTAGAGAACGCGTAGTATCGGTGGAATCGACGGCTGACAAGCTGGATTTACCCAGGTTCAGGGCCCTCGAGTTGAGGTAAAATCCTTACTTCCTGCTTGTCTGTGTTTATGGTATGAATATTAGGGTTACAAGGGTTCGACGAGCTACTGATCTCATCGAGATTCTGGTGGCTATGGATTGCTCTCCCTTGATCGAACACCCTCCCAGCCTTTATATAGGAGGCTAGGTCTCGGGAAACACAACCGACCAAGGTTACATGTATGGAAAGTCTTAACCGACTATTATTTGATCTAGCTTGGAAAACACTCTTCGTCTTGGGCCTTTCTTCATGGGCTTCGATTAATCCTTAGGCTTCTTTGGTCATCACGTGCACCAGGTACCCTTATGCTGGGGTACCCGCAGAGTATAACCTCGTCATTAGCCCCCGAATACTTGCTTGCCTCGAAGAGTCGAGCATGTGCTCCCTTCATCCTGCACGTCATAGTTTTCTTAGCTTGTTCTTCTGACCCGATGTAATTCTTCAAGCTTCAATTTGTTTCAATTGTATGTGTATGCTAACCGAGGGATACTGACATAGCAGGCCGGATTCACTCGAATATCGAGCTCAGTTAACCGCACATTTGGGCGAAACCATACTAGCCTTCAGTCAGACTCGAGTCCCCGGGCTCGAGCCTAGAATGTAGTCGAAAGATTTTGCCTAGGGATATTGACATAGTAGGCCTGATTCACTCGAAAATCGAGCTCAGTTAACCGCACATTCGAGCGAAACCACACTAGCCTTCAATCAGGTTCGAGTCCCCGGACCCGAAACTGGAACACTTTTGAAACTTTTGCCTAGGGATATTGAAATAGTAGGCCTGATTCACTCGAAAATCGAGCTCAGTTAACCGCGCATTCGGGCGAAACCATACTAGCCTTCAATCAGGTTCGAGTCCCCGGACTCGAAGCTGGAACATACTGGACAGACTCGACTCAGGCCGTTGTAGGTCTTACTGATTCGTTCTGCAGTTTAACTTTTGATACCTAACGCGTCCGTCAGGATTTTCATCATGTCTGTTGACACGGAAAATTTCAAGGGAAAACACTGTTGGAGCGTCCCTCGGCCCATCTCGATTGCTCGGCAGGTCTTACCTTTACATTTGCGTATGCAGCATCCGAAACATCTGCGATTGGCATAGTTCGGGAATTTATGAAGTTTGATTCTTTGCTTTGTGAGGTACTTAATGCTTTCAATCGAGCCTGTATTCGAGTGAATTTTTCTTACCTTGTTTGAAAATCTATGGGAGCGCGTCAGCGCTCCCATGGGAGTAGCCCCCGAGATTGTGGTTTATTGTCTTGCAATAGAGGACAATCTCAAATCATCCTTTTGCTCTGCTTTTTGTCAATCGAAATATTTTGTCTTTGAAATCTATGGGAGTAGCCCCGAGATTATGCTTTATTTCGTTTGAAGTAGAGGATAATCTCAATAATTTTGCTCCTTTTTGATCAATCGCACCAAATTTTTGATATGCTCCCATGGGAGTACCTTTGCTAGTAGAATCCTTGCGTCGATTGTAGTCTCGAACTCATCACTCGAATGTGGACGTTATCACTGCCCCTGACGTCATTCATGACGTCTTTGGCGTGCGCCCGCCAATTTGACAAGACGTGTCTGTGTGGGCCCAATGCTCAGAGTTTTGACCGCAGAAGACGCCGTTTCAGCTTTGATTTGACCGGACGTGGCGAAATTTTTGCCGCGCCATCTAACCTCCTAGGGTTTTGTGCGTAGTGGGCGACGTGGGATGCGACGGTTGCTCTCTGCTCCCGCCACGTGTACGGCCAGATGCTATGTGCATTTGGACGGACGATTACGATGGGTTTTGCGTTGTGCGGTAAGTAGCAATATTTGCGCAAGATTCTGATTTTCTTGCCATTCACTTCCTCTGTTCCTCTTCTTCCTCGCGCACCGCACACCATTGCTCTGCCTCCCAAGCTCCTTGCCGCTTGCTCCTTGCACAATGGCGCCGAAGAAGATCAAGCGTGCCGCTGCAACTGCCTCCGCCACCGATCCATCGGACAAGGGGAAGGATGCAGCCACGGCGAGTGAGCCTGCCGATGCGCTTTTGAAGATTCCCGATGACTGGACCAGATCCAGTGTAACCGAGGATACCCTTTCTGAATATCGTCAGAAGGGTTGGCTGCCACCAGCTGAGCAGCTGGCCGCGCGTGCTCCAGGTCTGGAGGTACGCCCTGATCCTCGCAACGGCGAACGCGTCTAGGTACGGCCAGCCCTCGAGTATATCGAGTGGGTTGTGTAGTATTTTTGCTTGACCCAGCCCCCGAGTATATCGAGTGGGGTTTTGTAGTATTTTTGCTTGACCCAGCCCCGAGTATATCGAGTGGGGTTTTGTAGTATTTTTGCTTGACCCAGCCCCCGAGTATATCAAGTAGGGTTTTGTAGTACTTTTGCTTGACCAGCCCCCGAGTATATCGAGTAGGGTTTTGTAGTACTTTTGCTTGACCCAGCCCCTAGTATATCGAGTAGGGCTTGGGTTTGATACTCGAGCCCCGAGTGTTTGAATAGGGTAAACAGTAAAAAGGCATATATGAGGAAAATGTATCTTTATTCGAAATGTGTTTTCGACCAGCAAGCCGCCTCATTAAAACCTTCCAGTCCCCTTGGGTACCCTGGTAAGGGAAAAGAGTGCGTCTGAAACCTGCTGGTTCTTCCGATATTATGCTCCTATTACATATCTATTCATAGAACTGACGCAGATGCGTCGTTCTATATACTAGTGTGACTTGACGACATGTTGACCGTCTCTGATCCTTCACTCGCCTGCCCCTTGTGCTTCGTCGCGTCGCTGATGACCTTGAGCCCTCTGTCGATTGCCTTTTTCTTGCTTTCTGGTAGAGGTGTATTGGAGACTTCAAGCTCGGCGAGTGATTGCTCCATCCCGTACATCTCTGAGATTTTGCTGAAGTCACGGTCACATGAATCTGACCTTTGAAAGTTCCCGTTGATCGTGATGACTCCTTTTGGCCCTGGCATTTTGAGCTTGAGGTAGGCGTAGTGTGGGACGGCCATGAATCGAGCGAAAGTGGGGCGCCCAAGTATTGCATGGTATTGTGATTTCCAATCGACCACTTCAAACTCAATCGACTCGGTTCTGAAGTGAGTAGGGTCTCCAAACGTAACATCGAGTTGTATGGTGCCTTCTGGGAGCACTGCTTTGCCTGGGACGATGCCGTGGAAGGTACTTGCGGACTTTGGCAGATTTTCGACTGATTTGTTCATTCTACGCAGCGTATCTGCAAAGATTATGTTGAGACCGCTACCTCCGTCCATGAAGACCTTGGTCATGGCGTAGCCTCCAATTTGAGCGTCGAGCACCAAGGCTGCATGCCCTGGTCGATATACTGCGGGTGGGTGGTCTTCTCGATTGAAGGTAATCGGAGTTTCTGACCCTTTCAAAAAAATTGTGATGGCTGGGGTGCCATGACCGCCATATTGACGTGTCGAGTGTGTAATTTTTGCTCTCTATTGGAGGACGTCCTCGCTGGATCATGTTCATCTGCCCGCGAGTTACGGGATATTTTTGTTCATCTCCCTGTTGCATCTGGTGCACGGCTGCTGCCATTTGTGTTCCCGTAACGGTTGTGCTGGCACCATGTATATGGAGTCGATTGCGCTGGTGTTGGTGCAGTATACACCTGAGTAGACTGTGTTTGCGGTGGTATGGAATATACCTGTGCTTGTTGTACTTGTTGCGGTGCTGGATATGCCTGAGCAGGTTGTGCTTGTGATGTAGTCGATGGAATCTGCACTAGTTGAGGAGGTGCACGCCATCCCTTTGCAGTCGCAGTATATGTTCAATCGCAAGTTGATCAAATTCCCTGCAATTTCTCAGCGAGTGGTTAGAGCGAAGCTTACCATCATCCCCTTTGTAAAGATGGAACCTGCAATAATCGTCCATCTTCTCCTCGATTGAACGTTCAGGATCTTTGTCTGCTCGCCTGCGCCACTCTGGCCTTCTGTAGCTATCTCGGTCATCGCGTCTGTGCTCTCGACTGTCACGTCGATTGTCTGTACGGTGGTCTCGATTACCTCGGCGATCGTCTGTATGATGATCTCGATTATCACGATGATCGTCGGCTCGTCTGTCAGTTTGGTCGCGACTGTCCCTTGTCTGGACAAAGCCTGCTGCAATGAAGTTTGGATGGTCATCATCGTGATAACGATTCTTACGTTTGCGCCTCATCATCTCTGTAGCTATCTGCTGGTCTCGACTGCCCCCCCTCGTGATTTTCATGTGATGCTACAGGTCGATTGCCTCGTACGGAGTCTTCTCCGTCTGCCCACTTGTTGCGAGTACCATGAGTGCGGCCATTGTTTTTGGGTCTTCTCTTACCAAGTGTTCTTTGAAGTCTTCCCTCCAAAGTCCGTTTTTGAAGGCGTCGATTGCCCTATCTTCTGATACGTTGCCTACTGAGTTATGGATGGTGGTCCACCGCCGTATGTACGATCTCAGAGATTCATCTGACTTTTGCTTGCAGGTCCGGAGCTCCTCGAAGGTTTTTGGGGCGCTACATAGAGGCTCAAAGTATTTGATGAAATCACCCTTGAAATGTTCCCACGAATCGTAGTTATGATTCGGGTAGCGATTTGAGCCAACCGCGAGCGTTCCTTCCATCATAAGTTGTATGTACTGCATAGCTGTAGTTGTGGTACCGCGCTGACATCCGACTGCCAGCCTGTAATCTTTCTAGCCAGCCTGATGGCTCTTGTTTGCAGTGTGAACTTAGGCGTGGTAGCTAGCGAAAATTTCTTGGGCATACGAGCCTACCGGATCCGTCGAGTGAAGCATAGCGCTCCACATGGCCCGATTTCTGCTTCCGAGTCTGAGCTGTTGCTGTATGACCTCCTCGAATGGCTCCTACTGGAACGATGACAACGTGAGCTTTTTCGACTGCTCCTTCCCCGAGGGCTTCGACTGCGACGATCCCGATCTGTATCTCTCCTTGGAGTTGCTTGTGGATCTGTATGGCTTGTGCTGCTATTGCAAGTTGTTTGTACAGTTGGAGTGCTGATCCCTCTTTGGGTCTCCTGCAGGAGGTTCGATTGTTCTGAGGTAGGTGCCTAGCGTCATCAGCGCCCCGGCTGGCTCAGTAGGTATGGGAACTCCTTCCGCGTCGACTGCCATGAAGGCTGGGTTTAGGTTCTGAGTGACCGCTGCACGATCTGCGTCTCCGAGGTTGATGAATCGTGACCTATTCGCGGGGTCGTTTCTGCCCGTTGAACTCGTAGACAATGCTCTTCGCCGGGCACTCGATATGCTGGCTTGCTTTTTGCGTTCTTCGAGTACTGCTCGGTAGTTTTTTAACCGTATCGATTCTTGCCATTGGAAATATTGTAAGGTTAATACCTCTTCTGGAGTTGCGTTTGCTGGTAGCATCGTGCTGCTCTCGATTACTTTGCTCACTTTCTCCGCCATCTCTGCGGTGATGGTCAGCGTGGTTGTTCCATCTGGCATGGTGACTGTGCAAGGGTATTCTGTAGGTCGACGGCATGTTGCTGCTGCTGATGTTTCTGCTGTACTCGCGGTATATACCTGGTACGGTACTACCCGATCCTCCATCCATGTGCTGCTGATGCGTTTTATGGATTCGGCGTCGTCGTCCAGGCTCATGTTGGAGTTGCTTTGCTTGCTGGGGTTTCCGCCACAATCGAGTATGTTTTCGAGTGCTTTGTCCAGGCTGTCTGCGTCGCAGGTGAATATCTCGTGGCTAGCACGGATTTCTGGGCCGTTTAGATCGGCGAGATATATGTTGTCGTCCATGTTCTCTGCGTTCCCCGCGACGTCATTGCAGTCGACGATGTCGTTGAGTGACTCGATTGAGTTGTTTGGGCGGTACGCAGATTCGATCTCGCTTCCTCCAAATCTTTTTGCCACCTCGTTACGGAACTCTTGCGAGGTCATGGACGTGGCGGAGTCACTTGGCGATTGGATCGGGACGATCTGTGACGATGTTGCGCCCAAGATGGATAGTTGCAGTTGAAGCGTTGTCGATTGTCTCCATGTCGAGTGTCTCCACGTCGAGTGGATCTAACAGGTCCTGCACACCATCTTTACCGACAAAGAAGTTAAATTTTCCAACCGTAATATCCAAACCTGATTCGAGTCCGGCGAAGGCTTGCTGGGCTTCCATCGAGTGCGGCGTGAGCCTCCTTGGAGATTTTGGCGAGTGATCGCTTTTTGAATTGATGCTGGTGGATCTTGCCGGCGAGTTGCTGTTTGCATCGGTGGTTGGTGACTTGCTTTTTGATGATGCAGTAGGCGAGTTACCTTGTGCAGATGCGATCATCGGGTGGCCGCTTGATGATGAAACCGGCGAAACCGTGAGCCCAATACTACCTATTCCCACAGACGGCGCCAATTGTCGAGGTGTGCCCTCGGCAATTCCCATGGTTGCTATACCTAGGGTTGATTGTGTGGTAGAGAACGCGTAGTATCGGTGGAATCGACGGCTGACAAGCTGGATTTACCCAGGTTCAGGGCCCTCGAGTTGAGGTAAAACCCTTACTTCCTGCTTGTCTGTGTTTATGGTATGAATATTAGGGTTACAAGGGTTCGACGAGCTACTGATCTCGTCGAGATTCTGGTGGCTATGGATTGCTCTCCCTTGATCGAACACCCTCCCAGCCTTTATATAGGAGGCTAGGTCTCGGGAAACACAACCGACCAAGGTTACATGTATGGAAAGTCTTAACCGACTATTATTTGATCTAGCTTGGAAAACACTCTTCGTCTTGGGCCTTTCTTCATGGGCTTCGATTAATCCTTAGGCTTCTTTGGTCATCACGTGCACCAGGTACCCTTATGCTGGGGTACCCGCAGAGTATAACCTCGTCACACAGTTTTGGGTATGGGGAAGCTTGAGTTCCGTCGGATGAGATCACATCAATTATTTGACCTTCCAACCAACACCACTGACCCCAACTTTCCAAGGAGAGAGCAGCAGCTAATTATGAATGAGATATATGCGCCCGCATTGAGAAGCATATGGTTTGTGAGCAAAAGGTGTTGAACCTTGAGAACTTGAACAAGAAGCCATACTTTCAAGAGGCCGTGTGGATTGCTCGGAAGCTTGGACTTGAGAGGCTCATCTCTCACACTCATGAAGACTATGATATTCAGCTTATACATCAGTTCTTCGCCACCGTGGTCTTTGAAATGATGAAGAGGTCACCATGACTTGGATGACCGGTTCTCGCAAGTGCACCTCCAACTTTGTGGAGTTTGGAACGTGTTTGGGATATGTGTTCAAGGGGGCCACTACTCCTGTTGGGAAGAGGATGCATGTGGAAGGGGTCGCCTACAACAAGTGTCGCTTACGCCCCTTATATTCGGTTGCATCATCTGTTGGCACTAATCAAGACCTCCTCCCCACCTTCAACATTTTTCTTCGCATGGTTCGGCTTAGTCTTGCTCCTCAAGCCGGAAATGTGGATGCCATTCGAGGAGGGCTTGTCAATCTCCTATACCATGCTTACAAGGTTCTCCAAGCCGGTCTGAATTGCCAAGGTCAAGAAGTTGATGTCATGGATTTCATCAAGTGTGAGATGCTTTGGGCCATTTTTTAGCACAAGAACCCTCTTTATGCACCATATGTGATGAAGCTCATCCTCCTCAAAGTGTCCAACATCGATCTCTCTCGCCTCACCAAGCATGCCAAGGGCACTCTCCACCAACTTAGCAAGCACTCAAAGCAACCGTCTTCCTCTCGTGCACCTCCTCCACAATCTAGTGATGAGGAAGCGGCGACCGAGGCCCCAATGCCTAGAAGGAGAAGCAAGAATGCCGACCCTCCCTCATATCTTCAAGGAAGGGCCGAAGTGAACACGGAAGTGAGTAAGCTCTCTTGGTGGAAGAGAAAGTTGATTTGCATGGATGTTGCACTTCACAAGGAGAACCACGGGTCATATGTGAGAGAGAAGCACATCATTAGCAACCAAGGCATCATGATCAAGGAGTTGCGCAAGCTCAACAATGGTAGCATCACTCCTCCTCCGGAAGAAGATGAAGATGGCAATCCTATTATCTCCTCCTCGTCCGAAGATACTATCCCATATGATCAATGGAACCAACACGTCTTTCCTTGGCTGATAATGGAGATGTGACATCATTGCCCTCTTCTTCTCGCAACACCGGCAAGGCTCCCATGAATCTTTCCAATGACGACTACAATCAAGAAGGGATGATGATATGGAAGAAGACTCCGAGTGATCTCCATGGGTTTCGTTAGCTATGCTCTTTTCCCTTTTTGGCGTCTCGATGCCAAAGGGGGAGAAGTAGTTCTATTAGGTTCTCTCCGTGGGATTTGCATGGGATGGACACAAGCATGTGCTTTTATCATTTTTATTGCGCTTGTGTCTCTTTATGTTATTTGGAACTTATTTGCATCTTATGTGTTGTGAACTATGGATGCTTATCTATGTGAGTGTAAGACATATGGATTTCTTATTATGTATGGTTGAGCCTACATTATTGTGCTATGGTTTATATGGATGTTTATCTACATTTATATGCACAAGGTATGGTTTTTATCTCTAGACTCAACCTATATTGTGAAATGTGTTGTTTACATATCATGTTGCTATATTTTGTTGGAACTTGTCTCTCTATATGTGTGCATTTGCATTCCAAAGCAAATGAGTTATATGCACACATCTAGGGGGAGCTTTTCCATTTGTTAAACATGATAGTGTAGTGAACTTTATTACAAATCCGTGTGTTGTCATCTAACACCAAAAATGGAGAGATTGAAAGAACATTTGTGATCTTAATTTTGTGTGTTAGTTAACAACACTTGGGAAGTTTTAATCTGGTGTTAAGTGATGCAGGTTTAATTGTGTACAACTCATGTGCATCAACACCAAAAAGAGAAAAGAGGATTCTGGAGAGTTTCAGTCTGGAGTTTCCGGTCCCCAGGGCCGGAGTCTCCGGACTCAGGACATTTCCTCGAAGAAGCAGAAAAGGTGGTTCAGCCCCTGGTGAGGGCCGGAGTTTCCGGCCCCAGAAGCCGAGTTTCCGCCCCAGGCCGGAGTTTCCGGTCACTAGGGCCGGAGACTCCGTGTGAAGCTTGACTGCAACGGCTATATTTCTGGGAGGGGTATAAATACCCCTCCACCTACCTCCAGCCAGCTAGCTCGCCCATAATTGAAGACACCATTGTTGCAAGCTCAAGAATCACTAGATCTCCCAATCCCTCCACCAAACTCGTTGATCTTTGGAGGATTGAAGGAGAAGGCCCCGATCTACATCTTCACCAAGCAGTTTTTCCATTTCCCCCTCATTCACTTGAGGGACCATTTGCTAGGGTTTCCACTAGGAAAACCTAGCCCATTGTTGTACTACTTGCTTCTTTGTGACAGATTGTAGCTGTTTGGGAGCCCCCAATCCTTTGTGGGTTGTGCCCCAAATCGTTGTTGTAAAGGCTCCGGACTCCGCCTTGAAGGTTTCCGATAGTTGAAGTGAACCAATCTTTGTGTGCGTTCACCAGAGAAGAGGGTGAAGCCTTTGTGGCTGTTGAACCATTGTGTTGGTTCACACCTCTCCAACGAGACGTACTCCCCTAAAAAGGAGGAACTCGGGAATACATCCGTGTCTCCGCGTGCTTTGACTTCGGTTTACCTCTATCCTTGTTTACCGCCTTACTTTATTTCGTGCTTAGTTGTTAGCTTGTCATATAGGTAAATTCACCGTAGTTGCATATCTAGATAATTTACCTTTTGTGTCAAGCCTAATTTGAAAAAGACTAAAATTTGGAGTAGCACCTATTCACCCCCCCTCTAGGTGTCATACCGATCCTTTCAAAGACCCATCGCTCCGGGACCAGTCCCTCTGGCAGCGGCGGCGGAGGTGGCAGCTCCACCTCCATGGCCTCGTACCAGGGCACCTGGGGCTCCGCCGCCGCTGCGCCTCCGCCGCCGCTGCCTGCTCCTGAACGACGTCGGCGAGGACCATGGCCCAGCGCCGCGCCTCGTCCTCCGCCATCTGCTTGAGGGAGGCCTCCCTCGCGGCCTCCCACTCTTCCTCCTCGGTGAGCTCCGTCTTCACCGCGTTGGTGGCGGTGGCGGAGACCCAATGCGCATCAGGCGCTAGGGCAACCGGCGGCGCATCGCGGCGCCGTGTGTGCGGTGGCGGAGACCACCGGCCAGTTGGCCGCGTAGGCGGCGTCGTGTAGTACGCCTGCCGCCGCAGGTCGTGCTCGTCCACGAACCACTGCCCCCAGTTGGAGGACGTGGCCGCGTGGCGGGGTCGTCGCGGATTTCACGGGAGAGGCGGGGCGCCGCCGCGCGATCTCCTCATCCCGCACCCGCCTGCTCGTCGGCATCGGGGGCACTGGGATGCGCTGCGGGTTCAGATGCCAATGCTCAGGAGCTTGACATCTGGCCACGGCAGCGGGGTGGCTTGCCTCCAGTACCAGTCGCAGTCTTCCTTGCGCACGTAGACCGCTCGCGCAACGCCGCGCCGGGCGGCGCGAGCTGGAAGACTTCAGCGGGGAGCGCGTACGGGTGGGGAAGGGGATGGGGTCGGGTGGCTGCGCATGCGCGGCGGCGGCGCGAGCTGGAACCACCCAGGACCCCGCCTCTGGTCGTTCTTGCCTTTGCCGAATCCAGGCCACCGGAGCGGCATTCCGGCGAGCTGGGCGGCGGGGAAGCTAGGGTTTGGGTTCGGGATTTGGGTCGGCGGAGAGGGAGCGGCGTGGGGAGTGAAGAGGGGTAGGTGGGGGCTGCCCGTCCCTATCCCCTGGCATTAAAAAGGACTGCGCTAGGGGGAGGCTGACCGGCGCGGGGTGGCTGCCAGGTGGGGACGGGGCGGACACGACGCGTGGGCGCGCGGACGCGTTTTCTCTCCGCCGCGTCCCCCCGACGCATCGGTTGCCCAAATTTGGGCCAGGGATCGTCGGGGCGGACGCGCGGGGATCAAAAAGCGACGCGCGGTCCGTTTGGGTCGCCCCGTTGGGCCGTGTTTTTTGGCCCTCGCGGACAGGAACGGACCGACGCGGACTCGATGCGTCGGCCCGTTGGAGTCATCCTTATTGCAAGAGGAAGTTTTTATTCTTATATCCGGCCCAATGTAGTTCTAGAACAAGAAGATTTGTCTAACCCAATGTAGTCGAAACTTGGATTTTAATAAAGCTATTGTTTCTAAATCCTTTGTTTCATTTTTTTTCGACTCCTATTTCCTGATAAAATGTTGTTGATATTAGGGGGAACTCCAATGGTACCCCATTCCGGACAATGTGTTTGTTTCGCTACGTTTGGAGAGGGCCGTGGATATGTGTGGCCGTATCTGTCCGTACCATGCATTGTCAGCCAACGAAGCCGCCATTGTATACTCATTCTCGAAAAAATACTTTATACTCATCCTCGAAAAATATTATTCTTATACTCCAAATCATGTCTCAGCCCTATTTTGTTAAGCTTATGCATCCGATTTGACAACTTGAAAAATAGAGAGGTTACTACCAACTATATTTAGCATATTTACGTACAAGGACAAAGAATGAAAAACTTTTGGCTCGAAAACTACTGTACAGTAGTAGGTGTTATACAAGTATAGCAGGAGGTGTGCATGTGAATAAATCTGACAACACCATCACCACCAGCGGTCATGGTTATGCCCCAAATCTTTAGCACAGGCGATCAGGATGACTGCCGCGGTTCCGAAGAGCGAGCTCAGGCGAGGGGTTCCGGGCCGAATCGCCGCGCCCGAGTTACTCTCCGATTCTGAACCCGGCGAGGCAATTTCCGGTGCCGGTGCCTCGCGATACTCTTTAGAAGAGTTTTTTTGTGGCACTCCGGCGACCGAAGTGCTCTCTGGAGACGGCTCTTTTGCTGCCCCCTTATCGGTTGTGCTCTTTGGAGATGGTTCTCGTGCCATTCCTTCTTCTTCCACCGACATTGTGTTGATGGTGCTCTTTGAAGACGATGTCGATGGCGATGAAAGAGGGATGAAGACGGAGACTGAGCCGAAGATCCATATGACCACCAAGAAGGAGCCAAGGACGGTGACAAAGCCGAAGTACCATATGACCATGATGACGGAGCCGTGGACAACAATGATGGAGAGGAAGATGTAGGTGTAGAGAGTTCCCATGCCGAAGGTAACAATGAAAATAGAGACATCGACGCTGATGACGCCCATGATCGTGGCCGAGACGGTTTCCGTGCCGAAGCTGGTGAAGGCGATGATGACAGTGACGATATTGAAGATGGCGACACAGCCGCACCCGACCCTGGAGCTAAAGATGACGCAAGAGAGGATGACGGCGATGAAGAGGGGGTCAAGGATGGCGACGAGGAAGAAGACATTGTGCACGTTCCAAACGGGGCGTTTGCCTGCAGTTAACATAGGTTTAGTACAAGACTAAATCGATTGCCAATATGCACTCACGGTGGCAACATTTGACAAGTTAGCACCTTGCAGTAAGCGATGCTGTCGCAGCCGCACTGGAGGTGGCCGTTGGCCACGTCGGTCGCCAGGGGGGCTCCGCCACCGCTGCTCCTCTGCATGTATGGCAAGTCCAGGTCAGCATCGCCGGCCAGTAGCGTACACATCATCCATTCCACGCGATATACAAAAACAATTTGGTACTGTACCATGTAGAAGTCGACGGCGATGTAGTTGGGCCAGCGCTTGGCGGAGGCGTCGTAGCAGGTCTTGAGCTTGGCGATGAGCGGGCTGAGTTGTTGACGCAGGCCCAGCTCTGGCTTGGGTTGGTGGTGAAGAAGTTCATCAGCACCAGCGACTGGGCCTTCGAGTCCATGGGCTTCGACTCCCCCCGGTTCCCGCACGAGCCCACCGCCAGCCCATCACTCCCATCTACATGCATGTTTAGCATCAGTCAAAATCTGAAGAAGAAGACATAGATGATCCATGGCGATGGAGAGGCATGTTACATTTGGTCTCGACGACGTAGTTCCACTCGAAGGCGGCGCCGTCGGAGCCCTCGCGGCCCTGCTTGGAGGTGAACACGACGAGGCGGTGGCCCTGTGCGACCATGTCCTCGAGCGTGGGCCAGTCGGCGCCGTTGGAGGGCATCTTGGCCGGCGGGAAGACGTACTTGGCGAGGCCGGCGGCGGCGAGCGCCTTGGAGAGGGATCCCGGGGCGGAGTAGTCCTCGACGAAGATGGTGATGACCTCGTTCGGGTGTGCGTCCATGAAGGCCTGGATCTCCTTGAGCACCTTGGACGCCGCAACGTATGCGGTGAAGTCGTAGCATTTGCCGGCGAAGGAGTGGCAGAGCCAGAGCTCGTTCTTGAAGTCGTACGTGTCGAGCATGAGGCCCCTCACGCCGTTCTTGAGCTGGGAGGTGACTGAGTCCTCCTGGTTGGGCGGTGAGACGATGGGCGCGCCGGTAGCCGAGGGTGTGCCGGTAACGGCGAAGGAGTTGTGGGTGGTGAGCCACGAGTACTTGTTGAACGGCAGCTCCATCCCCTGCGACATGTCGAAGTACGTTATCTAGCGTCACCGCCTGAACGGAATGAAGGACCAAAAAATGTAGTGATGGACGTGGTACGTACGTGTGTCTTTGGGTCCATGGGCGTTGTCCGGAGCACACGGCGGGGCCTGACCCGGGCAGCGGCGAGCAGGTGGCGCACCGCATCCCGGCGCCGCACGACGACGAATCCGCCGCGGCGCACTTGTCGCCCACCACAGCCGACCCCGAGACGGCCGTGGCTAGAACGCCTAGAGCCGCGACGAGCAGCGGTAGCATGGTGCCACGACGGCGACGAGTCCCGGCGACGACGACGGCCATCGCGCGTGCTCGTTCGTTGGTTCGTTGGTTGCGAGATGGAGTTCGCTGGACGGTGGTCGGGACGATAGCTAAGAACGTGCGGCCGCGGAGGCGCACGCGCCAGCGACGTCGATGTACATGCCAGGAATAGAAATGGCTAGAGCGGAAACGAGTCATGGATGGTTGGGCTCGCAAAAACCAGAGCCAAACAGAGCCGAGTGGGCGTCATGTGCGGCGCAGGCTCAACATGCACACTGGAGCTGCGCATGCATCCATGGTGGCCTGTCAGCGAGCGAAACGAGGGAGCTCAGCTTTCTATCCATTCCACACGAGCTGTCCGTGCCCAAATAATCCTCGGCTTCTTGGCTTCTTTGGGTCATTCCTCTTCGATCCAGCCCCTCCCATCTCATGTCACCTCATCTCTCCCGGCGAAACAAACACACGTGATCGTCCTCTATATATACAGCCATCAACATTTTAGGGCTCGTTTGATTCAAAGGAACTTCATAGGATTTTTGTAGGAATTTATCCCATAGGAATTTCTCCTTTACTGCTTGTTTGATTCATAGGATTAGTTCCTATAGAAATTTTTCCCATAGGAATCTTTGTATTACTTGCTATAGGAATTTTAACATCCACTCCAACTTCTTTTTACAATTCCTTTGATGGAATCAAACAAAGTACCAAATCCTATAGGATTGGAATGTGCATGACATAGCAATCCTATTCTTTTCCTATTCCTATGTCTTTCCTAACCTACAAATCAAACAAGCCCTTATTCTGTTCAAATGCACGTCATGCTTTGCTCTGTCTCGGACGAAAAGATCGTTCACGTCTCTTTTCCTATATTTTTTTACGAAACACAGAACAATACAGACGCTCACAAACAACAACATCTAAAATTTATTTTGCTAATTCCTAGATATTTCTTTTCAGAATTTCTTGAAAATTGTAAATATAGTCAATAAATCTATAAAAAAACTTTAAAAGATGTATTCAATGGTGCATCCTACTAGCATGTAAAATTCCAATGCGAAACGTCGTATATTATGGGATACACAAAATTGACAAAATATTGTCAAAGGTTTCAAAGAGTGCTAAGAGCGGGTATTGCGGTTGTGGGTCGTTATTGTTTAGTCAATCCGCTTCTGTCTCCTTTAGTTCCTTGTTGTTTTCCTTTTAGGTGTGTGTTTGTTGTTGGCTCAGCATTTTGTTTGTTTCGAGACTCTCATTTGTTGTATCGGGTGGTTACCACATACATTAATTAGTGGGGCTACGACCTATTTCATCATTTACCTTTTTCGCACGGTATTTCAAACTGAATATTTTACATGTTTATAGCATACATCGTTGCAAGAAAAGTTCAAGTTTTCTAAAAACTTGTAAGCATGATTGTTTTAGAACATCAAATGAAATAGATCACTAAAACATGGGAGTAGTAAGAAATATCCACTCCAACAACGCCAGCTAAATAATCTGAATCGATTACTTTCCGTCAGGTGGAAGATGAGTACACGCATGAATCCACGGAGGAAAGAGACGAGCGGGAGCGCCGCATGGGTTTAGGAAGGACACCAACCGAGAGCGAGGAAGAACACCAACCGAGAGCGAGCAAGACCAGGAAGGACACGGAGCTTGGACACGCCATGGGACGCGTAGCATTAAATTTGGTGGAACAGCCTCATCACCCGTCTCCAAAATAAAGAGGTCTGCTGGTAGTATGGCAGCATAAACAGGTCGCTGACTACCCGGCCCCACAGTCGCAGTGATATGCTGGTCTGCCGCGTTTCTCTCCGACACGCTCACCTTGCTACACAGCTTTTCTTAATGGTCCTCTCCTCTCTCCTGCCACGCTCCTCCTCCTTGGATTCAACTTCAACAACGATCGTCCTTGTGTACCATCATCCTTGCACGACAAGCCTCACAATCTTAGGGCTCGTTTGATTTGCAGGAACTATGAAGGAAAAGTAGAGGAATAGGAAAAATTCAGGAGATGACACTATTCACTCGTTTGCTTCACAGGAATGATTCAAAGAAAAATCACATGAATTTTTCCCGTACATCCTAGTTACAATACAAAAACTTGGAGAAAGAAACAATTCACTCACACCTCGTGCTTTTTATTCCTGTGCACAAGGCACGAGGCAAGGATTACACCTGCCATCCTTTCCCTTTCCTATTTCTTTCCTAATCCTTTGAGTTTCCTACCCTCTACCTTGTGAATCAAACAAGCCCTAATTATTGTCAGCTTCAGCACAAGTGTTCTCCGTCTCAACACGCAGCATGATTTGCATCTGATTTAATTAGGTGGAAGCGATCCTATGGCTGGTATGGTATAATGGAGATCGCCATAATGTATTCAAAACGCAAAACTATGGAAATACGGTTGAACTTATCAACATCGATGGCCTAAGCCAGCTCCAACGCATCGATCCATTGGTCCGTTTGTATCATTTTATATCTGCTTGGATACCAACCATGGCTCAACGCGCCGACGTAAACGGACGTCGAGCCGGGCTTGCGTCCGCGGCAGGCACACTCGCGTTCGCCCCGGGGCTGCCTTGACCCGGTTGTCAGCATCATCGAAGTGCCAACCACCATTTTCAATGAGGTGAGCGAGGCATTTATATGGACGCCAGCGAGCCGAACCCTAACTCACAAGCGCCGCCCACAACCTCTCTAACTACGCCACCACACCTCCCAGCCCTTCCCCGACCACCAGATGGATCCGTCACCATCACCACAACCTCAAGACCTACTAGACCGGATAGAGCGTGCACGCCAGAGACCGCTCGGGCGTTTTCGTGGTATCCTGTCTCGCTGTATGCCCACGAGTCCGGTGAGGGTCAGTGTGCCGCCAAAGAGGAGGAGGACAAGTTCTCCTGCACCGACGAGGAGGACGGGCATGAGGAGGGCGCCGGCGACACAGAGCATGGTACTCAAACTCTATTCAGTCTTACGAGCATGGAGGAAAGCCATGGGAGGAAATAATGAACATTGTCTCCTATATATATAAATTAACGAACAACATCTTTGAAGAAAAATGAGTATTTTGATATTTGATCGGTAAGCAGAAGGTGAGATTTGCACACTTGATTCAGGACTGGAGTAGACAGCAAGTTATCTAGGTATTGTCACGGGTGAAAGAAAATCATTTTTTTTTCGAAACCGAGGCAAAAGCTTTGCCTCACAATTTATTAAGCAGAAGGTGCCCGGTTTATTATGGAAGAAACCGGGCGAAAACCATACAACAACACGACACAACCCACGGGGCGAAGCCCACAACCTCGAGAAACCACGACGCCGCACGACGCGGCCACCCACAGCCCAAGCTGCACCAGGTAAGCCGCTCGCAGACCACGGCCGCCGAACCAACATCCGGGGCCGCCGCCCCGGACTAAAAGACAACCGCTGCTGCCGCTGCCCAAGCAGCCCCGACAGCCTCGCCGCCAGCACCCCCCTTCCGGGACCGCCGTCCCGACATAGCGCCGCTCGCAACCGAGCCACGACGCCGCACGAACCAGCCACCCGCAGCCCAAGCTGCCCAGGGAGAGCTGCTCGCAGACCACGGACGTCGTACCAACATCCGGGGCCGCCGCCCCGGCCTAAAGACGCCCGCCGCAACACAAAGAACCCTCCGGGGAGCTGCGACAGCTCCCCCAACAGCGCAAAGGCAGCGCAGCTCCGACTCTGAGGAAGAGCTAAGAAGGAGAACCAGGCAAGTTGGCGCCGAGGAAACCCGCCGAAAGGAACACCTGTCGCCAGTCATCGTACACCACCGGGGACCCACCGCAACAGCTTCGACTTCACAGCAACAAGACATGCCGAGGCAGCCCCAAGGACACGCCGGAGAAGAGCCGACTACCGCAGCCAAAGCCACGTCTCCGACATCGCTCGTCCTCATCATCGTCGCCACAGAAGCCTCAACGCGAACACCTCGGCCTTCCACTGGTCCCTCTTGCCGAAATTCAGCTCCAAAGACGAAGCCCTCAAGAGGGAAACGACGCCAGGGCGCCGTCATCGTCCGACCACAAGGTCAAGAGTTTCCCCCGGAGCTGGACCACCGATTAGAACGGAGCATGAAGGGGCTGCAACATAACATCGATGCCTCCAAGAAGGTAAACGACGGCCACAGCCGCCGCCATCACTAGCCACAGTACAGACCGGGACGAGGTTTTCACCCCAGCTCCAAGCACACCCTCAGCCGCACCACCAACACCGGCGCCGGCAAGCCTCACCAACCACCACCACCAACGCCGGCGCATCATCGGCCCACTGCCCGACCCGACCTGGCCGGCATAGCCTCCACGCCGCTGCACCCAGCACCTCGCCCAACCCACCGCACCCAACCACCACCTGACCATCAGAAAAGAAGGCCCAGAACCATCGATCTTGCACCAGAGCTCTGCACGCGCGGAGGCACCGGGACGAAGACGGACAGCACCTCCGAGCACCACGCCGGCAGGAGTACTGAAGCCTCCACCTCCGGCCGCCGCGCTGCCCCAAAGCAGCCGCGCCGACCGCCGTCAACCACCACGGGCCGCCGCCAAAACGGCACCACCTCCACCCGGGGCCGCCGTCCCGGCACACCGCTGCCAGCAGCCACAGCAACGCAGCTCCTCCATGTCCAGCACCCCACCACCGCGGCAGCAGGACCACCTCCCCCCGTCCACCACCGTCACCACCTCCTCCACGCGCCCCGCAGCTCCTCCGTGGACAAGGCCACCGAGCAGCCGCAACACCTCCACGACCACCGCCGCAGCCCTCCACACCGGCTGCCTCCACCTCCGCCGTGGCGGCCGTCACGCACGCGGACGGCCACCGCGGCGCCAGCACCGTGTGCCGCCATGCGCGACCTCCAGAGGCCCTCGTCCCCGCGCGAGGAGATGGCCCTCGGGGTCCGCCTCCAGCCCCTCCATCCTTGACGGCCGGGGCGCCGCCACCGCCGCCGGCGCCGGCAGCGGCAGCGTCCTAGGAGGCCCGAAGTCGTGGCCGCGCGAGCTGCGAATGGGGAGCCTCCGGAGCCCCCCGCGCGAGGGGCCCGGGAGGAAGGGGGGGGGGGGGGGGGGGAGGGAGGGGCGGCGGGGGGAGCCTGGCGGCGGCGGCGCTGAGGTGTGGTGGAACCCTAGTCTCTAGAGACGCGCGGAAACAAGCACAGACACAACCTAGTAAAGAAAAAAAAATTCCTAGTAAAGAAAATCATTCTCACTTTCACACCTGAAGCCAAAACCCAAAGCCTTCCTTTTCTTTTCTTCCACACTCCCCCTCACTCCACTCCCACTCCCAAAAATGCTCCGCCGCCTCGCCGCCGCCGCGGCCCCTTCCTTCGTCCCGCCGATACTCCTGCTCCTGGCCCTCTCCTCCCCGTACTGGTTCTCCCCCAGCCCCGCCGCCACCGCCGTTGGAGGTCAGCTCACCAACTTACCACTCCCTCTGCCCCCCTTCCTAGCTAGAAATCGGCTATTGCCGCTGCTCCTGCTAGTGCCGGTTCCCGGATACTCGCGGGATCAGAATATGATGCTTAGTGTAGGGAGCAGCGGACGGAGAGTGATCCGCCCCCCGTGATTCGGTTAGCGCCGCCGCCGCCGCCCGATTTGATTCCCCCCAAATCAATGTTTTTTTAATCAAGCTTCGATCTTTCCCGGATAAACTGTAACCGGCACGTTCGTGCTGGAAGACTGCATGTTTTAGCTCGGGGTAACAGTGGAACTCGCGATTGATTATTGATTCAATGCGCAATACTATTATTTAGGACCAGTTCCGTAGTACTACCATCTTTTCCGTAGCTTTGTTGTACAAATCGTCTTCCTCGTACTGAAACAAGCAACATTTCCATGTCTTCCCTTCCAGGCTACCCCCTGGATTTCAGCTTAGTAGTACATTTGTTAGGTAGATTTTCTTATCTTACTAAGAGCAACTTGTTTCAATGTCTTCCAGCACCTTCCTGTTGGAAGACACGCAAATTTTAGCTCGGAGTAACAGCTGAACTTCTGACTGATTCAATGTGCAATGATATTTGGGGCACATTTAGTACCAGTTCCGTAGGAGTAGTACCATTTTTGCAATTGTATCAGCAGCCTTGTACTACTAAAAGTAGCTTGCTTCTGTGTCATCCCAGGCTGCCCCCTGGATTTCAGCTGGGCCAACTTCACCCCGGCGGCCACAGCGTGCTCCGACCCCACCCAGCGCGCCTCATGCTGCCGGTACATCAACGCCTTCGTGGCCATCTCCATCGCGCGCTACGCCAACGCGACCGGCAGGCTCGGCGTGCCGCCGGCCTTCTCCGAGATCTGCCTCGGCGCCGTCTCCGACACGTTCCGGCTGCGCGGCATCGCCACCGACGCCGCCGTCTTCTGTGGCTTGGGGCCCAAGATCAGGGTCTCGTACCAGTGCGCGGGGCGGGGCACCGTGCTAGAGATGATGCAGTCCCCGAGCTTCAACGACGTGCTGGGCAGCTGCAGGGGGCCACTGTCCCTGGACATCGCCTGCAAGACGTGCCTGAATTACGGGATCGTGTACCTGCGGCGGCTCATCGGGTCAGACGATAATGTCGCCTTGAGCGTGTGCCGCAGCGCGGTGTTTGTGACGCTCGCGACGCAGCAGGGCGTGCTGTCGTATGATGATATACTCATGTGCTTCTTTGGTGTTCAGGGGATCACCACATTTCCAGGTATTGCTTCGCTGGTCACTTCAGCTATGTTACAACGATGCCCAGCCAGTCTTTATCATTTTCTTATCTGATACTTCCGAATGTACCACCAGGACCAGTTTCTGTCACGTCGACTCCAGCTTCTTTGCCGAATGGCACCGTCGATGATTCTCCAGCTCCCAAGACCAAAGGTGTTCCGCTACCGCAGAGACATGAGCAGCAGCAGCAGCCTTACCGGATTTCAGTGCTTCCAGGGATAGGGATAGGGGTCATACTGGTTGCCATTCTTCTTCAGATCGTCTTGGTGGTTCTGATCCGTAGAAAGAACATGGAACTCAAGAATGCTGACCTGCCTGCTCAGAGTCCAGATAATGCATTTCGTCAGGGTCAATCTTGGAGATGTGCAGAAGGTCAGTGCATATGCTTTGATCACTGTACTTCACATGAACATATATAGATTTTGTCAAGCTAGCATTGAGAATTTTTTTGTTAGCTCGTTCCATGGTGTCTGCCTGAGAGCTACTATATGCTCTTATCTGCTGTTGTTATGTTGTCATGCCATGCGATGGGGCTCAAAAGTTCCGCATAATTAAAACTCATTCATGCAATCTGGCCGCAAGTTTGTCATGAGAACATAACAAATGCCAAAATGGGCAGAATTTTCTTTTATATCGAAGAGACCATGGTACTGTTCTTATCTGCTGGTATTGGTGGATTTGCATTGGCATTAATATGTCAGGAAAAAATTGTTCAGATCATCCCACTGTACTTGTATGTTTGATCTTAATCACTCTATTTCCTTCTGTTCTTCAGGTCAGTCACCAATGTTTCAAAGGTATAGCTACAAAGAAACAACGAAAGCAACAAACAATTTCAGCACAGTTATTGGAAAGGGAGGTTTTGGAACAGTCTATAAGGCTCAGTTTAGTGATGGCTCTATAGCTGCGGTCAAACGGATGGACAAGGTTTCAAGACAGGCTGAAGAAGAGTTCTGCCGGGAAATGGAGCTCCTTGCTAGGTTGCATCATCGCCATCTTGTAAACCTGAAGGGCTTCTGTATTGAAAGAAAAGAAAGGTAATGGTGTTTTAATTTGCATCATAATTTACTATACTTCATACATAGTAGTCGACTTCTCATCTTATATCTTTATCTTTAAGGTTTCTTGTCTACGAGTACATGGAAAATGGAAGCCTAAAGGATCACCTCCACTGTGAGATTTCGCCTATTCCGAATCTTCTCTGCACATATTAAAATCATCTCTCCTCAGAAATATATCTTTGAGTTGCTGTAAAGTGTTCTCATTTGAAATTTCTTCAGCATCTGGAAAAAACGCATTAAGCTGGCAGACAAGGCTACAGATCGCAATGGATGTGGCCAATGCTCTGGTAGGTTCACTGCAGTACATATCTCTGGTTCCTTTCCCTCATGAAAGTTTTGTTCTGTTCCGTAGTTAAGCCTATTTATGGGAAAATCATCAGCAACATGTATGCATTAGGCTGTGTTTGCCAATTACCAGTACCGATTTAGCAGTGGTAGTATTTGATATATTAAGTTCAGAACGTCATTCTTCATTTCAACGTTGGTGCATTGTATCTGTTAATTGTTGTAAATGCACTATTAGAAGTATTGCCGTATATGGAGGAAAAGTAACGAGCTGGAATACTAGGTAACTATTGTACACATAACAGCAGAGGTTCTCATTATGACCAGACAGACAGTCAATTACTAAACAACATTCAGCTATAGCCATTGTAGCTGGCACTCCCTCTTCACCTTGTCTCCTCAGAGCAGCCACCCTCTCAGATCTAGGCCGATGCCTTCCAGTTACTATCAATTTGCAAGTAGAGTTCTCGTGGCCCTTCGTTGGGGACTCCTGTTTGAAAGTTTTTTTTTGCGAATAGACTTAAGGAGTCCTGTTTGAAAGTTGATAGAAAAACTCAGATAGTCTTTTCTTTACAACATGATAGCATTTTGCCCCCTTCTGAGAGAGACGGTCCCTATCTGGATGTTTAGTTTGGATATTGGTGCGACTTCAAGGTGTGCCACTGAACAGTAGCATCCAAGAATCAGGATTAAACATGGTTGTTGGCACGGGAAAATTGCTGGTACATATTGATAGGGATAGGCACTTGTACAGGCCTGAGATTGTCCATGCATGTGATCCTGCTATGTATAATTTGGTACCGTTGACCTGTTTTTGGCCCATTTGGCACATGTCGATAAATAATCTTTTGCACTTTCTTCCTTAGCTTCTGAGTATTAGTCCCGGGTGTTTTTGGCCCAGTTGACTAGTTATACATGTTCAAATTTATATAGTTCAGCAAGATGAAAAATCTGGGGCTTTGGCACTACCAGGTGCCACATGTTACCATGGTTCTTTGGCAGTGCTTTCCTAGTGTTTTCTGGATAGGGTGACAGATAGTGTTGATAGGATTGTTTGCTAGCCTTTGTAGTGTGCTGTTTGACATGAACCAGTGTTGGAAATCTTGGATTTGAATTTGGGATTAAACTTTACTACCTTCGGTCGGTGCAGTTGATATTTTACTAGTTCTGTAGATAATTTCTTGACATACATATTTTTCCGCGTGATAGCCAATGCTGATGTTTTATTGTTGTTGCAGGAGTACCTCCATTTCTTTTGTAACCCTCCACTCTGCCACAGAGACATCAAGTCGAGCAACATTCTCTTAGATGAGAATTTTGTAGCCAAGGTTTGATCTTGTGATATAAATCTGATAACTTTTATCTATATACGCCTGACGGTATTTAGGTGCTTCTTGTGCTAACAACCGTTCCTCGGCCTTGTGTATAGGTTGCTGATTTCGGCCTTGCGCATGCATCCAGAACCGGTGCTATCAAGTTTGAAGCCGTGAACACGGACATACGAGGAACTCCAGGTGAATGTCACAATATGAATCACTATTTTTATATTCAGTAAACTATTGCAGACCATCGTTGTTCACCTCTCTTGTAATGGATCAACTTCAGGGTACATGGATCCTGAATACGTGGTGACCCAGGAGCTGACGGAGAAGAGCGACATCTACAGCTATGGCGTGCTGCTGCTGGAGCTGGTGACCGGGCGCCGAGCCATCCAGGACAAGAAGAACCTAGTGGAGTGGGCGCAGGAGCACCTGTCGTCTTCGTTGTCGTTGGGGGCAGAGCTTCTCATAGACCCGGCGATCCGGGGCACGGTCGACACGGACCAGCTGCACCTGGCGGTCGGCGCGGTGCGGTGGTGCACCCAGCGGGAAGGGCGGCAGCGGCCGTCCATCAGGCAGGTGCTGAGGATGTTCTCAGAAAGGCTGGACCCCGGGAACGGCAGCTTCGGTGAGGGCATGGATGACAACGTGGAGGGGTGCGGGTTCTACCCGGGCCGGAGCAGCAGGGGCGGCGGACACCGGAACGAGCTGGTCCCCTGCGGCGACATGCGGTCCCTGCACTCGTCGAGCAGCACCACGAGGTCGTACTGCAGCCGCAGCATGCTGCTCGACGCCGGCCAGGCCATTTCCCCACCTGAAACGCTCTGAGATGGCGGGGTTGCAGAGGAGATGTTGCTCGTCCACAGGCTCGGTTACACTCCGGTTTGGGTGGTCGGCGAGGTGGAGCTGGAAGTGAAGACGGTGGCAGCGCTGTTATCGCTTGAATCTGGTGCCGCAGATTGGTATTCCGAAGGCATCGTGGTTGGTTGATAGTACATAGATACATTCTTCGTGGAAGTGTTATATGCACGCATGATTGAGTTTTGTATTGGTGACACATACTCTGGGCCGGGCAGGGTGAAGTGCAGTGTGAGTTGATAATTGTGTGTTGGCTTCATAACTCACACGTAAGCTGGTTGACTTCTGTTGCGATGCTTGGGCCTGAACTTACTCGATTTTTTAATGTGGTTTTCCATCTTTTTTTTAAACCCTGCTGCAAACTCTAAAGCCATATGATCCGTACGTTCTTTTTTAGGAGTAACGTTTTGTGTTACGCATATGCATTCTGTTACCGAGTTTAGACTATACATGTTCTTCATGGAAATGTTATATGCTCCAGAATGTTTGATTTGTCTATACCACAAGCAAGACATTTATTAGAACATAACCTCTAGATATATCTGCCATGATATTTGTTATACACGATAATTTATGCACATGCTAGAAAATAATGCGTGCATGCAACGATTTTGCTCCTTTTCGTTCTTGGCATGTTACTAGGGCTGGACATAAAGCTCGATGCTCGATAAGCTCAACGAGCACTCGTTTGGTCGACTCGTTTAGTTCGGCTCGTTATGCTAACGAACATAGCCGAGCAATGATTTTAGCTCGTTATTGCTAATGAGCTAAACGAGCGAACTAACGAGGCTCGCGAGCAGATCGTTAAGCTCGTTAATTTGGATCCCATGTCTTTTTAACCATGTCTTTTTAAGAGTAGATCTCATCTAACTAGCAACCTAACAAGTGATGACACAACATTGTTTAGCAAGCCCATATCACAACCGAGATTTATGTCAACCAATGTAGGAAACATCGAATCCCTTTTACTTCCTGTTAATCGTCAATTATCTTGTCATCTCTATATCCAGATTTATTTTCTTAACGAGCTGCTCGCGAGCGCTCGCGAACACTTAACGAACCGAGCCGAGCTTTATATTTAGCTCGTTAAGGTACGAGCTTAATGATTCGAGCCTTAACGATCACGAGTCTTAACGAGCCGAGCAGCTCGTTAGTCCAGCCCTACATGTTACATGGGGTTTACTTAACGAACACTTTAGTAAAAAACTAAAAATATGGTAAGCGCATTACGGAGTGATAAATTAAGAAATATACAATAACGTATTCTTATGTGATATCTAGGATTAAGGATTCTTTGCATGTACCTGCATTAGGCATTTTTTGTTGAATATATGAGCATTTTTCCATGTGATTTAATCCATAAAAACAGTAGATAGAACATGGTTAGGGAAATAAGAATTAAACTAGTCATGCAATCTAACAAAAAGTACACATAAAGCATAATGCTAGAAACAAAGTCTGAAACATGATCTCGAATAGGCAGAACAAGATCACACACGGGCCAATGGAGGAAGACTTTTTGTTCAAATTCGCATGACACGGCGCAAGTGATCCCCCGGGTCACGGTTTTTCTTGCAGTCAGGGCTCTCGGTGCTACGGCTAGCTATATGTACATCTCGAATGGAACCAAGACTTCCTTTAATTTTGAAGCTGAATATTGTTTTTGTCTACATTTTATTCTACACTTGAGAAATTTCACTCTATGGTCGGGGGGGGGGGGGGGGGCGCATGCCCCCATGTCCTGCCGAGCATACTTAGCTTCACTGAGAATGACCTTGTAGACAAGTTTCATCAATTTGTGGATTACAGTTTCATCCATATTCCCAGGTGAACGGGGATGGAAGACCATGGCCCAGTCCATCCGAGCGCGTGGCGCTGTCTGCTTATTCGATGCGTCCACGCTTGTCGCTTTCACCGTGTCTTCATTGAACTACCTATTATGCAAGCTACATGTTTGGCAATGTACATCCCTACAAATATTACACACCGCCTCCTTGGGTCAATGGGTTGATTAGTACTGTAAATTGGTAATGAACATTATGATGCAATTTAAAATATCTTCTGACTGAGTTTTCTGACAAGTGATAATCAGTCATGTCTAATTAAATTGTTAACTAGTTGTCACAGCCTAGTTGACCGGCATTTTCTTTGTGGGCACAATTCTAATTAACCATGATTAGTATACATTTTTGTAAACTGTCAGTATTTTTATACCTGAATTTTGTTTCAGTACGAGGCTTCAAGCTCAGTTAGAGTAATCAACAAAATGTTAGTCACCACTCTTATGTGTTACATAAAGATAATGTGGCATAAATATATGTTGGGCCGCAGGGGGGGGGGGGGGGGGGGGGGGGGGGGGGGGGGGATGCAATTTAAAATATTTTCTGACTGAATTTTCTGACAAGTGATAATCAGTCATGTCTAATTAAATTGTTAACTAGTTGTCACAGCCTAGTTGACCGGCATTTTCTTTGTGAGCACAATTCTAATCAACCACGATTAGTATACATTTTTTGTAAACTATCAGTATTTTTATACCTGAATTTTGTTTCAGTACGAGGCTTCAAGCTAAGTTAGAGTAATCAACAAAATGTTAGTCACCACTGTTATGTGTTACATAAAGATAATGTTGCATAAATATATGTCTCTCGAAATAGGCTTTCGCCCCGCTTTATAAATAAAGCAACAACCCAACTTTCACGTACAACTCACACCACACCACCACACCACACCACACGCACCCAAGGCAAGATACAAAGGTGCTAAAGAAAAGCGTCGCCACTCCAAATGGAGACGATGCCTCGTTCGGCGAATGGTGAACTCCAAGACGGCGCCTTCACGAAGGGAACGACACAAGACTGCCGCCACCGCCCGATCCAAAGGGTCAAGGTTTTCACCCGGAGTTGCACGAAGGATAGAGGTTAACCACGACGATGCCTTCAGGAAGGAGACGACACCCAAGGCATAAATATATGTTGGGCCGGGAGGGTTGTGCACCTAGTCTATTGCAGTGCACCTGACAATGTTTCCCTAGCTCCGACCATAAAACTTGCCAGTATTTCATGTTGCTGCACTATGTCATGTCAAGAAGACCAATGTAGCCACACAGAGAAGTCAACTGGAGTTAGTAACCAGACGTAGACAAAAAAACTTCAACACCACATGCACGCATGAGTCATAATTCTTTTGAAAAGATAGTTCTTTTTTGAAACGAGGCAAAAGCTTCTTTTGAAAGATAGTTGGCTCGGTTGATGTATATGATTTGAACGAATAGGACGTAGGGCGACTTTATTTGGAAGCCAATTTTGCACGGCGACACTTGCCCGCAATCTACTCCAACGTTGTCTGATTCGATCGAGTGAAATGCAGCGCACCTCGACGACCAAGTGAAGTGGCACTCAGGGCACGTGTAGATATTTATTCATGTTTTGAACGTTCAAACGCTGAGCACGACGTCGTCTGGCTCTGCACCCGCATCAATCGATCAGCAACTTGTGGAAGGAAGCATGCATCAAGGAATCAATGACACTCGTGTCGATTCTACTTTCCATATATCGTGAAATGAACAATTTGGAAATCTTTACAACCAGGCACGGGCAGAAATACAGTTAGTCGAAGAATCCTTTAGTCCAGTCGATATTTTTTCGATAAAGGGCTATTGTCAACTTTGGTATATACAAAGTTGTTGTTCAAAGAAAAATGAAGAAGTATATATGGAGTTGGACGCGAAACGGCGACGAGCTTTCGTCGTCCAAGCCGGGTTTTCAGCAATGGTTTCTCTTTTCTTGTGGACCATGCATGATGCATATAGATTCTTAGCGTGCATGTGCACAACAGTTAACAATGGCGGCGCTTAGCCGCCGGGGACCTTTTTGTGAATGACCACCATACAAGCCTGTCCCCACGATGAACTATATATGACTGTGGATAAGAGCAGCAACTACTCCTACCCACTACTACTAGTAATAATCTCTACTATATAATACGGCTTCAGGTGATGGTTGGTACGTTTTTTATATTTTCGATTTTACCCTTCGTATATTGGTACAAATTACCCACCACGCCACCAATAAGTGGAAAAAAAACCGATTCAAGTTAGTTTTTTTTTAGCTCGTCTGCGCGCCCTGACCTTTGGTGGCCGTCGCACGGAGCCCGGACAGCGGCGCGTGGGAAGCAAGGCCGGAGGCCGCGCCAGCACGCACGGGACAACGACGGGCAAGGTGGGGCGCACGAAGAAAGGCGGCGCGGGGAAGGCGGGGCGGCGCAGGGGCCTCCCGGCGGCGGGTAAGGTGGGGCGGCGCGGCGTATTCCGGCGGCGGGGAAGGCGGGGCCTCCCGTTCCCGAGTCCCGACGGAGAGGTAGGCGGGGCGACTTGAGTTATTGGGGACAGATCCCCCGCAAGCCTGCTCCCCCCTTTCCCACCGAATCACCGATCCAATTCCTCGCGACATGGCGGCGCGCCTCGTCCTTCTCGATGCCTTCCACTTCCACCTCGTCCGCTTCCGGCCTCCCTTTGCCGGCAGCCGCTCCATGTTCTCCCCGACGTGTACGCCTCATAGATCACCTCCGTCCGTCCATGCTGGAATCTGAAGAAAGAGGATACTTTTTAGCATCTAGGTGGGGAGGCCGGTGATGAGGTGCTGTAGTAGCTCGAGAACAATGACCACGACGGCTACGCCTTCAGGAACATGCATACGGGTAAGTACTTCATTGTATTTGCTTTGCTCGATGAAACAACTTTTGCTTACATGATTGTCTGAACTGAGGTTATCTGAACTGAACTTATGCAATGTAAATCTATATACTGAACTGTATATGCACAGATTTTTTATGCTTAGAGCATTGATACGTCCAAAACGTATCTATAATTTTTGATTGTTTCATGCCATTTTTATGCTTTTAGCACTTGTTTTATATTAAGTTTATTATTTACTAGAAAATGTGCCCGTGCGTTGCAACGGGAAAAACATTTTTTTCGGAGAGACGTACAACTATGTATTATGCAGAACCACAATCATGATCTACTTTTGCCCAAACACATAGTTTGCGATAGTTAGTTTCAAAGAACACAATTTTTTTCATTAACATTTTTCACCTGAATTAGGCACTACCCTCCCCGGCGTGAACGGGTGTACTTCCCAAATGAAATAGCCCATATCGCTTGGTGTAGAATGGTCGAAAAACATCCATATAGAAATTTTAAATAAAAAACGTGCGTGTGCGTGAGCGATAGCATCTCGATCAAATCATGCCAGCGGAAAGAGGTGACCGTTGAACGGAAGAGCTGCAAGATAAAAAGAACTTCGGCTCATGTGTAATTCTCAATTTTACTAACCAAACCAGTAGATGCTGTCTGCATTATTCACAACCAGAACAGCAAATAAATACATTAATCTGAGCGCTTATCGCTACAAACAATCAACACCTGATTTATTCAACTCTCACGAGCATATGAACGAACAGGTACAGAGCACCAGTTGCAGCTATGAACATGAACGCTTGATTTATGCAGATCTCAACCTGGGGCGAAACCTCGATATGGTGGTCCAGCTCAGGAGATTGATGGAGGAGCAGTTGTACAGGAGCTCCGGGAGAGAGGAGGCACCGTAGAGGTTCGATATACTGCGGGCAGTTCCGGCCAGCTGACGCCAGCCCCGTGCTCTCCACGGCGTCAGCCACTACGGTCGCCATGCCCCGGGCTCCTGCCTGCCGCCGCACGGTCTCTCGCAGCCGGCAGCCGGCCGTGAGCCTGCTGGCACCGCTACTCCGAACAGTGGTACATGGACAGTCGTCAGATCTCACAGGACGGATCGGCTTCGGGCAGCGGTGGGATGAACGACGGTTGGGCGTGGCCGGGTCCTTGCCGGCGGCTCGCGAGTAAGGGAGGCGCACAGATCCTGACCGTGATGGAACGATGGGGAGACCACGTGTCCCGACGGTGCTGGATGGCGGGCGGAAGCGAGCACAGCCTGCAGTTGCTGCGAGGTCGGGGTCGAGCTGCGCCGAGGCCTCGCTGCCGCTGGGTGCTCGGGGCCGTAGGTAGTGGGGTCTCTCTTAGTTCGTCTAAAGCTAAAGCGAACCCTTTTTTTTACTTATGCATGGCATGGTGGGTAAATATGTGGTTTGGTGGGAGGGTAAAATCGGCAAAAAAATGACGTATCACAAGAAACCTTAATGCTTTTATTATTAGGTATAGATTTGGACTAACCTACTAATAGTTGCAAAAGTGCAGAATGTTCTTGTTTTACTATTTGATGTGTAGAAATTATCAAGAATACAAGAGGAAACCTTGTTGGAGTCGAATTGGGACTTTCCTGAAATCTGTCTGAGAACTTTTTACGAAGTTTGCCAGTTTGACCCTCGAAGATGACGTCAAATGGAGACCTGGCTGTTACGAAAGTTGTCACAATTTTCCATACGAAGATTTTAAGCCCGAGATCAGCCCAATCGGAGTTCGGACGCGGCCTGGAGGCCCGTTTTGGTGGAACCCTAAAAGGGGGTGACGGAAATCCGAGAAGATATATAAAGGGAGGAAACCTAACTCGTGGAGGACTCCTCCACCCACGAATTTCAGCCACCAAAAACCACGTTTTTGCCTCCCCCATGGATCCCATCTCCATGGGGGAGGGCTCCCAAGAAGCCATGAAGGAAGGGGGCTAAGGGGCGGTGCTCCCCCATGGAACCGGCGGCGCAGGAGGAGCCCCTGCGCCACCGCCGGTGCCGGCGCCGCCCTGCGCCTCTCGCTGCCCTCTCCGCCGTCTTCACTGCCATCTCCATCACCAACTCCTCCTTGTATTCAGTGGTTCATCCTCCCACAAACCTCTGTACCGTCCTATGTAAACATGGTGTTTGATGCTATAATATTTATCCTATGATCTATGTCATGTTTATGTAGTTTATTTGTCTTTCGATTGCTTTGTTGAATGTCTATGGTTCATTAGAGTTGTATGTTGATATGGTACTGTCCTTTGGTGTCCATTATACTTGTGCGCGCATGGATCAACACCATAAGGTTAGTAGTATGTGCAAAGGAAGGGGCGTAGTTCTGCCGGAGTGACAGAAACCTAAGTACTCAAACCGGTTAGTTGCACGTATGGGAGTAAGAGGACCATAAACTTAAGGCTATGGTTGGGGAAACCTTAATGCATTGTTAGTATTTACGGATGTTTGCTAACAATTTAATCATATAGTACTTGTAATCCCAAGTAGTGGAGTGCATGTATATTTAGCCTCTCTCACATTGAAAACTGCATCAAAGACAATGAACTAGATGTCTTCACTAATTAATCTTGGACAAATCCACCACAATTACCACCACTTTTCCACACTCATGGTACTGTTAGTATATGGTTACTTAGTGTACTTTATTGCTGCAGCACTAACTTTTACTTTCTTGTATTTATTATCCTGCAAAACTATCTCTCATACCCGTATTGCTACCGTAGTTTTATTTTCTAGATAATACAAACGTTTAGTGTGCGTAGAGTTGTATCAGTGGTTGATAGAACTTGAGAGAATAATTATCCTACCTTTAGGTCCTCGTTGGGTTCGACACTCTTACTAATCGAAAAGGCTACACGCGATCCCCTATACTTGTGGGTTATCAAGCATCTACAACCATGGTTGCTAAACCCTCACTATACGTCCGGGCGGACAGCCCGGATGCGTTTTGGGCTGAATTGGTCCACCCAACGGCGGCCCCCAAAGCCTCCACAAACGTCCGGGCTGTCCGGCGCCCCCCAAAGCCAGCCCATATGTAGGGCGGGTTTGGGGCCGCCCGGACGCGCCCGGACGCGTCCGCCACGTCAGATCTGTCAAGCCGGGCCTACCCAATTTTCAACCAAAATTCCGGCGCGCCGGCCACTTTCACTTATCCCCTTCTCCGCCTCCGTTTCCCGCCGGTAAATTTCATTCCTCCCGCCGCGTCCACCTGCAAATCCAATGGAGGCGACGGAAGCCATCGATTTGACCGAGAACGGCGGCTCGTCCCAGTCCGTCAAGCAAGCGGGGGACTCGGCGCTGAAGCCGGAGACCATCGCGCGGCGGACGCGACGCCGCAGGCAGCGCCTCCGCGAGCTCGCGGCGGAGAAAGCGGCGCTGGATGCTCTGGCGGAGGCGGAACGGATAGCCAACGCGGATACGCAGGGCGAGGAGCCGGTGTTGTCCACGCCGTGCCCGTCGTCCGGCGTCCTACGCAGGTTCCGCCTGTCGTCATGCCAGCAAGAAGGTCGACATCCTCCACGACGAACCCGGAGGAGCCGGGCCTCATCCTCATCGCGGATGAGTACCCGTTGCAGGTTCCACCGGCGCAGGAGGACGACATGATGGGGGAGTCTCCGCCGCTCCAGCGGACGCGGGATGCTTCCGGCGTCACCGCCACCGACGTCGCCCACAACCTGTTCGACGAAAGTCATATTGACTATACGGTATGCATCTCTATCCGAACTTCATAGTTCCGAGTCAATCTAGGTCCGTAGTGTAATTCCTAGCATGTATAGGATGATAAGAATGATTATATGCTGGAATTGATCCGAAATGGGGAGGATCCGGCATCACAAGATCCGTCGGCAACCGCAGTTGTGGGTGAGTCCGCACCGGTGGGGGTTGCGGCTAAGGCGAAGCGGAAGACGTACACGCCAAGAGGCTCTTCGTACACAACTTTTGAAGATGTTTTGCTTTGCCGAGCTTGGTTAGCCACAAGCATGGATCCTATATGTGGAACCGAGCAAAAGGGCACAAGGTTGTGGGAGAAGATACATGCCCACTTCCATCATCAAAAGGAATATGTGACACCCCACCCCATTGTGTCCGATTGCAATGCCGGCTCTCTCCAACATAGGTGGGCCGCAATTCAAGAAAGTGTCAACAAGTATTGCGGTTTCCATGCACAAGTGGTGAACCGGAATTCTAGTGGCGTCACCGTGACTTCCTATGTAAGCTACTGCTTGTACTTTGTTCATTGACATCTCTTCATTGCATCACACTTCATTGGTGGTCATTTCTCTACTTTTGTGTTTGATAGACAAGTTTGGCCGCCACTTTGTACCATCAAGTGGAGAAGAAACACTTCACCCTCTCACATTGTTGGCTAGAGTTGAACGGGAAGCCCAAGTGGATGCTCCAATATGATGATCACAAGAATCATGCCAAGAAATGGAAGACCAACGATGGATCAACCTCTTCCATCCCAATTGCAGTTGATGAAGAAGATGGGCCATCCGAAGGTGGAAGTGGCCGGAAGAGGACCATGATGGGGAGGAAGTGGGAGAAGGATCGGGTGGCAAGAGAAGGCGCCGCCACGAAGATGTCCACCACATGGAAGGACATCTTCTCGAAGAAGGATGAATCCATGCACAAGTTGGAGAAAGAAAGGGAGGACAAGAAGGCCGAGAGGTATGACGCCTTCTTGGCTTTGCAAAGGGAGAGAATGGACTTTGAACGCCTCCGGCTCAAGGAGAGGTTGGACATTGAGAGGGTGAGGTTGTCCGTGGCGAAGGAGGAAGCTTGGTTGAAGCTCCAATTGGAGCAAAAGAAGATGGCCGATACTTATGAGATGGAGCAAAAGAAGATGGCGGATGCCTATGCCATGGAGCACGAGAAAAACATGATTGCAAGAAGTACGGAGGAACAAAGAATCATGTTCCAAGACGCTTCCCTCTTGGATGAGCCAAGCGCCAAGTGGATCCTCATGATGAAGAAGAAGATCTCCGACTGTGACCTCGTCGTTGATGGCTCCGGTGGATCCGTCCCTTCATCCGCCCCTTGATCCGACCCTTGATCCTCGGACAACTTGTTGAACTTTCGTAATTTCATTTGAATTTGAACTCTATGTCTTGTAATATGATCCGGTATGTATCGGATCGGATCGACGTTGCATGCCTTGCATGAGTTTGGGGACAAATTTTTGGGGGATGTGGTTGTAGGAGCCCAACTATGGGGGTCGTCCGGTCACTGTCCGCGGACGCGTCCGGACGCGTCCGCAGACACTATGGGGGGCGGATTTGGGGGATGCGGTTGGAGATGCTCTTAGTACTTACCATTGCAATTTTCACTATATATGTTCTGTGTTCTGTACTCTGCATTTGTAAGGCGGTATGCTAACAGCAAGCGTACCACTACATTTTCTATATACTGTAGCAATAGAGGATACCCATGATCCCCAGGTAATGGCGAGGTGATTGGTGTCTGCGTAGCCTAGGCAGCAGCTGGCAGGTTGATCGCAGGAGAACTGAGGAAAGAAACCGAGGAAAGGGAATGCCAAAGATGCATATGCGATTGCATGCTCCACGATTCTTCGTTATTTATGGAGCCATTTTTTGTGTTCCTTTTCTCAATCGTGCCTTAGCATTTAAAATCCGAAGAGTCACTAGTAGGAAAACCCTTATAGGGAGGTTGGCATTCTGTGGCGCACCCTTAATTGGTGCACCACAGAAATATTTTTTGTGGCGCACCGGGCTTGGTGCGCCACAGAAAGTCACATTTCTGTGGCGCACTAAACCATGTACGCCACAGAAAATCCTTTCTGTGGTGCACCAAGCCGGTGCGCCACAGAAAAGTCACATTTATGTGGCGCACCAAGCCTGGTGCGCCACAGAAAGTCACATTTCTGTGGCGCATATGGCCAGGTGCGCCAAAGAAAGTTATCTGGGGGGCGGATAAAATTTGGAAAAAAAAAATCTGAGGCGCACCGGGCTTGGTGCGCCACAGAAATGGGTGCGCCACAGAATTTTCTTTTTTCAAATCCCACCCCTCCTGGATCACCTTTTTAGTCTCGCAGGAAGCCAGGTGCGCCACAGAAATAATTTTTGTGGCGAGAATTATGTGGCGCACCAGCAATTTGGCGGGTGCGCCACAGAATGCCAAAAAGGTGCGCCACAGAAAAGCCTTTTTCTACTAGTGAGTGTGAGTGCATATATCACATCATGAATTGCGTCTTACTTAATATCCACACTATGACAATATTTTCCATCTCCACACGTTAGCAACAATATACCTATGCATATACCTACGAGATGAGTATAGTACTTCTTTTCCATGATCCTTACAGATTGGTAAAAATATGTACATTACAGTTGCACTATCTGAAATCATGTGTATTTATTTTGTAGCTTCCAACCAGGTATTGCTGCATTTCTGATACTGGGGTTATTTCCAATCGATAGCCCTCGAGCAGCTGCATATAATATCCAATAGACCCAGTTCAAGGAATTCTGTTAGACTGTTACAGTTTATGAGAGATCTACCTAAATTTATCTTCTGCATGCACTGAGCAATGCCTTTTCTTGCAATGGTATCCGATGCTTGAATTTTATGCTAGAGAATTTTATTGCTAAGGCATCTGGAATGTAAAGAAATGATATTATGTTAAACTAAGGATTCCATACCCAATGTTATTTTCTTTGGAATAATACGCATTCTTGGTGTATGGAATACTGTGCCTTTTACTATTTCTGTTATTTTTTCTAAACTGTAGCTTATTGTCGTTAAGATATTGTTTTGACATATATGTTGGCTACAAAGTTTTTAATCATGCCAGGCCACATCCGGCCGTTCCAGGATTAATTGTCTCGACTAACAGTCGAGAAGTATGAAACTTTGAAGTACATTGGGAGAATTTGGTGCTCTATGTATCAAGAGATGACAATCAGATGTAGGTATATGTGTGCCCCTTCATGTTATTTACCATTTATGTCAGCTCATAGCTACTTCTGCTTACCACTTCACAATTTTTTATCCTACTAGCCGCTCAAGAAACATGCTGTTATACTATGCAGATCTTTGACACCAAGCAAACCTGTAGCCGAAGGTAGAGGCGGTGGCGATAGAGAGGGAGAGTGTAGAGCCGGAGGTGAAGGGGTCGACAAAAGTGGACATTCCCTGCCATTTGTTGATATATTTCTATTTCTTTGAATCAGAGATAATGTTGGAGCAATGGTGGAGCTGGCATGTATGTCGAGGTCAAAATTTAGTTCACTGCACTGATCATGACCCTTAAATATGTTGTGTAATATGCATTGATATATTTTCAACTTACGGGTTCCTTCGGTTGTTGACATGTTAATGTTTTGCAGGTCGTGGCATGAGTGAGTTTAGAGGGTTACATAATAGATATCATTATGGCAACGAAGAAGTGGTAGATGCAGTGCTTTTCTCCATTGGTACAGTTTGCAGTTTGTGACAACATCAATGCAAGAGAAAGACATACATAAGAGAAAAACATGAGTAGAGCACTCAAAAAGATGAGTCTCCAGATAGATATCTGGCAAAACGAAACCTTACAAGTGTTACACATGTATTAATTTGTTTGTCATACAATACAAATGTATTTATGTACCTTGAAGAATTCTGATCCACACATATAGATTATAATGTTGTGGATGATTGATTTAAATGGAATTCAATGCGTCATGTCATTTTGTCGTGACTCTTAAAAATTAATTGTGTTGAATGGTTAATTGTTCATATACATTCTTTCAAATGTTTCGTTTTGAGGGCGACATAAAGTAGAGGTGGAGTGAGATATACGAAGAAGATATTATTTTCTCTTATTGCAAGGTGAGGTAAACATAAGCTTGAGATGAAGAAGGATGCATTATTGAAATAAGATGATGATCGATATATTTTAACATAATACGTCCGTAGCAACGCACGGGCATTTAGCTAGTCAACGTAGTATTTCTTATTGGTACGTACTTTGTAAGTATCTCTTAAAATTATCATCGCACTTTAAATTGCAAGGTTGCATGATGCGGTGCGGCAATCTCAGTACAAGGTTGCATGCTCAGTGGTACTCCGTACTTTCTTGCTGGACGACAACGAGCCAAACAGTTTAGAAATATTTATGCTCGGCAAAGTACTCCACTTGACCACTTGCATGCATGCACAAGGGAAAGGGTAGAAAGTTCACATGCATCACCCAAAGCCTCGAAATCCGTGGTATCATACCATTGCCACGAACGCACCCACCCCACTCTGACGACTAGTGGGGCAGCAAGGGTCGATCGAACGTGGCCACCACGCGCACGGTGTTTAGGCCAGCCACGCATACGGCACACATCATACATGGAATGAACCTCCAACTTGTGGATGAAAGCTAAATTGAACCTGACTCTTAATCCCTGAAATTGGCACACCAAACTTGTTAATCCCGGTCTATTTTAGACCCTGAAACTGTTTGGTACACCCTGAAGCCAATGCAAAAGGATCGGTGAAGAAAGATATGACATGTGGACCCAGCCAGTCAGTGAGAGTACAGAACAATCCTATCCGGGATTGACTTTTCAGTTTGCTCAAAACTAATCTAGGGTCTAAAATAGAGCGGGATTGATAAGTTTGGAGTGCCAATTTCAGAGATTAAGAGTTTAGGATTTGTTTTATCTTTCATCTATAAGTTCAAGGTTTGTTTTACGCTTTTTCCATCATACATGCACAACGCCCAAAAGTCCATATCGTTGAACGCTTCGACGCTATATCGTGGTTACACTATATATCCAACTATCCAAGCCAAGCACTCAACTCGACTAGACCCACAAAAGTACTCAACTCGACTAGACCCACAAAAGTACAAAGCATGTACAAACTCAAATACGGGGAATGTTTTTACACTTCTAATTTTGTTCCAACCAAAATTTTGATTTTTGAATATATATCCGGACATTCTATATATCTACGCGCAAAAGGTTACATTAAAAATTGTTTTTTTGTGGCCTGCGTAAAAGTACAAATTCCCGTGCTCTAAAATGAATTTTCAACATAATTTGTCTTTTTACACCGTACACAAAACATTTCTCTTTCTCACGAAACTTTGTGTGTTACCACGGAATGTCTAGATGTACACCCATCATGTTTGTTTGGTATTTTTTTGCCATTTTAACATATATATGTAATACGTTTTTCATAATGGGTGTATCTACAACATCTATGGGTCCAAATACGACTTCCCTAGATTCCCGGCAACTTGCACTATGCCACTGATAATTTTATTCTAGGTAGAACTGTAGAAGATGATTAACATAGTACAATCTCTACTATATAATATGGCTAGAGGTGATGGTTGGTACGTTATTTTCCGTTTCTGATTTTGCCCCTACGCTTTGGGAGATATTACAGTGCTGCCACCGCCAAAAGAAATATCCCAATACTTTTGGAGCTCGTCGGCCGCTGTCCACCTGTACTGGAGCACCTCCGCCGCCGGCTCTGTCGGACCCTTTGTAGGCGAGAGAGCACGGCTCATCCGCTCATCAGAGAACTGGCCCAGGGAGCCGGACGCGAGGTGCATGGTCGTTCGTCAACGGCGGAGGCGGAGGCCAAGCTTCCCTACCTGGCCAGCCCCGCACAGCTCCCTGCCTCCGGCCCCTGCGCGCCTGCGTGTGCCCATCGGATTTCCGCGGACGCGCCTTGGAATGCTGCTTGAGTAGCTCCACCTCCATGTCTTTCCTCAAGCACGGAATAGATTCTTGGATCCCCTGCATACTCAAGTCCGGGCCGTCCGGCGGCGGCACTCCCATCCCTCTGGTTTACTTTCCTTCTTGTCTTTTCTCCTACTTGCCTCCCTCCTGTTTGGCTGGGCTAGCGACAATCACTATGCGGAGTCCAGCCCGCTCCGCCGCGGGAGTCCACTCTCACAAATGGCAGCCTGGGAGTCCATCGACGGCAGCTATGAGCCATGGGAGTACACCACGACGGGACCCCCAAGCTCCGGTTTAGACCATGCTCCTTTCTGAACATCACAGGTTCATACAGTCGCCCGCTCCTTTCTCCTCTCTGAAAACATAGTCTTCTCTATTTACGAAAACTGACAGTCAAAAGCAACCGAGCGCACAATCTACATGTACGCCGAAGCACGACCACAATGCCGACAGTCGACAGCAGCGGCGCTAGCTATACACCTTGGAGGACGAGACCACGGGTGGCGAGCGGACGTCAGGCCCGTCGTGCCTCTGTCCCTGCTGATCAAAATCAACGCTCTGCAAATATTCGTTTCTCTACGATTGCTTCTACACGGGACTTCTAGCTGGATGGATCAATTTATGCAGACAGATCGCTGGTCAAATCACTGGACAAGTGCAGAAGAAAAACATATGAAATCAGCAATTGCGAACCGGAAGGGACGCGATGTTGCAACTTGCCGTTTGCTTCTTGTTGTTCCTTCGTCGACAGCAAGAAGCAAAAGGGCACGATATAAGTGAATTTAACTCCACACTTTGTAAGGGTTATATGACCTTTGCTTTTCCGCACACAAAAAATTTATATTACAACAGTTTATTTAGTAATACCTCCATTCCATAATTTTTATAGGCAATTATTATCTATGTCAATATTTTTTCCATTACCAATCATATTCATTTTCACAGTTTGGAGCTCTCCTGTTTGATATCCAACTTTTATGATGAAAAGGTACATCAAGTGAGGCGCTTTATTTTGGTTGGCAACTTCACTTATGGACATTGTAAATACTGAAGCATTTTTACTTTTATGCATTGGCGATATAGCGGGGCATGTGTGCGTGTGTGCGCTAGCGGGGCATTCAGCTAGATTGTCACCAATAAAATATTAAAAATTAAAAATTTGTTGTCCATCAAGTAGTAGAAAAAATCCCCTATTCTGGCTCTAATTTGTCTTTTTTGTGTAGCCTCAAATCCAAGGTATTTCGAAACAAAATTTGGTGCCTATATGGATAATATGTATGTGTACAAGTATACCCTTTCAAAAAAGTTAAAACCTAGAAGTGCGATTTTCATCATTCTTTTTGGAAAACGAGATCACTAGTGCCCATATGGAAAATAAAACAGTCTTCCGAAGTGTATGCTATCACTACATATCACGCAGCGGCACGAGCATATCACTGGTGGTGTGCATGTTCGAGATGGATCTGAAGAATCGATAGAGTAGGGGATGCACTGACAATGTTGGCTAATTTTTTTAAATAATACATGAAAATTAATTAATTCTGGAAATATTACGCAAATTTTTTTTTTTCAAAAATAGAATCCAGTCGGCGTTGCCGAAGCCGACTAGGGCTACTCGGCTTCGCCGAAACCGATTAGCTCTTGTCGTCGTTGCCGACACCGACAGGGCCCTCCATGCATGCATGCAGCTGTATGCAGTACGACCTTGCTCGTACTCGGTGTTGGCGACGCCGATAAGCTCGTAGTCGTTTTTGCCGACGACGATTAGCTCTCTATTCCGCCGTGCATGCAACTCCTGGCTGATCCAAATTTGTTTCGCCGGGTGAATCCTCCAGTTTTCCTTAGGCGTGCGAGTGATTAGGGGCTTAAGTTTCCTTGGATTCCCCTCTAATGCCTTAGCACGGTGCCCACGATCTATGGTAGCATCAAGCAACCACATTCCCTCCATCACTGCACATATTAGAATCCCAGAGTTAGTATCACATTTAATACAAATTCAAACAATGTGACACATTTAATACAAATTCAAACATAGTTCCACACTTAATACAAATTCAAACATAGTTCCACACTTAATACAAATTCAAACATAGTTCCACACTTAATACAAATTCAAACATAGTTCCACACTTAATACAAATTCAAACATAGTTCCACACTTAATACAAATTCGAACATAGTGCCACCTAGTTTCTTCCTCTCGCTCTTCGTCCTCGCCCACGCCCGTTACCCCGCGCACGCACGGGAGGTCTCTCTCCAGGAAAAGTGGGACAATCAGGGTCCCTATGGCCAAATTGGTTGCATTGAAGGCATTGCACCCTGGGCCTCCGGCTTCGGATTCATCCATATCATTCCTGATGCGACGACACTGCCGTCTGCCTACCCCATCACGCAATAGCTCAGGAGCTGGAATGTACACCCTCTCACCAGGGGTTACAGTGTTGAAGTTACCCATTGATCGAAATCCCATCATCTCACCTGTCCAAGTATTGATAACTGCCTCTTTCATATAATATGGAGACACGAAGGAGATTGCGTTCAACCGTAACTGCCTGCAGGCAGCGAGGACATGGGAGCAAGGAAGGTGAAGCAATTTTGGTTTGTTGCAGGTGCACTCGCAAGTTGGCCAAACCTCATTACCAATCTTCACCTCATGCGTCCTCACCTCGTTTGCACATCCGAACTTGTTGTGGGCTAAGCGGACCTCAAATCTCCTTTCTTGATTCCCAACGGCAGTTACACTGTGGGAGCAACATTTTGCCAGCTTCTCATTCATGTACTTCGTAACCTTCTCACAATAAGGCGAGGTCGGGTTGTCCACATTATGCTTCTCAGCTCTTTCACGTCTATCTCTGAAATATTTCAATGTGCCATAGAAAATACCCTCCACGATGGCTGTTAGTGGCAAGGCACGGTTTCCTCTGAGGACAAAGTTGTATGTTTCAGCCAGGTTCGTTGTCATGACACCGTATCTTGCTCCATGTGTGTCGTGCAACAAAGACCACCTCTCTAAAGGTTCATGCTCTATCCACTGCTGAAAAGTTTTAATTGTCCTCCCACCTCTTCTCCTAGTTCCAGGCGGGTCAAATCCGGGTAGGTCGCAAAGACCAACAGGCTCGTCCTCCTCGGCAGGTGGTCCGGTAGCTAGTTGTGCAGCAACAGCTTCTGCATGTGCAAGAACAGCTGCTGCTCGTGCCCTCTTCCTGTCCCGAACATGTCTCTGCGTGCACAAATCAAGTCTTTCACGTATCTTCGTGTACTTCCATTCTTGGTTCTGCTTGCAGAGTTTCTTGAATAGGTTCATCAGGTCCTTATTTCTAAACTGCGAGAAGAAGTTGGCACCTAGATGGCGCATGCACCAACGGCTCTGCATGTCCTGCCATGGAGTCTGTTCCTCAGGCACAGGATTGGTGAGTGTCTTTATCGCGTTGAGTATACCTGCATGCCTGTCATGAAGGATGCACACGTTCGGCTTATCCTTCACAACTGCTATTTTCAGTTGCCTGAAGAACCAAGTCCAACTGTCAATGTTCTCGCTCTCCACAAAAGCAAATGCGAGGGGCACAACCATATTGTTACCGTCTTGACCAATTGCAGTCAGGATCTGTCCCCTATACTTGCCTGTGAGAAAGGTGCCATCTACACATATCACCGGACGGCAATGTCTGAAAGCCTCGATGCATACGCCGAATGAGAAAAACACTCGATGCAGCACCCTCACAGTTGGGAACTCTGGCCTGAACAAATCTTGGATATCTACATAGGTGCCTGGATTCCGGTACTGCAGAGTATGCAGCAGCCGGATAACAGAGTCATATGCGTCCAAATATGAACCAAATCTGTTCTCAAGCGCCGTATGCTTAGCCCTCCAAGCCTTGCCATATGATATTTCGTACTTAAATGTGACAGCCACTTTTGTCTGGAGGGCACTCACTTCCATCGATGCGCAGGACACTATCTCCCTGTACAGCAACCGAGCTATAAGCGTGGAAGAAAGATTACGGTGCTCTGCAGGGATATTTTCAATTCGACAGGAGTGAGGTACGAAGTCACTTATCCTCCAACTATAGCCATTCTTTGGGAGATGTCCATGCACCCTGCCGGGACAAGTTATTGTCTCGCATTCCATTGTCAAATATTTTTGACTTGACACGGTAGTTCTCATAACCCTGTGGGTGGACAATGCCCATTTAACGACTGCATCCCTCAAAGCTTGCTTGTCAGTATACAAAGCACCCTTCGCAATGTTGTTCTCATGATATTGCCATGCCGAATCATGACCATCGTTTATAGTCATCGCCGAAGAGTGGTCCTGATTCCATGCTGCAGGATTAGGTACCTCATCTTCGTTCTCTTCCCCGTCTGACTCATCGGAATCATCGCCTTCAGCACTATAGCCATCTGCATCTTCATCTTCCATCTCGTTCTGCATGTGCCCGTCTACCTCGTCGCCATCCGCCTCCGCACTGTCATATACCTCAGTGTCCCCTCCATGTACTTGACTGCTCTGCCCCGACTCGTTACCACCACCACCAAAATCAGACCCATAATGTGACATAGACATGTCCATCTCTTCACTTCCATGTCCAGGATCATAAGCACCCTCACCTTCATGGGCACTAAACTCGTCGTCAGGGGCAGTGACCTCGTTCAGGGCGGGAAGAACTAGGGCACAAGGACAGCAATTCCTTTTTGCGCAGCCTTTTAACCATCGCACCCAATCAGTATCACACTCTAGTGGTTTCAAAACGAAGTAAATATTTGTCCTTGAATGACTCCACCAAGCATGAACACTGACGGTCTGTGTCTGACTATCAAGCCCTAAACTTCCCGCCAACCAATCTTTTACCTGACTTACAGACCATGTTTCAGCAGCTGGCAGGTCGACATCTATATACTGAAACTCACTCAGATCAGCTCCCGTATCACACATTTGGACTCTACCAGGACCATAGAAAAACCTGATCTTCACTAAATCAGACATCTCCGCTGACATAAATAAATATTGACCATCGTTAATATTACTCCGCATAAATAAACTCCTAAAAAAAGGTACATTTTTTCAAATTAACCTACCCGGGGGTAACCCCCCGACTTTCACGGTGGGCGCCAACTGTCGTGGTGGGATCACGGCAGATGCCATGGGTATGGCTTAGTTGGGGCCGAATGGTCGTTGGGGGAATCCGGGGAGGGTTTATGCACTCAAGACGTGCACAAGCAAGAACATGCAAGAAACCACAAAGACCAGAGCAAGAAACGAGAAACCAAGAACACAAAAGACACCACGGTGTACCCAGGTTCGGGGCCTTCGTGAGGAAGTAAAACCCCTACTCCTGCCTTTCCTCTCTCAATATATCAGTGTCGTTCTCAGGTATAAGGTGCTCCTCGAGCTGTATGATGCTACCCAAGTCAGAACTCGAGATAGAAGATGAAACTATGAAGGGGGAAATGAGCTAGGGTTTTGCCGTCCTCCTCCCTGGAGGTAGAGATGCTGCATATATACATAGGCCGAAGTACAGTTTTACCCCTGCCTCCAACTAACAATGGCATGGCCAAAAGGTAGAAGACAAGCCTCTGCGTCCTGCCAGCTCAACGGCCGGACTGTCAGGCCGGACAGGCCTAGCTTTCCTCTTCCGGTCATACTCCAGTAGCCTGCCGAGGTCTAGCCTGTAGACCTTTCCCGAAATAGCCGAGTCAGCTCCTAGGCCCCCGAGCTTCCGGGAAACCCGTGGACGGACCTCGCCGTCCTCTGAAGCTTCGGGCTACGAGCTCTGCGGCGCCCGTGACCTCTCTGACATGCCTCGATCCTTGCTGCCAACCTCGGATAACACTCCTGATCCTATACCTCGGTAGAGAATACCTTATTCCTGTGGTAGCTAGCTGACTGCCCCGAGGTTGACACCTCGGAGGATATACCTCGGACGTACACCTTACGTCGGATGACGCCTCCTGCGTCCTTGCTCAATCGTTACCTCGGACAGCTTACTGCCTTAACCTTACATGTCTTTACCTCATCTTTACCCTACCCGGGGGTAACCCCCCGACTTTCACGGTGGGCGCCAACTGTCGTGGTGGGATCACGGCAGATGCCATGGGTATGGCTTAGTTGGGGCCGAATGGTCGTTGGGGGAATCCGGGGAGGGTTTATGCACTCAAGACGTGCACAAGCAAGAACATGCAAGAAACCACAAAGACCAGAGCAAGAAACGAGAAACCAAGAACACAAAAGACACCACGGTGTACCCAGGTTCGGGGCCTTCGTGAGGAAGTAAAACCCCTACTCCTGCCTTTCCTCTCTCAATATATCAGTGTCGTTCTCAGGTATAAGGTGCTCCTCGAGCTGTATGATGCTACCCAAGTCAGAACTCGAGATAGAAGATGAAACTATGAAGGGGGAAATGAGCTAGGGTTTTGCCGTCCTCCTCCCTGGAGGTAGAGATGCTGCATATATACATAGGCCGAAGTACAGTTTTACCCCTGCCTCCAACTAACAATGGCATGGCCAAAAGGTAGAAGACAAGCCTCTGCCTCCTGCCAGCTCAACGACCGGACTGTCAGGCCGGACAGGCCTAGCTTTCCTCTTCCGGTCATACTCCAGTAGCCTGCCGAGGTCTAGCCTGTAGACCTTTCCCGAAATAGCCGAGTCAGCTCCTAGGCCCCCGAGCTTCCGGGAAACCCGTGGACGGACCTCGCCGTCCTCTGAAGCTTCGGGCTACGAGCTCTGCGGCGCCCGTGACCTCTCTGACATGCCTCGATCCTTGCTGCCAACCTCGGATAACACTCCTGATCCTATACCTCGGTAGAGAATACCTTATTCCTGTGGTAGCTAGCTGACTGCCCCGAGGTTGACACCTCGGAGGATATATCTCGGACGTACACCTTACGTCGGATGACGCCTCCTGCGTCCTTGCTCAATCGTTACCTCGGACAGCTTACTGCCTTAACCTTACATGTCTTTACCTCATCTTTACCCTACCCGGGGGTAACCCCCCGACAGCTGCTGATCAAAATCAACGCTCTGCAAATATTCGTTTCTCTACGATTGCTTCCACACGGGACTTCTAGCTGGATGGATCAATTTATGCAGACAGATCGCTGGTCAAATCACTGGACAAGTGCAGAAGAAAAACATATGAAATCAGCAACTGCGAACCGGAAGGGACACGATGTTGCAACTTGCCGTTTGCTTCTTGTTGTTCCTTCGTCGACAACAAGAAGCAAAAGGGCACGATATAAGTGAATTTAACTCCACACTTTGTAAGGGTTATATGACCTTTGCTTTTCCGCACACAATTTTTTTATATTACAACAGTTTATTTAGTAATACCTCCATTCCATAATTTTTATAGGCAATTATTATCTATGTCAATATTTTTTCCATTACCAATCATATTCATTTTCACAGTTTGGAGCTCTCCTGTTTGATATCCAACTTTTATGATGAAAAGGTACATCAAGTGAGGCGCTTTATTTTGGTTGGCAACTTCACTTATGGACATTGTAAATACTGAAGCATTTTTACTTTTATGCATTGGCGATATAGCGGGGCATGTGTGCGTGTGTGCGCTAGCGGGGCATTCAGCTAGATTGTCACCAATAAAATATTAAAAATTAAAAATTTGTTGTCCATCAAGTAGTAGAAAAAATCCCCTATTCTGGCTCTAATTTGTCTTTTTTGTGTAGCCTCAAATCCAAGGTATTTCGAAACAAAATTTGGTGCCTATATGGATAATATGTATGTGTACAAGTATACCCTTTCAAAAAAGTTAAAACCTAGAAGTGCGATTTTCATCATTCTTTTTGGAAAACGAGATCACTAGTGCCCATATGGAAAATAAAACAGTCTTCCGAAGTGTATGCTATCACTACATATCACGCAGCGGCACGAGCATATCACTGGTGGTGTGCATGTTCGAGATGGATCTGAAGAATCGATAGAGTAGGGGATGCACTGACAATGTTGTATGTGAGTTTCATGTATATATGATTTAGTTTTATACAAAGTACCATATGTTTAGCCGGTAGCAACGCACGATCACGTTTCCTAGTATTGCTAGTTTACCGGTAATAAACTCGATCATGTTTATCTAAAAATAAACTCGATCATGACAATCAGGTGGGAGTACTAGTAAACACAAGGATAGGACAAGCTAAAGTTTTCAGCACGTGCCCATGCATGCACGAGTCAGCAGCTCCATCGTTTCCTCTGCCTTTCCTTTTTTATATGTTTGGGACGTACACATGGGAGCTCGGGAGCAGTTGGCTCCGTGATCTAAGCTGCGATAGGTGCACATGTTCGTAGTCCACTGTAGTACCACCCATCTAGTTTCCCGTTATAAATTACGCCCCTTTGCTTGACGTGAGGAAGCCACGAGCCCACCACCAGTAGTGCACTCAAGCTTCAGCTCAAGCACTGAAGCTTGCTACTCCACCACACTAGCTATGGCGAGCATGAGCTCGGCCCTGGCCGTCATGGCCACCCTCGCCGTCCTCCTCTCCCCAGCAGCAGCCCAAACCGCCGGCTCGTGCCCGCAGCTGGAGCCCATCGTGCGTTCCTCCGTGGAAGCAGCGCTCAGGCAGGAGATCGCGCTGGCGGCGGGGCTCGTCCGCATCTTCTTCCACGACTGCTTCCCCAACGGCTGCGACGCCTCCATCCTCCTCAACGGCACCTCCGACCGCGAGACGGCCCAGGGCCCCAACCTCACCATCCAGCCGCGCGCCATGCAGCTCGTGGAGTCCATCCGCGCCAAGGTGCACGCGGCGTGCGGCCCCACCGTCTCCTGCGCCGACATCACCCTGCTGGCCACCCGCGACGCCGTGGTCGTCTCCGGCGGGCCGTCCTTCTCCGTTCCATTAGGGAACCTCGACAGTCTGTCCCCGGCGTCGCTGAGCAAGGTGCTCGACCTGCCCGCGCCGAGCAGCACCAGCGTGGCCGACCTCGTCAAGTCCTTCGGCACCCGGGGCCTGGGCGACGTCGCCGACCTGGTCGCGCTCTCCGGCGCGCACACCATCGGACGGACCCAGTGCAGCTCCTTCTCCGACCGGACCGACCGCAGCGACGACACCTTCTCCAAGAAGCTCGCGGCCAACTGCACCAAGCGCCCCACCGCGCTGCAGAACCTGGACGTGGTCACCCCCGACCTGTTCGACAACGGCTACTTCCAGGCGCTCACCTTCAACCAGGGCGTCTTCACCTCCGACATGGCGCTCATCAAGAACAAGACCACGGCGCCCATCGTTAAGCAGTTCGCGCTCAGCAAGGACGCCTTCTTCGCGCAGTTCGCCAAGTCCATGGCCAAGCTCGCCAGGGCACCCAAGCCGGCCGGGAACGTCGGTGAGATCCGCCGGAACAGCTGCTTCAGGACCAACGCCCAGCGCATCGAGACCGTCGTTGACGCCGTTGAGGAGGAGGGCTTCGCCGCTTCCGCTTGATCCGTCGAGTCGAGTTAATTATGCATGAGTTGCGTTGCCGTTGAGCGTGCACTGCTTTATCGGCCGATCGAATTAATCCTGTGCGAGTTTAGTTTCCTTGGGCGCTTGTACGTGTTGTATGTTTTTGGTTCTTGTAGTAATAAGTCAAGATGAGTTGGTGCAAACTTTAGCTTGTCCTAACCTCGCGTACTTTCATGCTTTAATTACCCTTGGTGACAGTGATTGTTACTACCAACAGTACGTGATGACTAGCTATAGTGAGGAGTATCATATATTGGTATCATGCATATGTTACTAGTCTATGTTACTAACTCCACTATGGGTAGTAACATATTTGTGATATCATATAGTATAGTATTAATTAGGTTGTAGACTCATCATGTTTTGTAATGCGTTAAGTTATAGTATCTACCTATGATACCATCATCATCTCTTTCATCATTAATTGCAGTACCACATCATTTTTTTCCAACATGGCATGCATGATACTAGGTACTCCAACATGTACTACTATCATGGTTTATTAGTTACCGTTGGTGATAGTCACGAGGAGTATCGATTAACTTGATCTGATCATGTTCTTTATGCAGAAACTAATTGGTATCTTCTGAATATTAATGTATCCTCTTTATAAAGAAACGGATCAAGTGACCGTTTGAGCCAGAGAAAAAAACTGTTGAGCCTCGCACAGTGAAAGAGCACAATAGACATAGGAGCGTATGACTGAAAGTAATTTATTGGAATTTTGGGGTCACGTCGGGCGTTCGGGTTAACCCGACAATTCGGGTCGGGTAATTCGGGTAAAAAATATTTCGGGTTTCCAGAAGTGATACCCGTTGTTTACTCAGAAAATTAGCTACCGACAATTCGGGTACCCGCAATTTCGGGTTCGGGTTCGGGTATTCCCGAAAAGCCCGAACTACACAAGCAGATATAAAATGCCAGGAAAAAGCCTAGATCTGTACAGGATTTCTGGAGATCTAGCAGCATTTCAGGACCTTTTCTAATATATCTCACAACAGCTCTCACACGCTTCATGGAAATGTCAACCTCCTTTAGGCCATCTTGCACTATCAGGTTCAAAATATGTGCAGCACACCTCATGTGCATAAACTTGCCATCTGCTATGTTGGTGCTAGGGTCTTTGTTCAGCTGTTTCCTCAAGAATAGGATGCCACCATCATTGGCACTTGCATTATCCACTGTAACTGTCATGACTCTGTCGATACCCCATTCAGCCATACATTTCAGCAAGTTTTTTCCAATATCATCACCCTTGTGCCCCTTCACCAAGAAGAAATTGATCAATTTTTTCTGCAACATCCAGTTCTCATCAATAAAGCTTGCTGTCACAGTCATATATCCATCTAGCTGCTGAGATGTCCAGCAATCTGTTGTTAGGCAAACTCTTTGACAAGAATCTTTTATAAATTTCTTCAACTTGGCCTTCTCTTTGAAATAACAACGAACAACATCTCGGGTGCATGTTCTTCTAGATGGCGCATTGAATCGTGGACAAGCCTTGGACATGAATTTCCTAAAGCCAGCCTTCTCACCAAAAGCAAATGGCAGCTCATCCTTTATTACCATCTCAGCAAAAGCGTCCTTAAGAGCTTCAGCATCAAACTTCCAAGTGGTTGGGGCTTCACCTTGAGTGGCTTGTAGAGTGCTTTGAGTTGGATCTTTAATGAACTTATTTGGATTGTGCTTGCAGGCATAAAAATGCCTCTTCAAAGATGATGTGCCATGTCCCTTTGATTCAGCCTTTATGACACGTGTGCAATACTTGCACCTTCCTGCCTTCACCACATTGCCAATCTTGACCTTCTCATAGTGTGCCCACCACTGTGACCTTGCTGCCATCTCTTTCCTTCCCTTGTCTTCTTCTTTCTCGGGCAACTGGTCAACATCAATGGCATCATGCTCACTTCCCTTTGCAGGTTCAGACTGCTGTGTTGAGGGTTGTGAACTAGGCAACTCGTCACCTGATGGCTCCGAGATCTCATAATCCATAGGCACAAGTGCATTCTCGGAGTCAATAGTTCCAGCCATCTAAAATAGAGGTGGACAACAAGTCAGATCAGAGTAAAATGAGTAAAAGACAAGCATGCTACCAAAATATATAAGCAAGCAAAGCAACTATAAAATAAGCAAACATGTATAATACAAGCAAGCAAAGCAACTACAAAATATATAAGCAAGCAAAGCAACTACAAAATATATAATACAAGCAAGCACCTAGATATATATCAGATCAGAGTAAATAAGCTAGCAAAGCAACTAAAAATAAGCAAACATGTACTGATAATCGTTAAACAAGCCTTACATTGGTTGATTGTTCTGTCATTCACTGCCTAGAGTCGTTGCAGGCTTGCAGCTTGCCCTGAGACCTCTACTGAAATAACAAAACGATAACTGCACTCAGTTTCAGGTTCAGACATTCAGGCCTTCATGAATTCAGAGACAAAACAACAAGAACTATGAGTACAATTGCAGCCTGATTCGTCACACTACGAGTCTACGGATCTATGCAGTCACACACATTACGCAACAGCAGAAATCAAGAGAGAAAGATGCATTACCTAGCACGAGCAGCATAAGCAGGCCGTCGGTCGGACCGTCGGAGCCGGAGGAAGGCAGGAGCAGGCGAGCAACGCTCGGGTTCGTCGGGTTCGGGTATTTCGGGTTTGGGCTCGGGTTATACGGGTCCAGGCTTCGGGTTTTATGCCCACCGTGATTTTGGGGTATATGACACACACTTTTGAGGGTTTAAAATGTAAACGTCGTGGCATCATCCAGCACGCCCGGACACTTTTTAATGGCCAAATTTCACCATCGTGATTGGAGATGCTCTGATAGATGGTAGCCAGACGTGGTAGAATGTATAATTCGGTACGTTGACCCAGGAACAGTGGGAGGCTGTACATGCATGCATGTTTGGTGCGATCTATGTGGTAGAGCTGCATGAATGAAACAACATGCTCTGCTGAAATTGGTCAAGAATTGAATGCTTAGCTTGCTTGGAAAATCTAACCATGCAACTCGTGGGTGGCCTGAACACCGGGCGCGTGGTGGCCACGTATCTACGATCGATCGATGATGATCTACATTTTTCTACTAGACATATCACTTAATTTGTAGATTTTCTATTACTGCATTTTTTCGTATCCTATGAGTGAAAGGAGCGCTCAATTTGGTTAGTGCCACGTGCATGAAGGAGGACCAAGTTGATGGTGATTCCTTGGACTTTTCAAAAACAGGTTAGATATTTGCTCCGTTTCTGGGAAGACGACCACCCAGGGTTTTGCTAGTCGCGATCAAGTACTCCAGTCTAATTTAACTGGGTAGGTGGCCGTTCGAACAATGAAGTGGTATCACGGATCTCGAGGCAAACTTGCAATGCATCAATTTTTAAACATGCAGCTAGTACTAGTATACCATTCTTCCCTTGGGCGGGCATGCAAGTGGTAAAGCAGAGTACTTTGCGCCGTACTATTTTTTTTTTGTTTTGAAAAGGGTCGCCCAGCCTCTGCCTCGAAATGATGCATACGGCCGCTTTATTAATTTTATTCAACATAGCGGGCAAAAGCCTTACAACGAATGAATACAAGCTGAACCCTCCAACGGTGAAAACACCACAAACTAGCACATAACGACATGGTGAACGGGGACTTGTTCCCCGGCCATCACCGTCGTCGGCTCCTTGACTAACTCAGAGTTAGCGTCTTGTGCACACGCTCCGGCAATCGACTCCATCCTCTTTCTCGAACCCAACTTCAGCATGCCGATCGGAGCAAAGACTCTCGCCAGTCCTGCCGCCGATGCCACCATGACACCAGGCAACGCCTCCACCCTGTGCAAGTCCACCAAACCGGACCATCGTCGAGTCTCCGCTACACCACGCCGCCAAGACCAGCCGTCTTCGTCATGGTCGGTGAAGCTCCACTCCACCGGTAGACCACTCCAGGCATCACGTGTTCCAAAACGATGCCCTCAAGAGGGAAAAGCGACATTGAAAGTGCCGCCATCGTCCGATCCGGTAACACCAGATTTTGGGTTTCCCCATGGAACAACCGAGCGGGAGGTAGAAGAATCACAGCAACGGCACCTTCAACAAGGAAACGACGCCCACGAGCGCCATCATCGTCGGCTCCGACCCGGAGCCCGGCTCTCACCGGCCATCGTCCACACCTTCAGATCCTTCGAGCAGTGCCAGATCCGGGCATGACCAGCACACCCAAGATCCGTCGCCGTCCGGATCCACCCCGCAGCTCGCCCGCAAGGGCCAGACCGCCGGGTCCGTCACTCTGCGCCTGGAGGGCCGTAGATCCACGGCTTCCGCCACGCCGTCGAAGCATCGACGTCGCCGTGGCGCCCGGCGGCCGTGCCACGCCCGAGATCGGCGGCGCCAACCCGCGCCGGCCCGTCAAACTCGAGGACGAAGAGGTCCCCTCCGCCGGCCGCGCCCAGTCTTTTCCTGGCCGCGCCCGTGATGGCAGCGGGGGAGGGAGGAGGGGGGGGGGGGGGGGGGTGGGGAGCTAGGCGGCGGCGGCTAGGGTTCCCTCCCCTTGCGCTCTACTACTGGAGTAGTAGTATATTGTGACTGCGCTGTCCCAGAAGAAAGTGATCGCTAAACCACATGTCCTCACAAACCTTATATACATTTTCCTATTTGGTTACATATAATCATGCACTAGAAATCACTACCAAGATAATGTCTACGCATACCCTTTATAGAATTCTGCCAAAATGTGCTTAAGGATATTAAATATACATGATTATATAAAAAGCTGATGCAAGTAAAATTAAATCAAATTTATAGAAAAGTCTAACAAGTAGTATCTACTACACCCACTACATAAAGAAGGTGTATAATTTTTTCTTAAGTCAAACGTTAGGAAGTTTGACCAAACTTATGAAAAAATCTATTGAAAAACTATAGTACTATATAGGCATAATATGAAAAGATATGTCATGCTCTATCTTATGCCATCATAAATTGATTTCATCGTAGAAGTTGGTACTAACTTTTTACTTCATTTTGGAACGGGAGACAGGGGCGGACCCAGAAATTATTTTCAGTGGGGGCAAATCATGTGACTGGGGGCCATCCTTGTATAAACTAGCAAAAATAAAGTATATTTTTATCAAAGTTTGTGCAAATACTACTAGAATTCAAAATTTTGAGTGGGGGCATAGGCCCCCACAAGGGTGTACATGGGTCCGCCCCTGACGGGAGATAGTATATTGCTTGTACGCGACATGTGGTACGTTTACATCCGACAGAGGAAAATAAGCATCTATGCCATGGTAAGCCGAGTGCAAAATTTTCGAACCGAGGCGCGCCGGTGCACGTGTGGATTCCTCGATGCACCACCTTCTCTTACCGAATGATTGGTTAAGTTTGTGCGCTGTGCAGTGCTCAGTGTTTGAACTTTCAAAGGTGCACGATGCTTATTTGTTTTTTTTGTTTGAAATTTTCCACCACATATATTAGGTCAGCAAGCATCCTCATTAAAACCCTGTCAGTCCCTTTCGGTACCCTGGTTAGGGAAAGAGTGCGTCTGAAACTTGCTGCCTCAACCAAACACAGATACATCGTTCATTACATCAGTTAAAATAAAGCTAGGGGGTCATCATCCCAATAAAAAGCTACTTTCGAATCAAACAGTCCTAGCTATTTTATGTGCTACTTTATTTGCTTCCCGCGGGCAATGTTGAACTTTCAGCTGGCCAATTCTAGTTGCAATCTGGAAACACTCCATGAGTACAACTATATGGGGGCTCCAGATCTCAGGTGCACGGTGCTTATTTGTTGGTCGTCGTGTTGGAGTAGATTGCGGCGACTTTTCCGCGGTTTTTCAAATCTCACGGAATGAATTCCTTCCACCGATGTTTTGGAATTCGACGGCTGGAGTTCTTTTAAATGGAATTACGGTTTATTTTTCTTAGGGGAGAGAACAATTACGGCTGCAGTGTTGCACTTTTTTTTTTTGAGTATATGCAGTTTTGCACTTGCACACAGCGCACACAGTGCTCATCGTAGAGCCCACCCATCTCATTACTCGCGTTAGATTTCGAGGTAGGCCTAACTGGGCCGCAATAGCCCACATCTACAGCCCATCTATCTAGTGAGTTACCCACTACTGAGAAGCCAGTGAGGTATTGCTGACTGATGACGCAGAGGCAGAATAGAAAGAACGGCACGCTTTCTCGATTTAATACTTCCGAGGTTTTCCAGAATACAGAACTGATATTCAAATTAGCCAGGTCTTCTGTCAGAAGGATAAGATAGAGTACCATCTTCGCAGGCTTGTGCTAATAATCTTTGCTGCCACGTTTTGGTGTTACCTCTTTGCTTTGTAGCCATATTTCCAGTTCGAAATGACATTTTGTAAAATAAAGTCTCTAGCCTGTAAAACAAATCAGTTACTTCAGATTAGACTAACGGAACACGTAAAATTAATCTCGGCAGACAACATAAAAAAACAGAGTAAGTAAAATAACAGGAAAACTTTTAACGGAATTGCTACACACACTGTTACATAAGTCACAACTCATAGTTCCAGATAACGGAAACTAGGAGGAAGGATGTCACGACAGATCATTCCCACGTGGGCTGCAAGGTTTACTATACTACGGCTACGTAACATCGAATGGCGGTGAAATTCGCACAAAGTCTTGAGCCCAAGCTTAAAGCAAAATGACTCGGCCTTTCTTATCTTCTTCTCTGGGGAATAGCTCATTGATCAGTGGCCACACCAGGCTCCACGCTCTCCTTGGACTTCTTGGACTTCTTCTTTTTCTCCTTTTCGACTTGGGCAGTGGCCACACGAGGCTCCTCACTCTCCTTGGACTTCCTTTTCTTCTTGTCGCCGTTGGCATCGCCTACAGGAGTCTCCTCGCTGTCCTTCCTGTACTCGATCATCTCCGGGCAGTAGCGCTTGGAGAGCACGTCGACCTGCTCGATGAAGGGCTTCTCCCGGTGGCTGCAGAGGCCGCGGACCATCTGGTTCCATCTTTGCCGACACACCTCCCCGGACCTGACCACAACAAAACACCGTTCAATTTTTATAATCAACAGGATTTGTTTCTTTAGGTACAGCGAGCAACATCAGCAGTCAGCACTCACCTGTGGTCGAGAAGGCTGTCCCAGTCAAACGTCTTCAATGCAAAAAGCTTACGTGCAGATTTGGTGAATAGTGTGTAAGATGGGATACAGTATACTACGTGCCGTCTGTATGCCTTGCTACCTGCCAAGACCCAGAGGACAACTCCCTGATTCTTAGCGCAAAAACAAGTCAGAACAAATCAAATCGAAGTTCCAATCTTGGCAAGACTTTCTTGTGTTGTGCCAGACACATTGTGGTCATAACACACGTTCAGACGACCACAGCCGGATGCTCAGATGACTGCATCACTACAATCATCAGGCATGAGAATATCAAACTTGTACTGGGACTCACAAAAACATTAGACGCGCAGCAACACTGTTGTTGTAAATGAGCCAGAGATGTCAACCTCTTTCAGTTCAAGAAGTAAACAAGAAAATCTCACCACAAGTTGATCACTCAGAGCCTCTCTATCCCCTCTAGTCGCAATCATAAACATACTCCCTCTTTCGTTCAATAGATAGAGCGCAGACAGTGGTCAATTAGTTTAAAACTAAACAAAGCCTACAATGCAAGTTAAACCTAGTGCAAGCTAATAACAATCAAGAGGAAAAACTTGTCAGAATGACGACTTCTTCCTCATTATGTCGTGAGTTGTGACCTTTGAACAACAGAAACAAAGAGAACATGACCAAGCAAACAGCAACATAAACATGGCCAGGCAAGAATTATAATTCAATTCCTGCTTCTAAAGTCCATGTTGTGGTACTATGTACACTAGAGCATTATTAGCATCAATGTCCATACCTCTAGGAATTACTGAAGAAATAAGGTTATGGACGGGCCCTTGCGTAAGAAGGCGAAACACTAGCTTAGCAACGACTTGGAGTCCTTCTTTTCCTCCAAGTCAATCGTAACCCGCAAGGCTATATTATGCCTTGGGCTCGTTATTCAGATTAAGCAAGGAAATAAACACAAGAAAGATCTAAGTCCCAGTCTCTTCTCGTTCGTATCATCTAGCAGCTTTGGGGCGACGCGGCCCGGCCTCCCATTGAGCACCTCTACGAGGCTACGACCTTGGATCAGGGTTGGGGCCAAACCTTTCCTCAAGTTCTACCATATAATATGCAGTATTTTGATTGCAAGAAAACAATCGGTATAAGAGTCTGCATAATCTTACGCTTCCACCAGTAGATAATCATCAAGATCTGCCCAGACTCCTTTCCTGACCAGCGGAGATGCTAATGTATTGTACCTGAAAGTGCATCAGAAATTAGTGGCCAACATATAACTGCCATGCAAGAGTAGCCCGGTATATGCATAAAGAAGCATAAGATGGGACAAAATAACGTCCATTAAAGATTGTAGTGTAGATAGCGTTTACTACAGATTCAGCGACAAAAAAAGCAAACAGAAATACTAACCACTTGAGGCAGCAATTCTTGTGATTACGGGTGCTTAATTTATCACTGATGGCCTCCCAGGAAATGTTATCCCTTAGCTGTCGTCACCGAAAACAAGTAAACCAACTCATTAGACTGAATGGTGATGTCATGTCATTTAACAATACGAACAGCTACAAATATGGAAGCTAGACCATGAAAGCTGGACCGAAATACAAATACCAATAACGGTGGAAAATTACAAACCTTCCGATTATCAGGATTTTTTATTTGATGAGCTTTCATACGCAAGTCAAGGTTCACCAGATCGAATAACTTTTGCTGCTCATCCTGTGTCCAATGCCCTGGAGAATTACGATCCCAACAGACAAAAATAAACATGTGCATGTTAAAGCCAAACATGTGCTGAAATATTACGGTCCCAACAGAAAAAAAAATAGCTAAAATAAGATAGAACATGCAGGCACCTTTTTTCAAGTTTCCAGATTTTATTCTCCTCCAAGTATCTTTTACATGGATATCACACTTGTCAAGTTTATGTGCCAATTTCTTCCAGTCGGTGCCATTTTGTTTGACAAAGCTGCATCACAATAGTGATTCAAAATCTTAATTACGTGAAGCAACAGTCAGCAGGGCAGACTGAAACTTTTCTCAATAACAAATATTAAGAAAGCATGCTACACGTAACAGAGATATATTAATCACTTTAAATTGCAACACAATCTAAATCATAGTATCCAACTCGCAGCAGAGCAAACAGCAATCTCCACCGCACCAATGAGAGATCTACACCAGCCATAATCCTCACCAACGCAAGTAACCTTTGTCATCATTAGATCTCACTCTAATGCCTGACAGATCAGACCATCATTGCCCCTGTCGATCAAGCATATCTTCATCTCCCTTCCTCTTTCACTAGAAGAGAGGTATGTCATCTAACAAGATAGAGGGGGTCATTTCAAGGAAGTGGGTGTGGGAGGGTGAGCCAAAGTAGATACATCCAGCAAATGTGCCAGCAATAAGAAGCCAAGGCAGCCACATGAAAAAATTGCATTAGCTACTCCATCTACTTCAAGTAGCGGAGCCAGGCTGGCACAACAAACATGTACCTTCCTTTTCAATTTTTCAACTCCTATCTGCACCGGAATTATTGGGTTTGTGAACTGTCCAACGGGAGAACCCTATTTTCTCATACCATGAACCACAAACTATGTATCAAGTAATAATTATGCTATGAGATCACATAGAAAACTTACAGGCAAACTACAAATATTAAACATACAGCAACAGGTAACAATATTACATGAACATAATTCATACATTAAACTAGTTTCTTGATTAGCTAAATACCTCTGGTTTGCTACGGATAAGCACTACCTAAAGTCAGTTAGCTAATGTATATTAGTGGCACTTGCGGGCAAAGGCGAGTCCAGCAGGGGGGCTTAAACAGGCTTCAGCCTACCCTCCAAAAAGTCAAACTTTTTTACTACTACTAATCATGTGCCAGGCTCAACTCCTAGGCCCATTCGCTGATGTATTTCCAGCCAATATGACTCGCATCGACATGCACAGGCAGCGCAGCTCTTCAGAAACAATCGCCTAGTCCTCGCGAAGTCGCGAGCAGAGCAGAAGCGAGCCAAGCGGGGCTGGAGGAGCGCCGGCCTGCCGGCAAGTCGCTATGCACATGGCGCTCGGCAACAGACCAATACTGGTATTTGTCTCATCTTTGCTATTTGTCTATTGCAAATTTGTAATTACTAGCTCCGATTAATTTATCTATGTACATTATGTTTCCAGATTTGCCATTATTTCGGCGACGACGCGGGGCCGGGAACGTGAAAAGGAATGTGTCCCGACGCGCCATTCGGCCGCTCCGGTGTTTGGTTATGATCACCGCCCTTCCTTCTCTGCTATAAATGGTGGCCACGGGCGCTTTGTCACTGACGAGACGGTCCCACCCGTCAGATTTCGACGTGGCGGAGTTGCCGCGGATTACGAGCGTTAGCTTGTCTCCCTAAAAAAAGGGCGCAAAACGGGGTTGTCGGGCGCTCCTTGCAACTTTTTTGCTATTGAGCTTGCCTATGGGGCTGATTTCGTGTCGACCGGTGAAGATACTCTAACTTTCAGGCTTTCAGCCCACCCTCCGATTAATTCCTGGACTCGCCGTTGCTTGCGGGTTGTTCTATCCAACTATGGTGGCACACATAACTACCAAGCAAAACTAATAAACATCAGAGGGGAGGAGGAGGTCAACTGACCACCATCAACAATAAAAAGGGCAGCCCCGGTGCAGTAGCTCCCGCTTGCGCAGGGTCCGGGGAAGGGTCCGACCACTTTGGGTCTTAAGTACGCAGCCTTTCCCTGCATTTCTGCAAGAGGCTGTTTCTAGGACTTGAACCCGTGACCTCATGGTCACAAGGCAGCAGCTGTTACCGCTGCGCCAAGGCTCCCCTTCAACAATGGACATCTTTAATAGGAGTAAAGATTTGTAAAACACATACTGTGAAGTAGCCGCAAACATGAATTTCTTACAAATCAAATTGGATAACAATATGATTGCTTCTTAATAGTAAAGACAATGGAGTAAATATGGTCATGCAGAAAATAAATATAAAATTATTTCAGCAAAAAGGAATTTATGGTACCTTCGAATTTTCTCCTTTTCTTTATCTGTCCATCCACGTACCTCACTCCTACTGAGCAATATACGTGCCCGCTTGTATATGGCACTGTGAGGTCTATGGGGTAACGATTTCCCTGCAAGGAATGGGCATCCACGATTAACAATGGTAAGTTATCTGTTATCCAGGTCAGGGAAAGATATAAAATGTGGATTGCTTGGAAATTCAAAGTGAGATGGTGGGTCTCAAGAAAGAAGTTTTCATACAGGTTACATGTTTAACTGACATCCATGGTATTTGAGTCGCTGTATAGTCGCCGACTATACAGCGAGTCGTTTCTCAAAAATCACGGCGACTCGCGACTTGCCGCGACTTTGCTCGACTATACAACAAGTCGGAGGGTTGGCGACTCACCTGCGACTCGCGACTCAATTATCATGCTGACATCATTAAACAAAGGCAAGCTAACGTGAGGAGAAAACATTGAAGATCACAGCTCCAGATATTTCCGCCTTACCTATAACATCTCAACAATGCAGGAGCTCTTTGTGTTTACGAGAAGTCCGAACCATCTCTAAGCCTTTCTCTCCCAGTTGCTTCATCTAAAATAAGAAACATAGTGAAACGTGTATCAACTATGATGCGCGTGGCATTTACGATTTTAAGAGAATTTAGTTGTAAATAAACAGTAAAATCGACACAAAAAACCCTAGTACAAGGAAACAATATAACATTAATCGATAGAGCGGAGGCAGAGAGGAAAACAGAATATTAGTATGACATATGTGCAAAATTCAACTCAATTTAAGTTCACGATGAGGTCAATGTAGACTTGTCGAGGCTAATTCTGTATCCATTTGGATAATAGGAATATTCAAAATATACTAAATGATCTATTTATTCATGCATTTAATTATTTTGTTGGTTTTAAGACTCACACTACAATATAGCAGCAAACATGAAGTTCAACCAAATCCCACAGTAAAAATAACATGATTACTTCTTAGCAGTAAAGACAATGCAGAAAATGTGGTAACGCAGAAAATTACTAGTACATATTTGACTATTCATAAAGTAGAACCACTGTGAGCAACTTCCTGATAACTTCCCAACTCCCAAGGGAAAGAATGTTTCATTCACTGTAACAGTTCAGCAAAGAATACTTCAAGACAAGACAACATGTGGCATGATTCAGTTCAGCAACGAATACTTCAATCTGATACAGAAATGATCAGCCATTGTGCCTTATTCACAACCATAGCACATGCAACCATGAGTAATAAGTAACTGTGACAAGTTCCTGTTCTCATAGATATGTTGTGATTTTTCTTTAGAAAAATATTGATAATAGTTTCAGGTGTAGATTGGATCAAACTGAAAGAACACATTGTTGCAAACTGCAATCAATCATTTTAAGGAAAAATCATCTATCTAAATGATAAAGTACTCTTGTGTCAAGCGCTAATGTCAGGGGCATAGCTTCCATTCGATATAATTTTGTTCAGTATCACACAAACACAAAGTTTAAGCAAGAGATGAAACCTCTATGAAATCCTGTATAGCTTCCATCAGGGTGTCGTCTTCCTCTTGGGTAAACCGCACTCCATGCAGAATTTTAGGTTCATCACTGGTGCCACCCTCTTCATCGTCACCGCATTCCGTTTCAAACACCTCCGCAGAATCAGCAAAGTTCACCCGCTTACCCTTGTTCATTAACTGATCTGCCTTTTTTCCCTTCTTTTTTCCTCCTTCGGTCCCCTCACCACCACCACCTTCGGTTTCAAACACCTCCGTGGAATCAGCAAAGCTCACCCGCTTACCCTTGTTCTTTGACTGAGCTGCCTTCTTCTTTTTCCCTCCTTCGGTCCCCTTACCGCCACAACCTTCAGTTTCAAACACCTCCGCGGAATCAGCAAAGCTCACCCGCTTACCCTTGCTCTTTGGCCGAGCTGCCATTTCTTTCCCCTTTATTCCTTCCCGCGCCGTCCCCTCCTTGCCCTTCTTTTTCTTCTTATCATTCTTACCATCTACATCAGCTTCCTGTCCTCCAGCAGATGCATTGTCGCTAGGTTTCAGAGTAGATTTATTGCCTTCCTTTTCCCTCTCGTTGATCTCTCCATTCTCACCTTCACTAGTATTTTTGTGCTGGCTGCTCTTTTCCAGTACGACTGGATGCTCCTTCTTTCTCTTCTTATCTTTTCTGGTTGCAGCTTGATCACCAGCAGAAGCCTCGCCACACTTGCTTTTGCTCTCACTAGACTGTTTCCCCTCAACCTCGTCACTCTTTGCAACTGAATTTTCAACACTGCCATCAAGTGTTTTCTGCTGGCCGTCGCCAGCATCATCAGGCTTGTTTTGGTCTTCTTTGACTTGCTAGACTGTTTCCCCTCAGCCTCGTCGCTCTTTGGAACTGAATTTTCAACAGTAGCATCAAGTGTCTGCAGCTTCTGGGTCTGGCCAGCATCATTACGCTTGCTTTTGCTTTTCTTTGACTTTCCAGACTGTTCCCCCTCAGCCTCGTCGAACCTTGTAGCTAGATTTTGACCAGCTGTATCAAGTTTCTGCTGCTCCTGGCCGCTCTCCTCCAGCGCAACCGGATGCTCCTTCTTCCTCTTCTTACCTTCTCCTGTCACAGCTTGATCAGTAGCAGAAGCCTCGCCACACTTGCGCTTGTTCTTCTTTGACTTGGTAGACTGTTTCCCCTCAACATCGTCTCTCTCTTCCGCTACATTTTCAACGGCAGTAGTATCAGATGGCTGCTCCTGCCCTGTCGTCCCAGCCTCGTCTTGTCTGTCTTCACACTGTCTTTGCTCATATCGCCCTGGGCACGCTCCGAACCGGGCTCTGCCGCCATCGTGGCACAAGTCCGCTCCTTACCAGGCAGCACTAGTAGTCAGCTACTGCGTTTCGAAATGGGTATGAGGAAGGAGTTAGAGTCTTGTTTTGCAGCACAGGGATGGAATTTTTTTCACAGTAACACAAGGGAACTACATACAAGAATATACGGAGTACGTAGTACAAACTTAGTTACATGGATGGCAAGAAATTTTAACAAGGAAATCGTCCTCCAATTGGGAAAAATCGTAGATTGGGACACTCACCGAGACCGTGCGGCTGCTTGCTACGGAGGACGGCGGTCGGCCACTCATATTAAATAATACTAGTTGAATGTCCGTGCGTTGCCACGGGTATTTTAGTTCTTTCATATTAAACATGTAAACATAATATTCATGCAACTTCACGTCTATAAAAAGTCATAGCCACATATAATTCAAAAATAATAAAAGCATATTTTTGACTAAAATCTATTTCGATAAAAAGCTAAAACTCAACATCATATGCAAGAACGCAACAACCCAACAATTCCACTTTGCTCATATACTCGATGTACATGTTGCGTGAGACTAATAGGTCCGAGAGCCGCCTCTCGTTCATGTTAGTTAGTACTGCTATCCTCCAACAGATTAGCTAGTTGACTATTTTTCAAACAAAAACAAAGGCCAATTGAACCTTTCTCCAGGCTTGTCTCAAAGCATCTCTACAAAAAAGCTTGTCTCGACGCTTCCACTGCGTGTTTTGCTGCGGTACAGAAAAATATTTTGGTTCATAACACCATATATTTCTCAACTAACCTAGAGAATAGCGAATTCGGCGATATTCTGTTCATGTTTATTATACCACGACAACTATAAAATGCTCTCAACAATACCAATATTCAATTTTGTACCACATAACACACGTAGAACCAAGTTGAAGATGGGTAAGGCTGGATGTCATTTTATTCTAGGCAGATAAAAACAATCTCGATTATGAAAATAAATCATAATCCATATACATCTTACGGTCAAATATGTTTACACGTTAAAAAATAACTTAAAATCAACAAAAATGTTCTCAGTTTTCATACAGCATGTAAAATTCAATCTAAAAGTGTACGTTTTTAAATGCAAGTGCCCCAACTAAATAACTTTGGCAGCTGCCTTAGCAGCCTACAGGGTGTTCAAGACATATGCAAATGCAAAAGAGAACTGAAACAGAAGAAGGATCCCAGCTAAGTAACAACATGAACTTCATAAATAAATAACAAGAGCCTGTTCCCGTCAAAATCACAATGCTAAGTTCTTTTGGTTTTTACGATAGTAGCAATAAGTTGGATAATCTCCACAGCATAGCAAGCAGTGCACGTCAGTCCGGAATTAACTGTTGCCTTTTGGTTCAGAGGTGATACCTTACCTTCGTTCTTCACTGGCTCTGCTTCCTACATTCCCACCTCCGAATTCTCTCCATCGTACAGACTTTGAGCAATACCTTCATGCGCGTAGCATAGGTTACAGGAGGTCAGGACATGATTTTTTTTAATTCCAGCGGATAGGACTTGGGAGATATAGCTGACTTTCAGAAGCACCAAGGTGAGGAACTAAACTTGTTATCAAAACCTGGACGACATTGATCATTTGTTTCAGGGCCCATCTAACTATCTAAGTAGAGTTGAAATGAACATGAAAACAATGAGGGGATCTTCATTTAGAATGTCTCTGCAAACCTGTAGGGGAGGGGACAAAATTCGCAGGACAGCTCAAAGACAGAGGAGGGGGACATGCTTCAGGCCCATCGGACGACCCGTTCCCCTACCTTCTCGAGGCTGCCGGCGCAAGGACATACTCCAGCGTCGCTCATCAGCCCAACGCGCAAGGCGTTCGAGCACGCGCGTTGGCAGCGCTCGCGTAGTTGATCCCTGGGGAGGCGGCGGAGCTCGTAGACCAGTTTCCTCCAGGCCATGGCAAGCGACGCGCAGATGCACCCATATCTGCTCTGCTAATTCCTATCTTCCGACCTCCGAGGCGGAGGTAGCGATGAGGTCGCGCTTGGCACGGGCAAGTCGCGAGGCCGCCATTGCCGGTGCCACGAAGCCCCTCTCTCTCTTAGCCTCCTTCTCCCCGCCTCATCGACCTCCGGGAGCCACCTCACCGGCCGACCTCGCTGCCGCTGTGTGCATCTGCCAACGCCGCACAGGCAGGGTTAGTGGAGGCCGGATCAAATTTGTTCTGAGCTGGGCGACGCGCGTACAGGTTAGTGGGGGGAGTGCAAGCGGTGGATTGATTCTTTGGCGAGCTGGGCTCGGAAGGATGCCGGCGGTGGGTGGCTGCGCTGGTGGAGGAAGGGTCCACCGCCGCCGCCCCGCTCGGCCGACCTCGCCCGGCCAGCTACACCGCGCGCCACCGCAAGCGACTCCCCGCGCTCGCTGGGCCGGCGACCCGGCGCGCTGCCCCGCAAGCCACGCGCTCGCCCCGGCCGGCGACCCCGCGCGGCGATCCGCACACGACCTCCGCACGCCGCACCAGCCGGCAACCTCTCCGCGCCGCCCCAGCGAGTTCGCCGCCCCCGTGATCCTCCTGGTCCTCTCTATCCGGAGCTCCTCCACGATGAGGTCCCCGTGCGCCACCGGCTCCATGGCCCGGCTGCCACCGGGCGCATCCCCGGCAAGGTCGCCGCCCCATGCGCCCCCCTACTCTCTGGCCGCCTTGCCGGCGCGCATCCCCGACGAGGTCGCCGCTCCCGGGCGCCTCCACGGCCCGGCTGCCACCGCGCACCTCCTCGGCGAGGTCCCCCGCGCCTCCACAGCTCCGGCCATCGGGCGGTGCACTCGTTCCGTGCGCCGCTTTTGGAAGAAGAGGGGAAAAGATCTAACCGGTACGACTTATTGACTTATTGAAGGCAGTGGTGGGTAATTAATAGCACAATTTCTACTGTTATTTACTGTCTACATATAAGCACATGTACTTGAGCTAGCCTGAACGAACATGCACGTCCGGGCACCACCAAATACGCTGTCGCAAATCGAAGGCATGCCGAGCGAAAACACCTACCTGGAATTGAGTCAGATCTACGGACGACACTGACCGGGAATACCATCGATCGGCCGGAGATTGTCACAGATTGACCAGTCGCCGTCGCAGAAGAATCAGGAAATCGAACCAGAACTGCTAGATGATGCCGCTAGCGAATACCATGGATCGCCCGAGATTTTATAGATTGATCGATCGCCCTCGCGGAAGAATTAAGTCTTCACCAAGGCTATGTGCGGATACTATTGAGCCAGCTCCACGCACCATCTCCGTCGTCATCACAGACCCAAGCATCATCGGCAGCATCTTGAAGGATCCTATCCCGGATAGATGCAAGGAACAATGTACCACGGTCGTCCAGAGATTTTTAGTCTGTTGTCCCCTCTTCTCAGCTCTACCGGCAGTCTCGATGCCCAAGTAGAGCATATGGACGTAGCTATGCTCTGTATTTTTTCCCTGCGTTAGATTCATCTGAAAGCTGGGAGGGCTTGCAGCTGTGTCTACCAAGATTGACACGATTGTAGATTGATATTTGTTGGAGTTAGAAAATCTGTTTGTGCTTATAACTTTTGCCTGGCTGTTCTGGGCATCCTGCAGGTGATGTGTGAGACGATGGTCGGTTTTCAGCTGGACCACTCGCATGATTTCTAGCAACAGAAGCACACATATTCTTATTAGAGAAGCTATAATACACATATGTTCTATTTGTTTCAGGTACGTGATCACTATGAATTGGTTCATAGCCGTGAAAAGGAAGGGCCATGCTTTTGGAACAACAACGAAGCAAGTACAGATATTTTACGTGATTTAATTGATGATAACACAATTGAGTTATTCTCAGTCCACCATTGTTAATGTATCTGGACAGCGATGTTTTAACCCTTCAATAGTCAACTATTAAGTCGACACTCAGGTTTGTATACCAAAGTTAATTCCAGATTTACATTTATATACTGAGAAATCAATAATTTACGAATCTTTTCCGATATATTTATTATTTTACAGATACTATATACATTTTTTAACAAATGCTATATTTGATTTTATAGGTCAATAAATAAACTTAGGATTATTCATGTTTATAGCATGTTTCAGTGACATAATGCGTTATATCAGATGATAATCGACAATGCTCAAAGGCCGATGATGCGGTGAATTCCACGCGACGACAACAAGGCCTTTGACGATATCACACCGAAAAAGTGGCAAAAACATCAAACCCCTCAGTCTATGTCAAAGTCTACGACGATCATGGTGGCAATAAGGATCGGCGTGGCTGCAACACAGGCAAATCTCAGCCGAATCGACTAGCCGTATTGGACTGAAACTTTGATCCCTGTAGACCACAAGTTCGGAGACATCATTGTTAACCATCATCCATATGTTGTACTTCCACGACCACAGAATTAGTAGTCCAGTTTTTGCATGCATGATGAAAGGGTTGATTCTTAGGTAATAAGCTTTACTAGCTAATTTCAATCCGACGATATATAGCTCATATTTTGATGGCCCGGTTCGTGAGAAGAATTGCAATGAAAAAAATTATTTTCTTTTTTTCAGGATGGATCGAAAAATTCTATTTGTTTCTCCTGATTTCTTCGTTGTTTTTTCCGGGCAATAAAATTGTGTGCGCATTCTGTTACGCAAATTAGATGAGTTTAAATTGATGGATGTTTTTTTAAATCACCCCACTACTGATGCCACGAAATTTAATCGTATTTTCGCTTGAGAGCACATCAGCACAGGCAGATAAAAAGGCCCTGAATTGCCATATGGCAACTACAACCGATCCTTTCAACGAGAGAGCATAATAGTTTATGTTGGTTCTACTTGCACACTACTAAAGCTTACAACCTCGGTTCATGTACGACATTACAGCCTTTCTTTTAGATATTTTATCTATTCTTCTTTTTTGCAGTGTCATGCTCTTTTGGATCATGGTTTGTGAAATACATGATAACATGATAGGATTTTAGTATACTCTTTTGGACGAATTTCAGGTTGCTCTTATTGCAGTTTTTCCTGTTTTCTCAACAACAAAAAATCAGTTGGTCGGTTAATCGATTGAATGGATGTTTATTGGTACTGATCTGCCATGTAAACACCAGAAAGGATCAGGGTCCGGTGGGCAAATGTTGAGACATTTCTCAAAAGAATAACCAGGAAAGTTCATTATTTGACATAACTTAGCATTCTATAATGCATATATCTTAACAACATGTGGCGTGTCTAATGTTACTAGGGGACTGAGCGCGGGCTCCGCCGCGCCCGTGGGCTAAAATTTCGAATTATTCAACCGTAAAGTTATTGTGGATTAAAAGTTGTCGGCATTTCGAAAACTGTTCAAATTCGGAAATAACTAAGTTTTTGAATTGTTTAACGCATTTGAATTCCTTTTAACGTATACGGAAATACAAATTTGGAAGGTGTATGGATACTTGAGATTTGAATTTTGCTCGTGCATATTTATTTTAGGTGACACAGTTGACATATTTGTCGATTTTTTTCTCTGGACATGTTTTAAATTGTTGGTTTTGCATTATTTAGAAGTATTTAGAAATCATATGGATATTTATTTTTTTGAATTGTTCGTCTGCAAAACTGGTGAAATGCGAAAACTGTACGTATTCGGAAATTATTCCTGTTTTCGAATAGTTTGACATATTTGAATTCTTTTGAGGTCTACGAAGTACACAAATTTGAAGGCTCGTGGAAATTTGAAATTTGAATTTTTGCCGTGCACATTTATTTCCTTTCCCTATGGAAAGTTGACATATTTTTCATTTTATTTTGTGGGCATAGTTGAATTTTTTTGGCTTGCATTATTTAGAGTTTTTTGCAAAATTATATGGAAATTTGGATCTATTTATTTTTCTGTGGGCATATTGAAATTTTTAGCTTGCATTATTTGGAAATATTTGAAATCACATGGAAAGTTGGCATTTTGACATTCTTTTTTGTGGACATACTTGAAGTTATCAGTTTGCACTATTTGAAATTATGTGAAAATCATGTGCGAAATTGGGGACATTTATTTTCTTTAGTGCCCATATTTGAATTTTTAGTTTGCATTATTTAGAATTTTTCAAGGTCGTATAGAAAAGTGATAATAATTAGCTTTATTTTGCGATCATATTGATATATTTTCCATATTGTTTGGATGGATATTTTCAAAGATATTAATTTTGCATTTTTAATCATTTTCTGAAATGAATTTGGAGTTCCTTCAAATGTTTGCCGTATTAAAGTATTCAAATATGTTTGCACTATGCCGTAAGTAGTTAGTTTTTTTTTTATTGTGATCATTTTGGCATTTTTTTCTTATTTTTTTGGATAGATGTATTGAAGATTTTTTTAAAAAAGCTTTAAGGAAAATTTGTGGTATTTTTTTTAACAAAAAAATCGAAAAAAAAAACAGGTCTGGCCAACTGTGACGTCGTGCTGACGTCACAGGGCCAGATCTGGCCAGAGCGGCCCGGACGGCGGCTCCTTCCAGCACGCGCGCGTGCCCGCGTCGGACGCGGATCGTCGCGGGGGACCCGCAGGTGGCGGCGCCGCCGCCGTATAGTCGCCGGAGCGGCGCGCCGTCGCGCGGACGCGGCGGATGCCTGCGGGCACGGCGGAGCCGATTCCGGCGTGGAGGAGCCGTTCCGGGAAGCGTCCGTGGGCGAGGAGGGAGCGGCGGCGACGGCGCAGCTCCTCGTGTGGTTGGATGCGCGGGGGAGGTGCGTACCGCGGCGCCCCGCGGCGGCGGCGACGGCGAGGTCCAGGCCGCGCGGGAGAGGAAGGGGAAGGGGGGGGGGTTCTGTGGCAAATTTGCACGGAAGACCCTGCAGTTTTTCCATTTCGCAGATAGGTCCTTCCGCGGGGGGGTTTCAGCAAAAGCGTGGGTCACCGGCTGCGACCGGCGCGACCGGCCGGTGACCGGGACACGTGTCAAGCTGCCATTGGAAATATTCGCATGAACAGTGCGCGGGTAGTGTGAGGGCGGCGTGGTCGAATCCTGGCCGTCCGTCGCGTGGATCGACGGCCACGGATTGGCGGCGACGTGGAAGCGGGAGAGGCCAGGGATTCCTCTGCCTTTTATATATAGTGTAATGGGACCAATCATGCATGCATGAAGTGTACTTAGTCATTTCAAATTTAAAGTATTGTTTCCTTGACCTACAGGATGCAGAATTTTTACCCTAATTTAAATAGGGTTCTAAAGCTATTCAGAAATTAGATACTGTGTGAAAACACTTACTCCCTCTGTTTCACAATATAAGATGTTTTTATGTGTTTTACATGTTGTCCAGATTCAAACTAAAATGAGTGGGCATGCATACCAAAACATGTCTAGATACATGTATGCATATGAATGTGAAAATTTCTAAAACGTCTTATATTGTGGAATGGAGGAGTAGAAAGTTATGAGGCATGTGTAGGTGCTGGATTTAACATAGAACATAGGCTAAAACTTAAAGTCAGTTCCTTACAGTAGAACTTCGTTCTATGATGAAAAGAGAAGAACAAGACGTGTGCATTCTATGAGAAAGCAAGTGTTGTACCAACGTATAGCAAGAAGATGTGAGTGCAAAATTACGTGATTATTTGTACTTCTGGAACAAGCTGCGTCAGCCATTCACCACCATATTGTCCCATTGTGAAGTATGAAAAACTCAAATACGTTTACGACACCCAATGAGGGACTTAGCGAGCGAAGATGCCTAATACATGAAAATAACTACCCGAATATGTGCAATATAAGAAAAACTTACTCTAAACTTTCGGAACACTGTAGCTTATTATCAAACAGAAAATACGATACGCATCTTCAGATAGAGAAACTGACTGAGTTGAGTAGAGGAGAGTTTTTAATAGAATATGTAGACACATTCCGACCAAATGCTAGAAAGGTTTTTATCTTGAAGCCAAATGCTAGAATGCTAGAGGAACATGGAAGCAGACGAACCAATATGGAGGTCAACTCCGACATGGACCAAAACAATTGAACACAAATATCTAATAGCAAGAAAAGTTGAAGGTAACTAAAATATTAAGTTTATATAGAGTTGTTAGATTATGTTGGCCTAATTTTAGAAATATGAAAAAAATACAACATCAATAAATAGTCTAGCCGCGCAATGCGCGGGCCACCCCGCTAGTTCTTACAAAAGATAACCTTGCCAAGCGCAATTGGCACGGAAGCAAAAAGTGTGTCTTTTGTCAACATGACGAGTCAATTACACACTTATTATTTCAGTGCGAGTTTGCCAGGTCTATATGGTCACCATCCAGATAGGTTCTACCTTACATCCCCCGACTTCCGTTGCGAATATTTTTGGCAGCTGGTTAAACGGGGTGGATCCTAGCTTTAAACTGTTCAGTAGGGTGGGGGCGCTCGCCGTTATTTGGTCGCGCTGTGGCTATGTAGAAATGACAAGGTTTTTAACGATAAAAATGCTTCTCTTATGCAGGTTATCTACCGGTGCACAGCGACGCTACGAGCATGGTCGGCCCTGCAGCGTGTGGAGCACCGAGAGTTGTTCTTGGAGGTGGCGTCACGTTTGGAGGCTGCGGCCAGGAGTTATTTTCCCGGCATGGATGGCAGCATAGTCTTCGGATCGATCTTCCAGCAGCTTAGGCGGATCTACAATTTCTCATTTTAATATGTAATTCGTCTTTTTATTTTCCGCATTGGGTACTTGTGAGACTGTGAACTTGTGGCTGTGTGCATCCCTGTTATGCAGAGCCGGGTATAATGCTTAAAACTCTTAAGTAAAAAAATCCCTTTATCTAAAAAAAATTCAAGTCGTCGGGACTTGTCAACAATTTTATTCCTAATTTCGCTGATCGGTATCTTTTGATTACCATGTATAGTTTGGCCGCCGGAACTCGGCAAGTGTTCTATATGGGGAGTTCGGAGCAAAATACACTCATCAAATCGCAGGAGAGTGGAGACACCGCAACATTGTTTTTTCGGTAGTGCTGGCGAACACCAGCATGTGAACTGAATCGGCCATTCATTCATTCATTCATCAGGAACACGACAAGAAGTGTACAACCTGAATTGTTTTCCTTAAACGATACCTTGATAGAATGATAGATGCCCATAGCTTGAACCATTTGAACAGGGTATCGATCGAGTGAATTGCCAGAATAATGGACACCCGTAGGAGCGACCGAGCTGGCTCAAGCATGTGTTGTTGGTTGACTAGTTGGTTGAACAAAGACTTGTGGACGTAGAAGCTAATGAACAACATTTGCATTAGCATAAGTACAACACAACAATCAAATTTGTGTAATGCAAGTACTGAAGTACGTAACAGAAATTTAACTGAACCTTGCACCCCCCAAAGAAAGAAAACTTAGCAGAACCTTGGCTTTCGGGGCTGGCAGCAACTCCGTCACGGTCGGCCTTGAGCTGATCTTTCTCGAGCATGTCAATTGCGCGCTGGGCGTCATCGAGGAGCGTGTTGATGCATGCGCTCTCGCCGCAGTGGGGGAGCTCGGCGATGACGTCGGCCGCCTGGAGGCCCAAGCGTGCGGCGGTGAATAGAAGGGCCTGCTCGTTGTCGCATGTCATTGCTACGAGCGATGGAGGGTCACCCTTCGGATTCGGCCTATTACTCATCCAGGCCTTCTCTTTTACGCTGGCAGCCCAGCTTAGAGTTTCCATTTGAAAAAATATAGATTTCACCCTCAAATGTCGATTTGGCTACAATTCCTAAACTTTAAAACCGTGTAATTTGTACCTGAAGTTTGCCATCCAGGAGAAATCAAACCCTGTAGTGGTTTGCATCGATTTAGGCGGTTTTGATGCAATTTTGACATTTCTTCGGATGACGTATGTGGCAAAAAAAAAAAAAAAACTTGGGATGAGCCACCGCCGGCCCGCTCGGCTCCTGCCTGCCGGCATGCGCCACCAGGCCTCGCCGGAGACGCAGCGCCTCCCCCTCCTCCTCACGGCCATCCTCGTCGTCGGCGAGCAATCACGATGGTTTGTGTAGCACGCGCCTCTTCCTCATCTCCGTCCGTCCCCCAGCAATGGCGACCACGTGGGTGCGCGCGCGTTCTCTCGGCTGCAAGTCCAGAGCATCGCCGACGACGTGTATAGCTTGCCACTACTGCCGAAGAAGCACCACCCGCCGCCCGGCGCGCGTGGCCCGATTCGAGGACGCGCGGCGGACCGCCATGCTTGCCCTTGGAGTCGACGCGCGGTGCGCCGCCGACGGAACGAGATTATGCGGTTCCAATGCCGCGCCGCGGAGGCCGGCGAGGTGATCTGCGCTGCTTTCGGCACGACCGGGCCGTCGTCAGTCGTCCACATGTTTGCCACCAGCGCCACGGCGGATGCCGGCGCCGAGGCAGTGCCTCGGGCCGCAGAGGCATGCTGGTGTGCCGCGTCATCGCCGGCCGCGCCCAGCGTGCTGCCGACCCCTCGTGCTACCCTAACGACTACGATTCGGTTGACGCGGGCGGCGAGCTCGTGGTGCTCGACAGCCCGCCGTGCTCCCCTGCTTCCTCGTCATCTACAAGGTCAATAATCATCAAGCTAGCGACCTCTCCTAGCTGCAGCTCCATTGCTGATCCGTTGACCATGGATTCCCGTGTGAATCACCACCAACACTAACCTATTGTGCTACTAACTCTTACCTAGGCTTGGATCGTTCGATCCCCATTTCATTCAGCACCGAAAAATTCAGAGATTCGTCGTCGTCGTCGCCGCAGGTTTCAATCGGAGGCCGAGGTACATCTTGTGAACACGCATTCGTCTTCTTCCTTCAACCTTTTAGCGACCTTTGCAGCGCAGCGACGTCGCCGCAGTTCAGCAAGCAATCCTGACGGCGAGCTCCGGCGAGGCCTGGAGGCGCATGCGAGGAGGCAGGAGCCGAGCGGGCCGGCGGCAGCTGATTATGTGCTCTGCTGCGCCCTCGGCCGCCACGTCCGCGCCGCCGCTCGTCGGTCGCTGCCTGCCGTGCTCGCCGGCCTCGACGTGTTCTGATTTGAGTCAACGCACAAGAGCAGAGGATGACATGTGGGACCCTTGTTGCGCTGCGCCACGTCATTGCCACGTCGTCGCCTAGTCATCGCAGAAAACCGCCCAAATCGAACAAAACCCACCTTAGGGTTTGATTTAGCCGGTACTTTAGGGTTTAAATTACCCGGTTTTGAAGTTTGGGGTGAATTGTCTCCAAATCTATACATTTGGGGGTGAATTCTATACTTTTTCCTTTCCGTTTTATTTGCGGTTCGGCCCAGTGCGATGGAGGGTCACCACTTCGGATTCGGGCTACTACTCCACGGTCATAATATAGGAGCCCGATCTATTGGACACAACATAAAAGACCGATCCCCGCATCGCTCAGCTCGAGCGACTCGGGGAACCCTAGCCGCGCCGCCGCCGGGCCTCTGCCCTCTGCCGGCTGATACGTCCAAAACATATCTACTTTCCTGAACACTTTTGCTGTTGTTTTGCCCCTAATTTGTGTGTTTTGAATACAACTAACACGGACTAACGCTGTTTTCAGCAGAATTGACCTGGTGTCTTGTTTTTGTGCAGAAAGTCAACTTTCGGGAAAATCTCCAGAAAATATCGCAAGGTTCCTATTTTATCAGAAGACCCACGGAGCCAGAAGGGGAAACGGAGAAGAGCCACGAGGCGCCCTCACCACGTGGCGGCGCGGTGGGCCCTGGGCCGCCCACCACATGCTGAGGCCGGCTCGGGTACCCCCTCGCGTCCCCCTCTGGACTACATATTGCCTCTGACCTAAAAATGTCGGGGGATCGACCACTTTTCCAGAAACACCTCAGAGCGCCGCCGCCATCAAAAACCCTATTTCGGGGACAAGAAACTCCGTTCTGGCACTCCGCTGGGACGGGGAATTGGAGGAGATCACTACCATCATCATCACCGACGCCTCTCCATCGACCATCCATGTTTCCCCCATCCACGTGTGAGTAAATCCCCGCTGTAGGCTGAAGGGGATGGAAGGAATTGGATGAGATCATTCATGTAATAGCTATAAGATTGTTAGTGCATGGTGCCTAGTATCCGTTTTTTAGTACTTTATGTCATTGTTGCAACTTGTTATGCTTAATGCTTGTCACTTAGGGCCCAAGTGCCATGATTTCAGATCTGAACATGTTATTGTATCATGAGGATAATCATTGTTTTAGATCATACTGCAAGTTGTTCACACATATTATTGTCCGGAACCCGAGGCCCCGAAGTGACAGAAATTGGGACAACCGGAGGGGATGGCTGTGATGTGAGGATCACATGTGTTTCACGGAGTGTTAATGCTTTGCTGGTACTCTATTAAAAGGAGTACCTTAATTAACAGTAGTTTCCCTTGAGGCCCCGCTGCAACGGGCTGGTAGGACAGAAGATGTTGTACAAGTTTCTCATTGCGAGCACGTACGACTATATAGGGAACACATGCCTATGGTTACCTAGTACTTCGATGCTTTATCATTATTTATCTGCAAATGTCTATGTCTTGATTATTATATGAATTATCTTATCCATGCAACGCCCGTTCATCCATCCCTATGCCTACAGTATTTTAATCCTGCTGTTTACCGCAATCACTACTTCTATCTTTACTTTACTGCTGCTTTTATTTCACTACTGCTACTGCTATAAAACTGTGCTACTGATAATCTGTGTCGAGCAAGTCTATTCACAGGTGCAGCTGAACTGACAATTCATCTGTTAAGGCTTACAAATATTCTTTGGCTCCCCTTGTGTCGAATCAATAAATTTGGGTTTTACTTCCTCGAAGGCTATTGCAATCCCCTATACTTGTGGGTCATCACCGGCCCTCCTCCGCCGCGGTGGCAGCGGCCCTTTCCTCCAAAGGTGGTGTGGGAAGAGCTCGTGGTGAACGCGTGCGTCGCGCGCCTCTCTCGCGACTGACTCGTCTTGGCGGCTGGGCCAGCCTTTCGGCCGTGCTCGGCTCGACGGCGACCTTAGTAGGGAGATCCCGTGGTGCGGGACGGCGCCCCGGCTCGGCCGCTGAGTTGGTGTAGCCAGGGCTCGATCTGGGGCCAGATGGGCTTGGCTGGCCACAGCGGCTCCCAGTGCGTCGCGCCTCCTTGGGGCTTCGTGGTGGTGCCGCCATCGGGCTGCGTCTGCGACGCGGCCAACGGTGGTGGGTCCCCGGGCGGCGGCCCGTGGTGGTTGGCGGCGGCGGCGGGCGTGGCTGCGGGGGCGGCGCGATGGCCGAGTTTGGAGGTGGTTCTGCTGCTTCTTGAGTGGTGCTTCTGCAGGCGAGGTGCATGGAGTGGCTGTTCGTCCCCGTCCTGGTTGCCCCCGCATGGTGCGATGCTCTCGGTGGAGGTCGACGAGGTTCTCTGTCTCCAACTCTGGTGGTATGACAGGTTCGCTTTCCGGCCCTGCAAGGCGCTCTCCTCCGTCCGGATCATGGTGTTCGAGGCCTCGTCCTCGACGGTTCCGTGCTATGGATGGGAGGATGGTGGTGTGGTGTTTAGAACTGCGGAAACCCTTGGCCGGCGGCCATGACAACGACGATGCTCCGGCGCCGGATCCCTCCTCGGAGGCTTCGTTGAGGTTCCTTCCCCATCACCGGCCCTCTGTGTGGGTTAAAACACGGTTCCCTTGTTTGGGCAGCGGCGACGTTCCGATGTCGTTCCCTCCGTGAAGGCGCTGCTTGGCGATGACAGGGGTGGTTCGCGAGCGGTCTCGTGGCTCGTATAAGCAGATGACAGTGTTGTGTATGGTGGTGATGATGCGGCCAGCTTGGGGCCGATGGCGTGTGTTTCTCTCTTCGGCCGACATTCGCATGCCTGCCCAAGATCCTCCAATGGTTGCTGTTGCGGTGTGGGAGCTTCGTGCTCTCGGTGGCATCTCGGCTCACCTTTGCTCGATGACGACGCAACGTATGTCTCCCCCACCTGCTTTCGCCTCGACCTCCGTGGCAGAGCTCCCTATCTAGTGTAGTGCCAGGTGCTAGGCTTGACACTCCGATGATGATGGTGGTGCTCCTCAGTTGCGTCTGGGGTTCGAGTTGCACGCCGATGCGGTGCGTGAGGCTGATTGCCGAGTCTTGGCATTGTGATCTCTCGACTGCACCCCTCACCTCCTGTGTCTCTTGGTGGCTCTTGTTGTTCTCTAGTTGTATTTGTTTCATGTATTTCATTGTTTTCTCTTCCTCTGTATCCCCCTGTACAATTGTTATTCTGTTGTAAGAACATTTCCCACTAGGCTCTTTCGATGAAATATAACAACCGGTTGGGAGCAATCCCCCCGTCTTCCTCGAAAAAAAAAATGAGCCCGACGTACCTTCGTGTCTTTCTTGGTACAACAACAAAATTCACAAAACAAAAGGTACAAACAACACATTGGTCTCCTCGGAAACAAAAAACACACTCTATATACCCACTTGGTTCCTAGGGAAAAACCCAGGTCAGCACATCGGCTCTATTCAACTTCTAGGACGCCATGGGTATCAGCGCCATGTTCTGCACCTTCACCGACCGCGCTCATCTGATGGTATGTGACCACTAGGCCATTTGTGTGGTCACTGAGTCCTACTTTGTCAGATTCAAGAAGGAAAACACTTATGTGATTCTTCCCACAAACCATAAAAGCAGCAACCGCGTCAACCAGATCCTATCCAAGATCGTCGACGCCATCTACCCTCGCATGACCACCAAGACCCAGAAGCCTCTCAGTTGGGCGGCTCAGTTTGACTGGGAGGCGATTGTTCTCAAAGATGAAGATATCTGGGTGTGGTGTTGGGATGGTGCTGAAAAAATTATAATCTACACGGGGAATGCTTGATCATATAGACACCGAAGAGTAGATCGATCGCGCCTATTCTTGTGCATAAGGTACCTCCTATAGCTGATATAGCGGCTCTTCCTCTACGTTGATTTATGTATATTAGACGGGGCTTCATTACTTTGTGCATACGTATGAGTCCATGTAGGTTAGACATGCTATTGCAAGACAATCGTCAGAGATTATCGTAAGGTTCGTGAACTGGAAGTGGTTTCCGAGCTTCCTTTTGGCACAATTCTTCCTGTTGGCCGCCACAACAGCTCGCCACTTGTTCCATCCTCACAAACCATAATGGGTAGCCTCACCCGGTTCCCTTAACCCACCTTCCCCCACATGGAGCCGGCATGTGTACCCGCCACGACGTCAGCACTCCTCCGTTTGTGGGCTGATCACGTGACGTCGTGTTCCCGTCCATGGCCGGCTCCTTCTCCATTATCCGTGCCACCGCCAGCATGCGCTTCGCTAGATTTTCGTCCTCGGAATGAAACATTTTGTGTAGATACTACTTCACCGAGGAAGCTACACCTAAAAAAAAAAATCTAAGACACAAAGAACCAAAATACCGATTTGCCCCTTTAGTGAAGGTACTCCGCCAGTTTGTCTTTGTTTTAGAGCTAGTACACTTTGTGCGCTGACCGCGGAGTACAGAGCACACGAGCCCACTGAACGATTAAAATGGACAGTTCATGTTAATTTCGGGGGTATAATAAAAGTCCTAAAAACAAATTTACATGAATGTTTGAATTATAGTTCATTTCATTAATATTTTAGATCGTTTCATAAAATTTAAATAAATTTCACAATTGATGGGTCATTTCGAAATCGTGTTATTCGCACAGATTTCACTTGGGTTTCAGTTTACGTAGATGACTAGGATCATGGGATGCAACTTGCCAACTTGCAAGCAGACCCGATCACCGACGTGTAGCCACTTGTACTAGTTCTAATTAATTGACTAAAGCTAACTTGATTGCAACCCAACAAGATACTGGTTTTCGTACAGCAATGGGACCTTCTCTGTTCTTCTTCTTGGAATTTTTTTTTTCTTGGAAATTTGTATTTTCCATCAAAAGAAACATAATTTTTTTTACAAAGATCTAGCGAGCGTACGTGTCGTCGTTGATGTGGTCTACACTCTACAGTACGATGATATAGAGCTGAAACATGTGGCTGAGAAATGAAACTATGCTCAGGCACAACTACCACCTAGATTCATTGGATTTATATATAAAATGACTCATCGATCCTGCAGTGCTAAACGGCCAAGAACAACAAAGAAAGACTCATGAGATGGACACTCCAGAGGTCCCTTTCCTGCTCACCGGCGGCAGTGTGGACGACGCGGGCGAGCGCCGCTGGCCGGCTTCTCCGACTTCCGCGGTCGCCCCGTCTACCGCACCAGCTCTGGCGGATGGCACTCCACCCTCTTCGTCGCTGGTACTGTCCTAGCTCACTTGCTGTCAATAGATCGATCCCATTAGAGTAGCTCAGTGCTCCCATTTCGAAGCTCAGTGATGAGCTATGGGGCATATTGCAGTGCTGGAGATCGCCGGCAACTTCGCTGCTTTCGGTTTGTCAGCGAACCTCATCACCTACCTCACGGGGCCGCTCGGCCACTCCACTGCTGCCGCCGCAACCGCTGTTAACGTCTGGTCAGGGACAGCTGCCCTCATGCCGTTGATGGCGCCTTCGTTGCCGACTCATGGATGGGTCGCTACCGATCCATCATCCTCGCCTGCACCCTCTATGTCCTGGTAATTCAGTAATATTTCTCTCCAGTTTTTGCTATTATTCCTACATCTACCTCTCATCATCATCACCGCCACATTTGTTGGAGGGAAGCGGTTACCGAACGGTTACAACACAAATCTCGACTAGGAAAATAATTTTGCTAAACATATCCTAATTCTTGAAACGAATCCTCTTGACCCTATCACTAGCTTGGTCCAAATATCTAATATTTACCTTTTACATTAATTATATGTTAAGCAAACAATAATAAGTGAAAACATGTGTGTCCATGCAGGGTTATGGCATGATGACTTTGGTTTCCACCCTTCCGGAGCCTTCGTCGTCGGGACTCGCCGGTGATGACTTCTCGCGCAGTCCATCGTTAATGAAAGTCGCCCTCTTCTATGTCTCCCTATATCTCATCGCACTCGCGCAAGGTGCTGACAGTCCTGCTGCCTGGCCTTTGCCGCCGACCAGTTCGACTCAAGCCACCCCAAGGAGAGTGCCTCTAGAAGTTCCATTTTCAATTGGTGGATTTTTTCTATGTGTATCGGAATCGCCGTGGCCATCCCAAGTGTCAGCTACATTCAGGAGAACGTTGGTTGGGCTCCCGGATTTGCCTCTCTTTGCGCCATCATGGTTTGCGCCTTTTCTATCTTCATGTCTGGCACCCCAACCTATCGCCTATATGCGCGCAACTCTGGTGCCGAGACCCATTCATCCGCCTGGCCCGTGGCCTCATCATGCTTTGTAGGAACTCATGCTTCTCCTTGGACAAGAAAATACATCACCTCGGAAATAATGATCCATGGACAATGTGCAGTTAGAAGAGGCGCAAGCGGTGTTGCGGCTACTGCCTATCTGGGCGACGTGCTTGGCGTACGGCGTGGTGTTTGCGCAAGAATTGACGCTCTTTAACAAGCAGGGGCGAACTCTGGACCGCCGCATTTTTGGTGGCTTGGAGATGCCACCGGCCGTGCTTCAAACGTTCATCCCAATGAGCATCATAGTGTTCGTGCCCATCTACGACCGCATATTGGTGCCTGTGTTGCGGTACATGACGGGGAACCCATCCGGGCTGACATTGCTTCAGCGCATAAGCACTGGCATGGTGATATCCATCCTTACGGTGTCGGTTGCAGCGCTCGTGGAGACGAAACGACTGCAGACGGCTCGTGAGCACAACTTGGTCGACGATGCTGGTGCGACGGTACCCATGAGTTGGGCGTGGCTAGTGCCACAATATGTAATGATCGGAGTGGCAAATGTATTTGCTCTTGTCGGGATGCAAGAATTTTTCTATGACCAAATGCCCGGCGAGTTGCGCAGCCTTGGCTTGGCGTTCTACTTCAGCGTGATTGGGATCGATGGCTTCATAAGTGGTGCCCTCATCTCCGCCATTAACAACATCACCAGCCGTGACGGTGGCGACAGCTGGTTCGCGGATAACATCAACCATGCTCACCTCAACTATTTCTATTGGCTGCTCGCCGGTCTTAGCCTCTTCGAGCTCATGCTCTTCCTCTGCCTGGCCAACTCCTACATCTACAACAACCGTAAGAGGATACACTAAGAGGAGGTTTTTGCACCCTTGTGGTCTGAATCTCTAATGATGTACGGACCGATGTGTGCGGATAGATTAGTTGTATGGAGCCTGCTGGTTGGAGCTACCATAAATAAAACTAGTTGAATCGGTGCGGCGCACGCCGCACCCTTGATGTCAATTTGTAGAAGACATTATTGTTTGTAATTTTCGAATTTGAATTTGGCAATATGGCATGTAATGTTAGCATTTTTTGAATTTGGCGTGGCATGCCTTAGTGAGATTTTAATGCATTATATTTGGATGTGCACGTTTTTTTAAACTTACAATGGTAATGCATTTAAGCATATATTTCAGCACGGCCACAATTCAGAAGAAAGCTGGAAGGTAATATTTTTACAATGATAAAGAAGGAAATCATGGTACAACGGATATATTTTTGAAGGGACAGATAAAGAATGGAACATGTAATGAAGGTCCTAATGCAATTTTAGTTTTCAATCCCACAAAGTATAACATTAAACTTTTAGCTCCAATGAATTTGAGAGCTTTAGTGCCATCTGTCGGTGAAAAATAAAGGGAAGCTGCCACGCCGATCAAAAGATATTCTAAATTTTGGATACTCTATGTTCGCTGAAATCAATGGTGAAGTTTATCACCATTCTTAATGATATTTCCATTGCTCCTGCCGAGAAGAAACAAACACAATTATGTACATTCTCCGTAGTTCTATTACTAAAAAGGGAAGTATGGGGAGCAAAAGAACCGGCGGAAATATGTGATGCAAGATGCCGCCAACCCATCTTTCTGATGGAAGTAAGGAGAAATGTGTGTACTTCAGAACCTCTTCTAGGGAGCTATCACGTTTCAGCCGCCACGGTTGCCGCCACAACATCTTTATATCTGATGCAAGATAAACTGCATTCCGAACATCACCTTCAGAGTTCATTGAGAACATATGTTTCAGATTTACTATCTAGCAAGGAAAACTAATGGAACAGATGGAAAAAAATGACGATGATCGTGGCTGGGTGGTGATCGGTCGGCCGAGCTGGGCCTCAGTCAAGCACATGAGGTTAACGTACCCGGGCCCCACATGGCGTCGCCCATGATGGCCGACGGCATTGGCACCAGGTTCTTCAAGTACCTGCTCACCAGGTCCACGCTGGTCTGCGCCGCCACCACGGTAACCAACCCGTCTGACGTGCGCACGTTCAAGAATACGACCTCCGGCTTCTGCTAGCTTTGATGGAGCAGCCTCAAGAAGATGTATGTTAAGCTGAACACAGATTCAACAATTAGTAATGTTAGCAATTAGTGTATACCAATCTGCTTCCTCTTGATCGATTTCAGAGTTTGCAAAACATCGGCTCAAGGCGTACAGTTCGGATGCATCTTCAGTAACAGTTCAGAATCACGAAGCAGTGTAGTAGTCTGCTCGCCGGCGTGCACACGGGACGTGGCACGGATGGATTGGCACAAACTCCGGCGGCCGACTCACCATGATCGGCGCTCGGCTAACTGCTGCGGCGGATGGATATGCCGCAGCTTCCCGCGGTGTATGTCGCCGGTTTCGCCATTGTGGCGCTCTTGTCATTGGGCCTGGGGATCTGCTTCTGCTGCCTTTTCGTCATAGTGATCGTAGACTTGTACGTCGGCCTTTTGCTCGATCGTTCTCGGTGTCAGGGAGCACGTCAATGTGCGGTCGGTGTCGCCGTCGGAATGAGTTGGCTCCGTCGAGAGCACCACGCGCACGGCGGAGAAGAGGATGGTCAGGTCTGTCGTACCACGGCCTGGTACCCTCTTGTACCGGCCCAGCACATATATCCGAGTTAATGGACGGCCCGGCCCAGCCTGATGGATGGAGTCCATTACGATATGGTGGTCAACACTTCCGACTCGGACTATCTCTCAAAAACAAAAACGTCCATAAATAAATCCAACAAAGCATCGTGCCTGAGTAGTGAGTACTGCCTGCAGACCGAACCACTCTACGTTACCCTCAAGAAAAGAAAAGCAAACCACCCTACGTACCCACTTGATTCAACCAAGGTCACCATACGGCTCTAATTAGAAAAGTGCAAGCACGACATGGGAATCCGCGACATGTATCACATCGAGACGGTGCCCTTCACAGCCCGCCCGTCGCGTGTACCGGTTCCATCAGGCCTTCCGCGGGATAGCGAGTGCTACTCATCGGTCTCAAAAAGGAGCACGCCTCTCTGATCCTACCCGCAAACCATGAAAGGAGCATCCGCGTCAACCAGGTCCTCTCGAAGATCGTCGGCGCCATCTACCCCCGCCTTGCCAGCTCGACCAAGGAGCCTCTCGGTTGGGCGTCCGAACTCGACTGGGAGGCGATCGTTCTCCAAGACGACGGCATCCGGGCGAAGTGCTGTGGTGGTGCCGGAAAGATTATAGTCCACACGGGACTTCTCGATCTTTTCGACACAGATGAGGAGATCGCCGCTGTTCTTGCCCATGAGGTATTGCATATAGCTCATATCTAGCGGCTCTTTTAATTTGTTAATTTATCTATATTTAGTCAAGCTTGCATTACTTTGATCATACCTACCTATGGTTGTATGTAGGTCGCGCATGTTATTGCAAGGCACTCGTTAGAGATGATTGTCTGGTTCGAGAATTGGAACTGGTTTCCAAGCATCCTTTTGATGCCATTCTTTCGAAGGTATGTTTTCCCATGTCAACATCATCTGCCTCGAAATGTAGGTGTGCTTCAGTTTTACAATTGTTGGTACCCAATTTTCACTATGATGATATGTCTAAGAAAAATACAAATTATATCTATATTTCTTTCTAAAAAATAAATTCTACATATACTAAGTACTGTCAAATCTTAATTAAAATACAGATTGTACGAATAATTATGTGTCTCGGATTTCTAGACGGATGAGGTAGCTAATGACATCTCATGTTAATGTTCTTGCATTCCACCACCCTAAGCATGTTAACCTTGATTGTGTTAATTGTGCAGGCGTGAGCTAGAAGCAGACTTTATCGGAATGATACTACTTGCGGCTTCTGGTTTCAATCCGCACGCAGCCCCTTGCTTTTTCGAGAAGTTCGAAAAGATAAGAAGAAAGAACCTATCGAAGAGCATACTCCATTTTTTTGCACTCTCTACTCATCCATCGCCAAAGGAAAGGTCACGTTTTTTGTTACGACCTAAGGTCATAACGGAAGTGATGGAATTATACAAACGAGTAACTAGTACGGGCTAAGGTTCAAACAAGGCTTAGTTCCAAGATCTTAAATTCTAGGATTCCAAACTCTATTCTTGCATCTGTGTACATGGTGTACACAAATACGATGTAGTTTATAATCATGTGATGAGAAGGGTAGCCGAAGAAAACATTCGTATGTTACTTTTTTTTTGCGTGGGAATGGGGGAGTTTTATTCAACAACTACAGCCCAGCAGAATCTGCTAAGAGGCTGGTTACAAGCAAACCCGGAGGTCGGTTTAGCCAGCAATCCGTCGCTTCCAAAGTGCTTGCACGCTTCGCACAGAGGTGAGCAGACGTATTTACTGAACGATAAAATTGTATCGAAGATATTGACGGAAAGGTATGTGACATGACATACGTATATTTTTACCTGTGTGGTACAAATATACGGGAAGATACTGAGAGGTACATGCTCATGCTGCTAGTTAAGATTTTCTCATTATCAAGTATCAAAAAATAGTAAAATAGTTTGTAGACACAAACTATCTAACGATTTTGAAAACTTTCCTCCAATAATTGTCCGTTGGCTTGCTCGAGACAAAAAAACATCTACACGCTCTGTTTTACACACTTTTGTTTGTTTTGCCTTTTCCGTATAGAACAAACCTATCACAAGGTTAGACCTAGCTATACTACTTCACTTATAGACGTAGTCTTCACATCCTCATTCCTGTGCCACTGTGTGAGTAGAGCATCTTGCAGCTGCTGCAGTCCATATAAAATTAATTCAGGAAAATGAATTGCTGGGAAAGAAGTAAAGACTTCTGAGAAAAAGTTGACCTGTTGGGTCTTGGGGGCTCTGAATCTAACATTGACAAACCCAGGGCGGATCCAGGGGTGCTAGCAGGGGTCCGACCCCCCTAATGCCCGGCCCCCCTCAAGGAAATACAACACGACATGACTAGTACGTGCATATATATTGCGTTGATTGCTGTATTAATTACCTAATTAGTTGCAATTAAGCCCAATTTCTTGTAGTTGTGCACGTAACGAGCCCAACTCTAACAGCCCATCTGTATAAAGGCCATCTCAGTCAGATCGTGGATACCTGGTCGTTCTGTCTACTCTCGCACTCGTAGTCTCACCTCTCAATCAGATCTAAATCGATCGAATTTCAAAAAAAAAAAGATCTAAATCGATCGAATAATCTCGATCCCAAGGTATTGGACTCTGCCCCCGCTGGCTTGCAATGCAACATGATTGCATCATGTCTATGGCCGACTACGGCGGCCGCCGCTATGGTCTCCCTTGCTCACGCTTGACGTCGTCCGCACAGCCAGATTATTAGTCAAGGTAAACCCCACTTTTCCCTTCAGTTTACTACAGTAAGTCAGTTCAAAAATTGTGAAAAATAGCTAATTTTAGTACACCAATTCCTCCGGTTTCAAACTCTGTAATGCTATTTTTTAATCAAGCCGTTGGTGAATGATAATAGAATAGATTTATATGCATAATCTGTGAAAAAAATAGACAAACAAATGTTGGTTTTCTTATAACATTTATGTTTGAGACCATTTTATATCGGAAAAGGAAATTTACATGTACATGTGGGTACTGCTCCTATCCTGTCCGTTCATTCGGCTTTTGTGCACAGATCTCAAAGCACAGTTTGTTCCGCAATAATATTCTCATGAGTAATAAAACCTAGCGTTTCTCTAATGATAAAATTGTTCCGCAATAATATCCTCATATGATCAGATTGTTTCTCAAATGAAAGACAACAACATGATTTTTTTAATCTTGTGCATAAATAGTAAGAGCAGTACCCACATGTACATGTAGAAAAACCGCATTCATTTTATATTCATAAAACATTATTAGCTTTTTGGCAAACATATATGATACAAGATTTCGGTTTTGACTTCGTCACAGCTCACCCCCCCCCCCCCCCCCCCCCCCCATACTCAAATCCTGGCTCCGCCCCTGGACAAACCCATTAAAACCAACAACCTAGAAAACCAGTAACAACCCGGTAGAGAAACCCACAATCCCTGTGCGGCGCTGAGATGCGAGCCAGATGGAAAATCGAACGGTCGAAAAAGTGACTGTTTCTAAAGTGAAAAACAGCTACATGTGAATTAGTAAAAGTGTACAGTTAATACTGTCGACACTTCTGCAAACCACATATCGATGAATCTCCGAATTAACGTGATAATCCATAATCAAGCGAGAGTAAACAATGGAGTAGCTCAGGCACAGAAACACGTAGATTCAGGTGGCATAAGTGCCTGCATGTAGAGTTTGTAGTGCTCTGTTTCGATTACAGCAGATGTACCCTATTGGCCCTCTATATCGGTTATAGAAGGCAACTCTGTGCCATCCTCCAGATATCTCATTGCATCCAACATGTAAGGACGTTGTTTCCTATCTGGATGTGAGCACCTGAGACCCAGGACAATCACGCGCTCCATCTCCATCCGGTCAAAAACACCACCTAGCCTGGGGTCAGCGGCATCCTCCATCACCTCTGGTCCTGGGGCGTTGCCCCTATAAAGCTCCCAGACTTGTTCTCTGGACTTGTCTGTGCATGCAATATCTACCAAGACGATTACAAAGCTATAGACGTCGGACTTACGGTTGAACTGGACTAATCCATTTTTCATGCATTGTGGATCCGTGTATCTCACTGTTCCTATAGCAGGTGTCACAAATGTTGCATTGTTTTCTCTAGCGATCAGCGATAGCCTGAAGCTAGCGAGCTTGGCGTTGAAATCATAATCCAGCAGTATGCTGCTTGGCTTGATATCCCTGTGCAAGATGGGTCTGCAGAATTCGTGGTGAAGATAACGAAGTGCAAATCCTATGCCCTTAACTATTTGATACATGCAAAATTAATTGAGTAAAGTGAAATGCCGACAAATAGATATCAAGCGGTCAAATTTTACTCTTGGTGGAAATTCTTTTTACTTCTCCAGAATTTCAAATTACTTTGCACGTAGTACGGTACAATACCTTTTTTCCATGGTAAAATTTCCTCCTGTGGTGTAGGTGGTCGTCCAGGCTGCCATTAGGCACCCATTCATAGACAAGAAACAATTTAATCTTTTGTTTTCTGAACCAACCAATAAGACCGATCAAGTTCCATATGTTTCGGCTGCAGCACCACCCTTTAAGCTCGACTACATTCATGTGCCTCATTCCACTAATTATCTGGAGTTCAGCAATGAAATCCTGAAACTCTCCCGCACTTTGCTTTATTTTCTTCACAGCCACTTCTTGCTTGCCATTCTCGTCTATGTAGCTGCCTTTATATACTGTGGTAAAGTCACCCTCTCCAAGTTGTCTGTCCTGGGAGAATGTGTTTGTCGCGCTGGCCAAATCGCTGTACTCGAATCTCCTAAGGCCGGTTATAGCAGAAGCAAAAGATTGTGCCTTTTGTGATAATACCTGGGACCATGACCACCATAATCGAATCTCAGTCTCTGTCTCATTCATCTTATCAACTAGATCCCTTATGCTCCGTCTTTTGTGCCGATCATTCTCCATACACTTTAAAGCTATTTCAATGCATGTCTTTACTTGCTTACAATATGACTCTGGCGCATAGATTGATCGTAACCTATCCCTCCACTTTCCATGTACCTACCATGGACAGAGAACATAAGGAAGGGTAGTAATACTGGACAAACTAAAGTGTAACTAGTGTATTTCTTATTAAGATGTATAACTAATTAAAGGAGGCACTGTTTTCTTACACTTTTAGCAAATTCTTGTGAAGACATTTCAGCACTTCTGGAGTAGCCCTCGGGTCCTGTGATTACCTTTATGATAACAACACCCAAGCGACGATCGCTCTGAAAAAAAACCCCCGTCGCTCTCGCCAAGGGCGACTCGGGGGCGACCTCCCTGCCCTAGCCCGCGCCGCCTCCCTCCACCCCCGTGCCTGCGCCGCCACCGGAGGAAGCCGCCGGCGCGAAGCTCGCGTGGCCGACGGCGGCGGCGGGGCGTTTCCTCGCGGCTCTCCTGGCCCCCTGGCGACGGGGCTCGGCGAGATCGGCGGCGCGCCGGCGCGCCCGTGTTCTCCCCTCCGCGAGCTCCTGCGGGCTCGAGTGGTGGCGGCGCGACGTACGGCGGCGGAGCTGGGCGAGTGGTGGTGGCTCTGGCGTGGTGGTGCTCCGCCGGCTGCGGCCCAACCGGGCCCGATCTGGGCCCAACAGGGCCGGGCGCTCCATCTCCTTCGACCTCGGCGTTCGGCTCCTTCCCTCTGACAGCCGCGGGGCGGCGCGCATGGCACGTGTCGCGCCTGCTGTAGGGCTGCAACCCGGAACCATGGTGGTTCCGGGCCTCGGGCAGCGCTGCTCCTCCTCTGCCGGCATGGTGCTCGGCACGGTGGCTGGTGCTGCGTCCGGCGGCCCTGGAGGATCCGGCGCTTGGGTTGATGGTAGGCCGTGGGCGGTCTCCGCGAGGTATGGTTGGCTGCGGCGGCTACGGATGGTTTTCGACTGCCTCTTCTGTAGGTTTTGCTTAAACTCTGGGGTGAAAACCCCGCACCGACTTTGTCGTTGCCGGCGGCAGCGGCGTCTTCTAGATGTCGTTCCCTCGCAGGAGGTGCCGTTGTGGAGCTCCAGCACCTATAGTACTTGGGTGGTCTCCGGGTGAAAACCTTGAGCCCGGCTTGCCGGCTCGGATGACGGTGTTGTGCCCTTGACAACACAACCTTCTTGTAGGCGTCATCTTGGAGACCCAAAGTATGGCTTTTGTTGCGGCAGGTGCTGGCGGTGTTGTGTTTTGGTGGTGGTGATGCGGCCATCTTGGGGCCGACGGCGTGTGTTTCTCTCCTCGGCAGGTCTTCACGTGGTCTCGGCCTCCTGGATGTGCTTGCCCAAGACTCTCCTTCGGTTGCTGTTGCGGTGTGGAAGTTTCGTGCTTTTGGTTGCGTCTCGGCTCAACTTTGCTCAATGACGAGACAATGTGTGTCTCCCCCACCTGCTGCTTCTCGACCTTCGTGGCGGAGCTCCCTAGCTAGGTTGTGCTAGGTGCTAGGCTTGGCTCGCCGATGATGTTGGTGGTGCTCCTCAGTTGTGCCGTGGGGTTCGAGTCGCACGCCGGTGCGTGTGCGTGGGGCTGATTGAAGACTCTTGGCATTGGCGATCCCTCGACTGCACCCCACCTCTTGTGTCTCTTGGAGGCTCTTGCTCTTCCTTTTCTAGTGGTCTTTTTTTCTTGTTTTTTCTTTGTTCTCTCCCTGTATCCCCCAGTAAAACTGCTATTCTGTTGTAGGAACATGGCCCGCCAGGCTACTTTCGGAAATATAACAAGCGGTGGGGAGCGATCCCCCCCGTTATTCTCGAAAAAAAAAATAACAACACCCAAGCTGAATATGTCAAACTTGTTTGAGATTACACTATGCTCTATGTATTCTGGTGGTAAGTAACCGCTGCATGACACATCATACATATGTATATATAAGCTATGTGTATAATGCAAAAAGAATTCCGTACTCAAATGACACGAAGGGGTTATGCTTACCATGTTCCTATTGAACTTATTGTGATTTTTGTCTGTTCTTGTCCAAACAGCCTTGACAAGCCAAAGTCTGCAATCTTTGGTACCATATCCTCATCCAGCAGTACATTGGCTGGTTTTAAATCCAAATGATACATAGGGGGTTTTAGGTCCTGATGCAGGTATTTCAAACCATTGCAAATCCCTTTAATTATTCCATAGCGTGTGTGTCAATCATGTCCATTGTATTCATCTGTTGCGACAAAGAGTATTCTTTTAATGCATAGAAATATATATATATTGTTGCTTTATTATAAAGCGGGGCGAAAGCCTGTTTCGAGGAGGAAATATAAATGTATTACACATAGAGCATGTTGAGAAAAAAATAACTTAAAGCAGCACGATATCATACCAGAAAGATTATCGTGAAGGCTCCCATTGTGCGCATACTCAGCAGAGCGCCCTGTGTATCCTGTCAGCAACAACCTTTCTTCCATTGTACTCTTGACGAGTTTCGTGGCAATAGCCGACTAAACGCACAATATTATCGTGTTGGAGGCAAATAAGATTGTTAAACTCCATTTCGAATTGCACATCATCAAGTGCAGGCATCTCATACAGCAACTTCACGGCAATCGTCTCCCCGTCTTCATGCACTCCCTGTTTAAATTATTGTACTCATGAAGTTGAGCAGCACGGCAATGAAAATACTGCGCTCATGAGTTTTACCTTATATACTCTTCCATATCCGCCGCTACCGAGTAGGCGCTTCCTGGAGAAACCATCTGTAATTTTCTTTAACAGATCATAGGAGATATGGCTTGGCAGGACACTTGCATGGACCATCTACCTGATAGAAACAAGAACATTAAGTTGGTGAACCAGAGGAATTCATCTAAGTGTATAATTAACCTTAGGATTTATACCTTAACATCTACGGAAGACTGAAGTTGAGAGATTTAACTATGTGGTCCTCTATCCCCAAAGAATAAAACTATGTGCTCCACTAAGAACAGAGCAAGCGAGCTTCTAGGTGAAAATCAGATCCAAAATAATAGTACTATACAAAGAGGAATTAACCTGGGGAAGAAGGATGGCGTTGTTGATGTGGAAGGAGAATGGGCATCGCGGCCGGTGGTCTTATCTTGTGTGGAGCGACCATCCCAATCAATCGACAAGAGTAGGAAAATTCCACACACGAGTCCAGCGGAGTCGTTGGTCGCTGGTCACCGGCGGCGGCATGGTGGGTGCAGGAGAAGCGAAAATCGAGATGGGAAGGAGCAGTAATCTCAGGGGTGCGGAAGATGCTGCTTCGTCGCGAAAATGCAATTTGGTGCCCGAGCTCAGATACACCCGAAATCTTGTTCCTTGGTTCGCATAGGGATTTGTTCCCACATGTCACTCACGACTACTTTTACGGTAGTAAAAATCAGGGCCGTGGCCCACTGTGACGCAGACATTAATGTCTGAATCCATCCGGAACAGATAGAAAAGAACGGACCGGGCCGTTATCAACGGAGCGCCGTTTCAACCCGAACCACTCCGATGCCAACATTAATGGCTAGACCTGATCTTTCTCCCACTCGTCTTCCACCTCCGCACCGGATCTGGAGCAGGCACACAGATCCCACCCCCCAGCTTCGCCCACAACCCGCCACGATATGTCGTGTGTTTCATCTCGCTCCTCCGCCTGTCGATCCTCACCTCCAAGAACTACTAGCCTTGATTCCTTGTCCATTCTGCGGCGTGGAGATAATCACGTTCGTTTGCCGGAAACGAACCAGGTCAGGCGTTCGATTCTACAAATGCAGCCTATTCAATGTATGCCGCATCCGTCCCATCCGTCGGTTAGACTAGCCACAATGGGGGTATCATAGGTGGTATCATGCATGTCATGTTGGCAAAAAGATGACGTGTCACTGCAATTAATGATGAAAGAAGTGATAGTGGTATCATAGGTAGATACCGTAACATAACGGATTTCAATACAAAATGAGTCTACAACCTAATAAATGCAGTGTTATATGATACCACACATATGTTACAGCCCATTGTGGAGGTAGTAACATATACTAGTATCATATGCATGATACTACTATATGATACTCCCCATTGTGACTAGTCTAATATGTTTTATTCATGCCCGCGGTTCTGATTTTGACGACAAAATTCTCAATGTAGATCGGCATCTGCCATTTCTTCAAGTGGCAGGAGGTGTTCTTCTCAGCCGTAGATTTACCCCAAGATCCAGCTCTCGCCATGGGCGTCACTCCTCCTGCAGCCTTGGAGGTACCCCAAGCTCCTGCTCCACCAGTCGTCGTCGCTGCTACTGGTCCACAAGTTGCCGTCCCTCCTTCTGCTGCACCAGTCGCTGCCGCTGAGCCTGCTCAACCAGTTGTTGCTCCCGCCCTTCGGTTGGAACACATCAGTGCACACGAGGACATCGCTGCAACCCCGCAATAAGCAGATAGCCCGCACAAGGCTGCCATTGCTGCGAGCTCGCCTCGCACATGGGCACACGACAGCGCCTGGATTAGTCTTCTGTTTCCGGAGCTGTGGCTCTCATTAAGCTACCAGATGGTCGCCCTCGCGGCCTGCGGCCGTCGCCCCTGACATCCACGGCCGTCTTGCTCCTCGACCACCTCTGCTGTCATGTGCGTATCTCTAAATTGAGTACTAAGGCGTTGTTTACTTGCTGTAAATTTCTTACTTGCCGTAAATGGAGTAATTTGCTTGATGTAGCACATGATTTGCTGTAGTTGGCAAACCTGCTTGTTTACTTAGAGTATTTCTATCCATGGACTCATGGAGTAGTTATTAGTGGAATATATGTGGACTGGGCCAATCAATTAATGTGTCTGAATGGTTGATAAACACTGCTGCTTTACAAAAATTTCAGAATTAATTTATGTAGCCAAACTGATTACTCCATGTTAGCAAAATCTGATGGATAATTCTGATTGACAAATAGTCCTGGTAGTAGGACGTATTCTGTACGGTAGAAGCCTGAAACATGTGGCATGTCTTGCTTCTTGTACTCATCAGTTCCCTGATCAAAGGACACCATTGGCATTATGCATTTCTTTGAAACTAGGGAGCATTATCCTCTGTTTTGTTCAACCCAAAACCGACTGCATATTTCCAAAATTAACAAGGGAACCTGATATATTCCTCGTAACTAGGAAACCTTATATATTCCTTGTAACTAGGGAACCTGATATCTTCCTTCCAGAAAATGTTGTGGTACCCCAGAACTTGAAATCTTGTCTGATTCTATGTGACGCCATGCTATCAAATTTTCTAATCACTATGATTTCCATTCCAGCCTTGTTCTTCAGAAACTCGATGGCACGGAGCAGCAGCAGCGAGCTCCAGTGGTTTTTCGTCACCGAGCTCCAGCGGCAGAGGAGAAGCAGCACGCGCGCGAGCATGGGGGACACTTCACTGGTGGCGTCGCCGGTTTTTTGTCACCGGAGGAGCTCTGCTGACAAGCTCCAGCGGCGGCGAGCGGGGGACCACGACGGCCGGGCAAACCACCGAGTAACCGAGAGGGCGTAGCGCTCGGCGAGGTGGAGGTCCTGGTATGCTCTGGCTTGGGGAGGACTGAGGTGGCCCGACGGCGTCGAGCTTGTGTGAGGAAGCGGCGGCCGGGATGGGATGAGACGGCCTCGATTCCTTTGATCCACGGCCGGCGGCGGCAGGGGAGAAGTAGCTGGAGCAGGCCTGGCGGCAGGAGCTGCATAGGCATGAGCTTGGCTGGTGGGATTCTTCACGCGCTAAGCAGCCTTGAAGGATTTTTTTTTTTTTTTTTTGCAATTTAAAGATGTGCAAGTGGTTGTGTAAAATGTCCTGTAGTTCAAACTTAAACACCCCTGCGTCATCTATCTCTGAACGGAGGGAGTATGTGTCATTAGGCTTAACATCGACCATGAATCCCAGTTAAAAAACTAGATGTAGTGTGCTCAATGCGAAGGCACAATGTATCTCTGTTTTCTTTCGTGTTTACTGATCTATGGCCTCGGCCCTGACTTAGGGCGTCTCCAATGCTTAAGGGCGACGAAGAAAATAAGCTGGGGTCCACGTCAAAACATATGGCAGACCAAACAGTCTACAATGCTTAAATCGTTTTGGGGTCTTAAGCTGGACCCACAAGTCTGACACCTTTTCAGTTTTCCCCCAATGCCTCTGTCCAAACCATGCATAGTTCAGCCCAAACCTTACATGCAAGGAGAGAGAAAGAATTGTTTTCTTTGCTTTGTGGCCGAGTCATACCCGTATGGCCGACCTCAAGAATTTTTTTCTTAAGACCAGCTCTCACAATGCTTATTTCAGCTTAAGGTCGACCACAAAGCCTTATGGCCGAGGCTTATTCCTACATTGGAGACACCCTTAGCCACACCCCACCTCCAGTCAATCTAGCCGCCGCTCGCGTCGATTTTCTATTATTTGGCCTAATGAAAATAGCACCTGTCTGAGTTCTGACCCTGTCGTAGAAGGTGGGCCCATCAAGATCATGTCCCAGGTGTCCTCACGGGACAGAAAAACATCGTTACGATCCGTCGTGCACACCCGTCTCACCTACCTTTGCCGTCCTCATTGGGACCCGCAGTCCAGGATGGTAGTTGTGATTCACCGAGCCGGCAATTTTTTTACTGTCCACATGCATACAACGCTACACAATCTCGAACAGATTCCAACGATTCAGATTTCGGGACTATATGTGCCCGGGAGCCAAATCGCTCCTCCCGCTTCGTCGTCGTTTTATGAGGAGGTGAATTTGACAATTTGACTCCACATTTTATTGCCCTTTGAAAGAGCATGAATTGCTCTTACTCGTGTTTTGGTGATTGACAATACAACATGTGCCTCTAACCCCTTGTTTAAGTGTGATCAGGTTTATGCAAACATTGCCATTGATCTCGCATCAAGAAAAGGAAGAAATCGAGTGTTTACTGTCCTTGGGCGGTAGTACCGCCCCTTCGGGCGGTAGTACCGCTGTGCCATCCTGGTTTACAGGGGCGCGGCAGTACCGCTCTCAGTGCCGCTGAAATGGGGTTCGGGCGCCCATGTGCGGCAGTACCAGCGGTACTACGGGCGGTAGTACCGCTGGCTCATGGTGGTCAGCGTTGGTTTGACCACCACGGCGGCAGTACCGCTCGCAGTACCGCCAAATGGAGCTTCAGATGGCCATGTGCGGTACTACCGGCGACTTGGGCGGTAGTACCGCTCAGTAAGTTCCAAATGCACAGTCAGCGTGCAGCTTTGACCACAGCGCAGAAGGCGCCAGCGGTAGTACCGCCCGGCGCAGCGGTACTACCGCTGGCTCGGGAAAAAGGGCTCCAACGGCCAGAAATTGGAAGGGCTATATAATGCCCTTCACCTACCTCTTGCTTGGAGCTCGCCTCTACAAGAAAAACACCATTGTTGCAAGCTCAAGATTTCTTAGATCTCCCAATCCCTCCACCCAAACTCACTCATACTTGGAGGATTGAAGGAGAAGGCCCGGATCTACTACTTCACCAAAGCGTTCTTCATTTCCCCTTCATTCACTTGAGGGATTCGAGCCTAGGGTTTCCACTAGGAAAACCTAGGCATCTTGTTGTTCTCACTTGCTTGTTACTTTTGTGTAGCAGGTGTTGTTGGTGATTGAGAGCCCCCAATCCTTTTGTGGGTTGAGCCTCAAGTTGTTGTAACGAGCTTTTGTGCTCCGGATTCCGCTTTGGAGGATTCCGATAAAGAAAGGTGGACCGAGCTTTTGTGCGAGGTTCATCGGAGAATAGGGTGAAGCCTTTTGTGGCATCTTGAGTTTGAAGCTCACACCCCTCCAACGAGACGTACTCCCCTAAAAAGGAGGAACTCGGGAATACATTCTTGTCTCCGCGTGCTTTCCTATCGGTTAATCCTTTCTAGTTATTTACTACTTGTATCTTATCTTGTTTAGACTTAACTTGTCATATAGGTAAATTCACCATAGTTGCATATCTAGAGAATTTACCTTTTAGTCAAGCCTTAATCGAAAAAGAATTAAAAATTGGAGTAGCACCTATTCACCCCCCCCCCTCTAGGTGGCCATACGATCCTTTCAATTGGTATCAGAGCCTCGGCTCTTTATTCGGGCTTAACCGCCTAAGAGAAATATGGCCCTCGACGAACATGGGAATGAGATACCCGATGACACCATCGTTCCCACTTCTGTTTCCGTGGAGGACTTCACTTCCTTGAAGTCCTCTATGGATACTCAAATGGGAGAGTTGCGCAAAATGTTAGAGCAACTCATGGTGGCAAAGGGTATCGACTCCTCCCTAACTCCGGAGGCTCCTCCTAAGGAGAAGCCCTCGGATGTAAGTGTCGAAGAGAAAGCGGGGGTGAACTCAAATAAAAATGAATCCTCACCTAAAACACCTAATGGGAAGGGAGAGCATGCTAGAGTTCCTTTTGCATACTCTCCCGACCTACCCGTGCCTCATCCTCCTATTCACTTAAGAGGAGCTCCACCTAGTCTTAATGCATCTTCCTTTACCCGTTGGCAATCTTCTATGAAATCTCACTTGAAAAGTGGTTGCATAGGTCTTTGGAAGATCATTGTTGATGGATTCAAGCCGGTGGATGAAAATGACTTGACAAGGAAAGAAGAAGTTGAAGCTCAACTAAATTCCACCGCTCTTGATGTGATCCGTGTTGCCGTGGGTGAAAAGAACATCCATCACATTGAAGATTGCACCACCGCCAAGGAAGCATGGAACAATCTCACGGAGGTGTTTGTTGGAAATGAGAGCATGAGAAGAAATAGATATGAAGCCATGAGCAATCAAATTGAAGGCTTCTACAAGAAAGATGATGAAACTCATGAGGAGATGTATCAAAGGCTCAAGGCTCTTGCTACCGCATTTAGAGACCTTGGTGCTAAACATGTGGATGATACTTACATCAAGAGGAAGTATGTGAATGCCCTCATGCCGTTTGAAGAGAACGACTTGAATAGTCTCCAAGGGAAGCACAACTATGACCTCTTGACCTCAAATGAAGTCATGCAAGAGATGCAATCTTACAAGGTCCGAGCTCAAATTGCTAGAGACTCTCGTGCCCGAGCTCTTGGAATGGCCCAAAGTTCCTCACTTGCTTTGAAGGCCAAGGTTGTGGAACTAGATGAAGACCAAGATCATGAAGAGGGAAGTTACTTGGCACCCGAGGAACTCAAGGGTGCTCATAGAGATTATGTGGCTCTCATGGCGAAGGACTTTTGGAAAAATCCATCTAAAGCTAAAGCTTATGTGGATAAAAAGCATAAAGCAAGAGGCTACAAGGAAGGCAACCCAAAAATGAAGACTTGCTTCAATTGTCAAGATCAATTCCACTATGTTGCCCAATGCCCTTACAAGAACCGTGAAGAACATGGAGGAAGACTCATTCGCAAGGAAGCGTCAAGTTCTTCTCCCACGAAGCCTTACTTCAAGAAGTTCAATCCCAACAAGAAGCTACCTTCCAAGGTGTTGGTGGTGAGAGAGGAATATATGTCCGGGGATGAGAGTGATGAAGAAGAAACAACCACAAGTGAAGTGGCCGCTTTAGCCATTGCTTCATCGACAACCCCTTCTCTCTTTGAATCCCCCAATGATAATGTCACCACCAAATCCGCTACGTGTCTCATGGCCAAGCTCTCCGAGGTATCACCTTCCCTTCCTCCTAAGACTATGAATGAAATGCATGAATTTATGAGTCTTAGAGTTAAGGAAGAAAATGTTGCTTTGGATTTCTTGATGACTAACTTGCAAGGTGAAAGCAAGATTCGGCTTGAGATTCTTATGAGTCAATATGGCATCGCACAAGATCTCCTTAAAGAAAAGGGGAGACTAGAAAGAGAATATGCTAATGAGATCGCTTCCCTTACCGAGGCGATTGAGGAAGAGCATGAACTTCGAGTTTCTCTTGAGGAGAAGCTTGAGAATCTTGATGAATCTCAAAATGAAACTCTTTCTAAGATCATTAAAGAACGTGACCATGCTATTGCTAAATACAATGTTTTAGAGAAACAAAAGGTCGTATTTGGTGTTGGTCATAATAGACTAGCCGATGAGTTAGGGTCGCTCACCAAGGCTCACAAGGCCTTGGAGAGTGAACACTCTATTCTCACCAAGTCTTTTGAACAACTTCAAATACAATCTACTAAAATTGATGAACCTAGCTCCTCTACTTGCTCTTGTGATCATGCAAATATCATTGAGGAAAATGCTAGGTTGAAGAATGAACTTGCCAAGGCCTCTAGCCCTCAAGGTGAGAAACCTCTTTATGAGCTCTTGCAAGCGCAAAAGCCTCACATAGGGAAAGAGGGTCTTGGTTATGTTGCCAAGAAGAAGAAGAAGAACACGAACAAGAAGAATGCCAAGCCCGCACAAGCAAAAGAGACTACCATTGCGAGTGGTGATGCCACAAGGGGCAATGCCACTCACAATGACTTTGCGGGAAAATACAACCCTTCATATGTTCTTATGAAATCTATAGATGGTTGTGTTTTTGCTAAATATGTTGGCACTTCATATGGAGATGATTATCACTATGCTATTTGGGTTCCAAAGACCCTTGTGACTAACAAAAGAGGACCCATTTCACAATGGGTACCTAAAACAAAGACTTGATTCTTTGTAGGACTTTTCTTCCGGTGGATCTTCATGGCTCATTGATAGTGGGTGCTCTTCTCACATGACCGGAAGCAAAGAAGTAGTAAAGGGCCTATTGAATCAATTACTCACATTTTCTCATGTCACCGTCGGGAATAATGCAAGACTTAAGGTATTGGGATATGGCAATGTAGTGATCACTCCGGAGTTATCCATTGAGAAGGTCCTACTTGTTGAATCTCTCTCATATAATTTACTTTCCGTTGGTCAATTATGCAATGTCGGTTACACCGTTATCTTTAATAAACACCACGTGACCATCCTTTTCACTCAAACTCTTAAAGTAGCCTTTGTTGGATTTCGTGTAAACGGTTTGTATGTGGTCGATTTCTCGAAAGAGACCACTCAAATCGCCACGTGTCTAATGGCTAAATCCGACAAGGGTTGGCTTTGGCATCGCCGGCTAGGCCATGTCGGTATGAGAAATTTGCAAACTCTTGTGAAGGGTGGACACGTGGTAGGACTAACCGATGTTAATTTTTCCAAAGATCGTCCTTGTAGTGCTTGCATAGCCGGAAAGATGCATGAAAAGAATCATCCCAAGAAGAGCATTATCTCCACCGAGAGGCCTTTGGAGCTCCTTCATATGGATCTCTTTGGGCCTCCCACATATGATAGTCTTGGTGGCAAGAAATATTGTTTGGTGATTGTGGATGATTATACAAGATATTGTTGGACTTTCTACCTCAAGAGGAAGAGTGAAACTCAAAAAGTATTCATTGACTTTGCAACCTTAGTTCAACGCCAATATGACTCCAAGATTTTGGCAATAAGAAGTGACAATGGTACGGAGTTCAAGAATTACACTATGGATGATTTCCTAAGTGGGGAAGGCATACAACACCAATATTCCGCTGCTTATACTCCCCAACAAAATGGTGTCGCCGAAAGGAAGAACCGCACTCTTATTGATATGGCAAGAACTATGTTGGCCGAATTTCATTCCCCATATAACTTTTGGGCCGAAGCCATCAATACCGCTTGCCACTACTCCAACCGGCTCTTCTTTCGTCCTCTCATGAAAAAGACACCATATGAACTCCTTATCGGTAAAAAGCCAAATGTCTCTTACTTTCGCGTATTTGGATGCAAATGCCATGTTTACATTAAAGGTTGCCCAATTGCTAAATTTGAATCTAGAACTTTTGATGGTATTTTTGTTGGATATGCCGCAAACTCCCATACTTATAGGGTCTACAACATATCCACCGGATGTGTTGAAGAATCTATGAATGTGGAGTTTGTCGAGGATAATGGCTCCCAAGCGGAGCATATTGATCATGATAATGTAGGTGATGTACCTCCACCTCAAGCCATAAGAACTATGGGCATAGGGGAACTTATTCCTATTGAAGAACCTATTATGGACACTCAAGAAGAAGGAACAAGTTCTACTCAAGTTGAACCATCCACCTCAACCATTGATCAACAAGCTATACAAGAACAAGATCATGATAGTCATCCACATGAGCAAGATAATGGTCAAGACCCACCCAACTCTAGTGGAGAACAAGAACATGATGAACCCCCATCTCCAAGAACTCCACTTCGGGTTGACCATGAACAAGATGAAGGAAATGATGAAGATGTTCGTGTTGGTGAAACAATTGGTCAAGCCATAGAACGCCGAGTCATTCGGCGTGCATCAACATTGGATCATCTCCAACACTACAAAGAAAATATCCTTGGGAGTATTCGTAAGGGTGTGTCCACACGTAATCAATTAACTAACTTTTGTGGTCATGTCTCTTGTTTGTCTAGCTTAGAACCTCTCAAGGTATATGATGCTCTTGAAGACATGGATTGGGTTGCGGCCATGCATGAAGAATTGAACAACTTCGAGCGCAACAAAGTATGGTCATTAGTTGAAAGACCCAAAGACACATCACATAATGTCATTGGAACAAAGTGGATATTCAAGAACAAGCAAGACTCACATGGTCAAGTCATTCGCAACAAAGCAAGATTGGTTGCACAAGGCTACACCCAAATCGAAGGAGTCGACTACGGTGAAACTTATGCCCCCGTTGCTAGACTTGAATCTATTCGTTTATTGATTGCCTATGCATCTACTCATAACATTACCTTATATCAAATGGATGTTAAAAGTGCTTTTCTAAATGGTCCACTAAGTGAATTAGTGTATGTGAAACAACCTCCGGGTTTTGAAGACCCTAAATTTCCTAACCATGTCTACTTACTACATAAGGCCCTTTATGGGCTCAAGCAAGCTCCACGTGCTTGGTATGATCATCTCAAGGAGTTCTTAGTAGACCATGGTTTTGAGATTGGGGTAATCGATCCCACCTTTTTCACAAAAAGGATAAATGGAGAGCTTTTCGTATGCCAAATATATGTTGATGATATTATCTTTGGTTCTACTAACCATGAATTTAGTGATCAATTCTCTAAGCTAATGACCAAGGAATTTGAGATGTCCATGATGGGAGAATTGAAGTATTTTCTTGGCTTTGAAATCCACCAATATAGTGAAGGAACATTCTTATGTCAAGCCAAGTATATTCAAGACATGCTCAAGAAATTTGATATGAACAACGCCAAGCCATATAAGTTTCCCATGGACTCTAAGGCGGATCTACACTTAGATCCGAAGGGTAAGGAAGTTGATCCCAAGCTTTATCGTTCTATGATTGGATCTTTACTTTACCTTTGTGCATCTAGACCGGATATTATGTTTAGTGTGGGTATGTGTGCAAGATTCCAATCAAGTCCTAAGGAAAGTCATGAAACCGCGGTTAAAAGGATTCTAAGATACTTGATAGATACTCCTAACTATGGTCTTTGGTACCCCCATGGGACAAGCTTTGATCTTGTAGGTTATTCGGATGCGGATTGGGCGGGTTGCAAAATGGATAGAAAATCAACTTCGGGTACTTGCCAATTCCTTGGTAGGTCTCTTGTGAGTTGGTCTTCCAAGAAACAAAATTGTGTGGCCTCGTCCTCCACCGAAGCCGAATACATTGCCGCCGGAAGTTGTTGTGCACAATTATTATGGATGAGGCAAATTTTAAAGGATTATGGTGTCATTTGTGACAAAGTGCCTCTTTTATGTGACAATGAAAGTGCCATCAAAATTGCTCACAATCCGGTACTTCATGGGAAGACCAAGCATATTGAGATCCGGTATCATTTTATACGAGATCATGTTGAGAAGGGTGATATTGCAATCGAGTATGTCAACACCAAGCATCAACTCGCCGATATGTTCACAAAGCCTCTTGGTGAAGCAAGATTCAAGGAGTTGAGAGGAGAACTAAATGTGGTGGACATAAGCAATTGGACTTAGTGGATTTCTTGCATACCTACCCATATTAGACAATAGTAATTTGGTTTAGGTGTAGGCATGGACATAGGGGAAGTGCGGTCCTAATACATTGGGCTATCCCTTCCCCCATTATGCCGATAGTAAGAACTCATTTGCATCTCTATATTCGTTCTATGAATTGTGAGCTTAAATGAAGAGTAGTGGCGGTGAACCCAAGATATATCTTCGCGGTGTCACACCACATACACTCTTACATGGTGGCCTAGGCCACCGCCCTCCTCCTTATGAGGAGTTGATCTTATTTGGCTCTTATTTGGGTATTTTAGACCTTTTTGCTTTGGGAGAGTGCTCAAATTTGGCCTTTCGTGTCGATTCTTGCATTTTTGGGTAAACTCTCTCTCTCCAGTTTCGAGTTCTATCCTAAGCCTCAACTTTATCCTAAGCCACTCAGTCTCAAATACCTTTTATTTCATGCTCTCGACAAAGTTGTTGGTCGGAACCGGTGACAAATCCTTTTTACGGCTTCAATTTGAGCCATAAAAAGTTTTTGCCCCCTGGCACCGGTACTACCGGCCCATGGAGCGGTACTACCGCTGGCTCGGGTGCCTCTGCCCCTGCCAGCGCGTGGGACCGCTGCCCGGGCCGCGCAGGAATCGGGGGCGGTACTACCGCTGGATCGAGCGGTAGTACCGCTCGTGCGGATTTTTCCAGGATAAGGGCACGGGCGGATGGGTGAAAGTCAATCCTTCCATTTTCCCCATCCGCCCCTCTCTCTCCTCCTGTGAATCCGCCGCCGCCGGCCATCCTCTCCGCCGGGACCGAGCTCCCCCGGCCGTGGTTCTTGCACCCCCGGCCCCGGGACCTCTCGGGCATCTCTCCCTCCCTCGATCCTCTGCCATGAGCACCGGTAAGCTCTCTCCCTCTCTCTCATCTAGTTGATGGATGGAGATGACTAGATTGCTTTCCTCGTGGTGTTCTTGACAAATTGGTGTGGTAGAGATGCAATCTAGGATGCCTAGAACCCTGTGTATGAATCTTGTGAAGAATCTATGGCTAGTTTTGTAGTTCTCCATCTAGATTTGTTGGATATGACTATGGATGTTTTTCATGTTCCTCTGTGAATGTATCACCATCTTGTGCCAAATCCAACCTTCCTAGATGTTGTACTCCCACCTAGCATTTGTTTCCTCCAAGTTATGTTCACTCGTGTTCTTGGTTTTTCTACCATGAAATATTTGTGTGTTTCTCATCTCCATGCTTTCCTACCCCATGCTATTCACAGGTGGTTCGAGTGGTTCTAAGACTCGGGGAAAGAAACCTAGGGTTGACGAGATGGACGAGGAGTTTGATCCCACAATGGAAGAAGTGTATGGTCCCTCGGTCACCAAGAGCAAGAAGGCTGCTCCGAAGAAGAAAGCTGCTGCCAACAAGAACAAGCACTTGACAGCGAGTGGATGTCTGACAAAGATTACACTTCCATGAGGAAAAGAGATCCATATGCAGTTGATCGAGTAAATTTGACTCCTCAGTTTCGGGGCACCAATCCCTTCTTCCATACCCGTTTTCAAGAGGAGTGCTACAATGAGATACTTTATCGCAAGCCCAATGACAATGTGCTAGAGCTGAGGTACATTGATATCCCTCACATGGAGAGAAAGCCCGAATACTTTGGAGAAGCATTGTCTATGTGCCATGAGTTTGGGATTGTTCCTTTCATCACTCTCCAACAAAATTATGATGAAGCTCTAGTTTGCCAATTCCTCGCCACCGTCTATTTTGGCACCGAGGAGCCCCGCTACATCACTTGGATGTCGAAAGACAAGCAGCTCACCGCTCTTTGGAGTGATATTGGATCCATGCTTGGATATGAAGATTTTGGTCCCCATTGGACCGATGCTCTTGATAAGAAGTACTTCCGGGTTCACCTCAATCCAAAGCCTTTGCCCAAGGATGATCTTGTTCCCCTCTATTTTTGGAAGAAGTACACAGTTGGCAACTCGGATGCTCTTTACCCTCCGTATGAGATCATGCATCGCATTTACCGGGAAACCATCAATCCCAAGGTTGGAAATTTGGATCAAATTCACAGCTACCTAGTTACCTTGATGGTCATGACTCATCGTATGAAAACCAAAGGGAAGAAACTGGATGTTATGGATTATCTTTGGAATGAGATTTGGAACGTCACCATTTTCAAGAAGAATGCTTGCTTCGGCCCCCTCATCATGAAGATTATCCTTTGGAAGTGGGCCAACGAGCATCCCTCTGAGGGTCTTAGTGACCACAACACTTGGATCATCCACAAGCCCAAGCAACTCCGTGTCAAAGATCATACGGAGAAGGTCAAGGATACCAAGGGTACCAAAACTACTAGGGGCAAGGACAAGGAAGTTGTAGGTGATGAAGGTCCCTCTCGGGCTGCCAAGGAGAGTGGCTTCACTTGGATGGCTCGTCAAATGAAGAAAGTGTTTGGTTTGTCCAAGGCTATTGAGAAGAGGGCATGGGAACGTGAAGACAAAGAGAAGCGTGCTCGTCAACTCGACATTCAACATCGCCGTGCTCTAGGTGAACAAGTTGCTTCCGGCTCGGAGAAGAACATTCCAACTTATGAAGAGTGGCAAGCAAAGAACTCTCAAGGCGAAATCTTCTCTTGGTCGGACTATGATGGTGATGAAGAAGAAGTGTCCTCTCGTCGTCGCCCTCGCCCCCCAAGCAATGAGTAAACCCGGGACGTTAGCATCGGTTTCTCTCCTTTTTGGTGTCTTGATGCCAAAGGGGGAGAAATATCTATTAGGTCTTCGTGGGTTTTGCATGGGAAAGTCACAAGTGTTGCGCTCTTCTTGATTGGTTTGTTTATGCGCTTGTGAACTTGGTTATTTGTCGTTTTTATGTTGTGAACCTCGTTTGTTATGCATGGTGTAAGACATGTTGAACTTTAAACTTTATTCCCATGCTTATGTTTGATATGATCTATATGTTGTGATATGATCTATATGTTATCTTGCACAGTTTGTAAAAGTTAGGGGGAGTGTTGATCCTATTTGTTGTGCATTTGAGCATTCAAAAGCTATCCGTTAATATGCACACATTTAGGGGGAGCTCTGTCTAAATTTTTACAAATTGTTGTATTGTCATCATCCACCAAAAAGGGGGAGATTGAAAGAGCATGAATTGCTCTTACTCGTGTTTTGGTGATGTTGACAATACAACATGTGCCTCTAACCCCTTGTTTAAGTGTGATCAGGTTTATGCAAACATTGCCATTGATCTCGCATCAAGAAAAGGAAGAAATCGAGTGTTTACTGTCCTTGGGCGGTAGTACCGCCCCTTCGGGCGGTAGTACCGCTGTGCCATCCTGGTTTACAGGGGCGCGGCAGTACCGCTCTCAGTGCCGCTGAAATGGGGTTCGGGCGCCCATGTGCGGCAGTACCAGCGGTACTACGGGCGGTAGTACCGCTGGCTCATGGTGGTCAGCGTTGGTTTGACCACCACGGCGGCAGTACCGCTCGCAGTACCGCCAAATGGAGCTTCAGATGGCCATGTGCGGTACTACCGGCGACTTGGGCGGTAGTACCGCTCAGTAAGTTCCAAATGCACAGTCAGCGTGCAGCTTTGACCACAGCGCAGAAGGCGCCAGCGGTAGTACCGCCCGGCGCAGCGGTACTACCGCTGGCTCGGGAAAAAGGGCTCCAACGGCCAGAAATTGGAAGGGCTATATAATGCCCTTCACCTACCTCTTGCTTGGAGCTCGCCTCTACAAGAAAAACACCATTGTTGCAAGCTCAAGATTTCTTAGATCTCCCAATCCCTCCACCCAAACTCACTCATACTTGGAGGATTGAAGGAGAAGGCCCGGATCTACTACTTCACCAAAGCGTTCTTCATTTCCCCTTCATTCACTTGAGGGATTCGAGCCTAGGGTTTCCACTAGGAAAACCTAGGCATCTTGTTGTTCTCACTTGCTTGTTACTTTTGTGTAGCAGGTGTTGTTGGTGATTGAGAGCCCCCAATCCTTTTGTGGGTTGAGCCTCAAGTTGTTGTAACGAACAGTGACGATCGCGATCCGGGCCGTCCGTTCGTTGATCCGACGGTCCCAGCGCCACCACGCGCCGGTTTTACAAAATTCTAGGGGATGGACGCATTTGTAAATTGTGCAAACCTCAGGGGCTTCTCTGCAAACCACGCAAAACTCTCTCCCTCTCCTCCTCTCTCGCGCGCTGCCCCGGCGCCGCCGCCGCCGCCCGCCCGACCGCTTCTCCTCTCCTCCGGCTCCGGCGCAGCGCGCCAAGCTCCGCCCCGACCTCGGCCGTGTTCCGCCGGCCCCTCGACGACCGTCGCTGCAGCTCGGCCCGCCAGCGCCAATCCCCACGTCTTCTCTCTCCTCTCCCGTCTCTCTCGCCCTATCCTCTCGCGCGCCTCTCCTCCTCCAGTCCCCTTCTCTCATGGTTGCTGTCGCCGCCACCACCAACGCCCGTCTCCTCCACCGTCTGCCTCGGCTCCTCTCCGCTGCTCCTCGCGTCCTTCCTCGATCTAGGGTTTCGCAGCTCCGAGCTCGACCACAGAGAAGAAGGAGGCGGTAGGAAAGCTCAACCACCGCCAACCCCCGCGTCCCCTCTTTCCCACAATCCCCTTACTTCTCTCTTCTCCTCCAATCCCGTCGCCCCACTCCTGCTCCTCCTCCATCTCGCCACCTCGCGCCGCCACCATGCGCTCTCTCACATCGAGCAGCGCAGCTGGCCGAACCGAAGCCGGGCAGCCCGTTGTCGCCTGGAGGAGCGGCTGGGGCTGGAGTGGCTCAGATTCGTTGGGGGCCTCCTTTGTGCTCAAGGGGAGGAGCACATGCTGCATCTCGCCGAGAGGACGGCGTCGTCGGCCGCTTGCACAGCCGCCGGGAAGAGCAACGCAGCTGGCCACACCGTGCTAATTTCGAGTTGTGTTTCACACGGTTAAATGCTGATTCGTGTTTTGCCATGGTTATTTTGTGCGTTCTTCTGTTGATTAACCAAGTTCGTGTTTGCAGGTTCGTTGCTCGATGTAGCCTGGAGGCTCAGATTCGTTGGTGGCCGCTCAAGACGAGGTTTCCCCAGGGCTGCTAGGAAAGCAGCTGACCTTTGTGGCTTCTTGGAGCGGTGCTCTGCTCCGGTTCGTCGGGAAGGTCTATGAAGATCCCAGGTTTCTATCTGCTCTCCCTCTTTTTCTGGTACGCAATATGTCCAGGTTCCCACCTGTTTCTTCATGGGGTCACAAGAACGTGAGATACCGATGAGGAAGAATGTTAGTGAGAGGGCGGCTAGGTGATATCGGTGCTGATTTCTGGGCTTGATATATTCTTTTCTGGTTGAGCATCTGATTTATCTTTTCTTAGATGTATTCTGGTGCAAGAAGATTAAGTTTTGTAGAAGAGTGGTCCCAAATCTTTCTATTTGAGCAAGAAATTATTGGACCTTTTAGAATCTGAACCATAGTGCCTTTTTTTAGATCTGAAGCATAGTGCCTTTTTAGAATCTGAACCAGCAGCATGTTGGGGTTCTTTCGTTTTGTTCAAAGAAAATTGCTCCTGCAAGGCTGCAAGTCCTGCAACTATATGCTCCCATGTTCTGTTTTCATGCATTGTGAATTCAACATGTACTATAAATATCATATGATGTGATGTGAATCATGCTGTAGTTATCTTTTACACAGGAAATGGACATTCTGCACCTCAAATAATTAGCATATGATGGATCCGCGCGAAGCTCTTCAAATGGAGTTTATCTATCTCATCAAAGGTAATTATTTAAATTTCAAATGTCTCATGCTTGCTTATATTATGTGTGTGCTTTCCTTTCATAGTCCTGAGTTTGAGATCTAAAGAGGATCTAAATAGAATTCTAAAATTTAAATATTGTGTAGTGATTTTTTAGCTGCATTTCTGCATTTTTGTCTTGATTGCAAGCCTCCAGATGCTATTTGAAATAACCTCATATCAACACTGCCTAGATAGCTCTTAATAAGTCTGTCCTGGCTAATAATTTGGTACATATTCAGTATGAATTATTATGGAATAGCAAAACAATAATCCTACACAATCAACCTAATTTTTAGTGTTGGACTTGTGTTTCTTATTATTGGTCAAACTATTAACTTATATATGCTAGAGCATGTGTTAGTTAACTCAAATTAGAGTTCTTCCTTTTTTATTATGTGAGAAATATATTACAAGCAGAATAATATAGAATCCAAATATTCTTGAGCGCCTTCTCTGGTTTCATAGCTTCTGAAACATATGGCCCAACACCATAATGTTATATCTGAAGTTGTATATCTGGATTCGTCATTGATCGTGGGGAAAGAGCAGCTTAGCCATCAAATAGCTCTGAAGGCCAGTAGTTAATTGACATATTTTAGGTTGGGGATTTACTGATAGATGCCCTTTGTACTTCTTATAGATGGCTCTTTTAGCTTCTCTGGTTATAGATACTTGGGTTCTGACCGTTGGTCTATTCTAATAAAGTCATCCTCATTTGATTATGATGTCTTTTTGTATTTCTGTGATTTTTCATGCATTTTCACTACTGGGGTATGAAAGCCAAATGTATAGTTCATTTTATCTTTTATTGAAAGACAAAGTTTGGCGACTTATCAGTGAGTGACGTGAAATTGTTTTCATACAATCTTTACCAGCAATGTTGGTTCATGCATGTGTTCTGAGTTGCTATTGCATCTTCCAGATTCTCTCGCTTATGTAGTTTTAAATTTCTATGATTAGTTATTCCTTGAATGAATACCCTTTTTTGTAGTTTAGCTACTGTTTACCAACACCATCGAAGGTTTGTTAGTGGACCTAAGAAGTAAAATGTTTAGTTCATTTGTCGTACTGACTCTATGTTTATTCTCTCAATAATTAGAAGCAATTTTTAGGACGACCTGGAGGTGAAGTGCAATGTGTTCACGGCCTGCAGGTCCTCTATCCACGATAACTTTAAGTGGCTCAAGGCCAAGCTCCATATAACATGCATATCTTATCTATGAAATCACCCATATGGGACCATTCTCCATAGAAAGCGTCAGCATATTTGTTTTCAGAACTGCATTGGTAATAAAATGGAGTGGTCTGAGAAACATTATCTTTAAAGAAGGTATTGGCTGTTTGAAAGTCATGCATCAGTATGATTTTGTTGTCCCTTTGTGCAGTTTAGTTGCCCTGTTGGCTGTTCCATCTAATCGGCCCTATTCCTTCGTTTATGCAGCTAGGGCAGCTTTGATGTTTTTCATCATTACTACCGGTTCGTTGACGATCTGAAACTACCAGAGCAAATCTGAATTATTGACCTGTGCAATCTACCCTCATTGTTATCTCATCTGATGATGAGAGTAATAGCCGCTTCCCCTGGTTGTTTTATAGGCAGCCAAGGATCCTGGGATGCAAACCGATAGAGAAAGTAAATCGGCATGCCTAATTTGGACAAGCATTAGGTGAGTTTTTGATTTAGAAGAAATTTCGGAGGACCATAACTAAATTTGTAGGCAGCTATTTGTTTTGCGAGGTCATTAATTCTGAAAAGTTCTAATTAAGTATGAAGATCTCCCGTGATAGATCAAAGAAGCTGCTTTGGCTCTCACAGAAAGATACATTGAGAAGGTACTTGAAAGGTTCAATATGAAAGACGCAAAGTCTGTTACTTCTCCACTTGCAGGCCATCACAAACTGAATTCAGAACAATGTCCTAGCAGCAAGAAGGAGAAAGATGAGATGAGTAAAGTACCATACCAATCTGCTGTGGGCACTTTGATGTATGCCATGGTGTGCACTAGGCCTGATATTGCATATGCAATTGGAGTTGTTAGTCGGTTCATGACAAATCCAGGTGAAGCTCACTGGGAAGCAGTGAAGTGGATTTTCAGGTATCTCAAAGGTACTTCTAGATCATGCTTATGCTTTGGAGGCGGTGATCCTGCATTGCAAGCCTATACAGATGCAGATTATGTTGGTGATGCAGATTCTAGAAAGTCTACTTTCGGATACCTGATGACTTATGCAGGGGGAGCAGTGTCATGGCAATCAAGATTGCAAAAATGCGTGTCCCTGTCAACCACAGATGCTGAGTACATTGCATCGGTTGATGCTTGCAAGGAAGTGCTATGAATGAAGAACTTCTTGCAGGAGCTGCGAATGAAGCAAGAGAACTATGGTTTGTTCTGTGATAGTCAGAGTGCTATCTACCTTGCCAAGAATTCAATCTTGCACTCTCGAACCAAGCACATTGATGTGAGATATCATTGGATTCGAGATGTTGTGATTTCCAAGATGGTGCGTCTTGAGAAGATCCATACCGACAAGAATGACTCGGATATGATGACCAAGAGATTGCCAAGTGAGAAGCTACTTGTATGCTGCAAGGTAGCGGGCATGGCGATGCTCCCCACATGAGTTGGAGGGGGAGATTTGTTGGGTATCCTCCTCATGTGGGCTGTGAGGACATGGCCAAATGAAGCCTCTTAGGCGGCCCAAACAGGTGCAGAAGCCCAACACCCATTAGGGTTATGACGAAGGGTCATTTTGGACATTGCATATGATGGATGGGGGAAGATAAGCCTCCCAACCAGCCTCCACAAGGAGGTGTGACGAAAATCAGGATAGCCTCCATTGGAGAAGAAAACCATGAGAGAAGGGAAGAGGAAGAAGTTGAAGGAAGAAGCTTAGATCAAGCACGGGCCCTGCCTAAAAGGTTGTGACGTTCAGATCCACTACCTTGTCTCCTTCAAGCTGTGATTCCACCATCTTTGGTGAGATTGTTCCAATCCTAGATCTTGTGCCCCAAATCTTGTTGTAAGAGATCCCCTAATGCTCTCTAGGGAAGAACATGTTGTATCCCGCTCTGATAATAGTGGAAGATATTTGGGTGGCTTCGGCCCGTGGTTTTTCCTCTCACCTTGAGAGGTTTTCCACGTAAAATCTGGTGTCTCTGTGTTGATGCTTGCTGCTGCACTTTCTGGCCAAACAACTAGTACATGTACTACCTGCTTGCTGAAATCTGCTAGTACTTGTACTACCTGGCTGCTGTTTGCAACTAGGACCTCCATATATGTTGGATGCATACGTTTGCTTCCGACACGAGCAACGATCTGTGAGTTAGTACATCAGTGGTGCTGAAGTTTACATTTATTCCGATGCGTATTTTCAGATCACGTTAAGAGTGTGTTAATCTCCATTAAGGGTTAATTGGTTTCATCCCCAAGTTTTCCCAACAAAATTTAAAAGTAGTGTACATAGATAGCATCTGATCCTATCTATGCGAAGCTTCTCCCAAAACAATCAGGTTAATATACGATGTTGGACTGACTAAAAATGCTATTACACATAGTTTTTTTTTCTAAGCTATTACACATAGCTTAGCATGAGATACACTCGAGGATATATTGATAATATACAAGTTTCAGCCTGATTGAATATATCTCTTGCCAAGAACAAAGGACAAAGGAAAAAAGTGTTCAGTGTCACCGTCAGTCTCCTCTCACGCAGCTGGATTCAGTCCTGCTGGTATAAAGCAGCACGTGGGGGGACCGTCTAACAAGACAAAATTAAAGCAGTGCACAGGAAACTTCTCATCATAATTAGTAGATGCATCTGCACGATCCTGTGATCAGTGTGTTAATATTTAAATAAGTTGACAAGTGACAGATCGCGACGTTGTTAATGTTATCGATGTCTAGGATCCACCCGTGCGTGCATTACTATTTTTGTTTTCATCATAACTTGGTCTCATGATTTCTGATTTGAGCTGCATATCCAACAACTTTGACAATGCATGCTTGTGCAGGAAATTCAAACTTGAAAGGTCTAGAGTTTGCTGGTGAAATGGTTTTGTTGTGCAAGTAGACCTCTGGTTAATTATGTCAAGATGATGCAAGATAGCTAACCACCTGCAGCAATAAGAACAGTTAACGACAATGTTTGCCTGGACCATTATTGGTTGGATTCATGTAACTGTCAATCACAGCAGTTTCATGAATCATAATTGCTTTATCATGTACAGTGACCTCCATCTGCTCTGCCTTAACACATGATTTTTTTTGAAAGGATCTGATTCATATATCAGGAAGCACAGTACAAATTACATACAGGTCCGAAAAGAAAAGAAAATTACAAAAAAGACCCTGAAACTTGCACAGAGCACCCCGAGCTGCCTGGAAGAAACACAATCAGATCCACCACCACCTCGCCCCAAATACCTAAACGCTGCCGGCGGCGCCGTACCGCCGTCCGACGAGAAGAAGGCACCACCACCTTGTAGAAGACCGCAGACGCCATCCGCCGCAAGCAGCGGACTCTAGCCTCGCTGAAAGAGCACGGCCAAAGCGCCGTCTTCCCGCTGCCGCCAAACCTCCAGCCGCCACCGCAGCGCCAAGGACCACCACCACCAGCACCCACCTCCGCACGGTCGCTCCCCTCGCCACCACGGCCGGCCGGAGCTGAACCACCGAAGAAGAAGACCACCTGCAACACCACCACCAAAAACGGATCGCCCACAACCACCTCCTTCTCCCCTCACCACCACGGACGGCCGGAGAAACGAGAGAGGACGCGAGCACCCGACCAAGAACCTTCACGACCTCCCCGGCACGAAGGCCGGAACGGGGAGCGGAGGGGAAGGACCACACCCAAGCCGCCGACGCCATCACCTCCGTCTTCAACGACGCCGGGAGAAACTCACACCTAGAAGAACCTAACTACTACCTATCTACATGCACGAGCGAGTGCCAGAGCTCCCCCCCACCTCACAGCGCCAGGCCGGCGACCGGAGGCGGAGGGGAGCGGCGGACTCGCCGGCGAGACGCAAGAACTTTCGAGTCGCCCCTCTCCGCCTCTCTCTACTGTAGCAAGGGAGGGGATAAGGCAGGACCGGCTTCTCTCTTGCCTTAACACATGATCTTCCTCTGATGGAAATATTTTACCTGAACAAACAATCTGATTCCAAACATATTCATATGCTGCTGGTAGCTAGATATTTGCTTCTCGAACCATGGAACTGAATAAACGAGTGTGATTATTAATCAGCTCAATCAGCCCAGGATTAGAGACCAGCTCAATCCCCTGCACGGTCGATAAGAAGGAACTCACACGCGTCACATCATCTCGCTGCCAACAATTGGCTACGGATCCATAGCATCTAAAACTGAACAAACAAAAAGAGAGATAAAAATCTGAACATACAAAAAAAGGATGTTGAGATATTTCTGCCAGAGCTTTCCCTTGCAAGATGAGACGCTGGAAAAGGTATCTTCCTACTTTCTTATCCTGCCTTTATTTCTCCCTCCCTTCCTCGATGGATGGATGGCTCCCTTAGTGAAATGTCCACTACGCAGTTGCCATTGTGACATGATGTTTATCAGTTATTCTCCTCTAGTCCATGACCTTTTCTGCTTCTGCCAAGGTGGCAGGATATTTTCTCAACTTCATTGGCATCTCATCACATTTTTCGTCGTGGCTGTCACCGTCAGAGAGCGGTTAACTGAATTGGCATTTTCATCGGTCATCCACCCACTGATACTGAACTGAATTGAATGCAGATGAAAGGAGTTCTGGTACCACCACTGGTAAGTACTGGCTTCGCAATAACGAGCGGACAGTTACGTTACGCCGAACGGCCAGCCCTGCCTGCTCACAGTCCGTACCACGAGCGCGAGCACGTGAGTGCTACTCCTACATCACAATTTTAAAAAACTACTCCTTCCGTCCTAAAATAAGTTTCTCAAATTTACAAAGTGAATGTATCTATACATATTTCAAGTCTAGATATATCCACTTTTTGACAAATCTAAGATAATTATTTGGGGATGGAGGGAGTAGGAGCTAGCCTTAGCCTATGCATCACAATGTGCACACGACCGTTTTTCATTTAAAAAATCCAAATATCCAGTGGGACCAATTATTGCAAATCACTGATCACACAGTGTTAATACGAAAAATGAGTCAGCAATAAGCTAAGCATCTTGTTTTCTAGCATGACCTCACCCATTATGACAGAAAAATATCCAGAACGACCGCCATCATTCGAATGCATTCGGAATACAAATGATCCCGCAGAGTGTCGGGGAGGAAAGTCAGTCAAATTACAGTTACACACATGATCTTTATCTAAAGAAACCTACATTTTCTCGCTGAAATAGATATTACACATCATGGAAAAACACATTTTTTTTAATTCCATCAATTTTTTAAAAAAGGTGTATATCAGGACATGTTATATTGACACATAAAATTTCGTCAAAAAACATTCTGTACTGTGTAAAACAGACAAATAATGTCTCGTAAAAGGTCACTTTGAATACCGAATTTGTCTTTTGTAACGAGAAGATAAAATATACTTTTTGTAAAATTTTGGGTGGCATCACCAAACTGTCTAGAGGAACACCAATTTTTTATTTCTGAACCTTTCAAAATGCTTTTCCATAATAGGACTAGATACTCTTATGAAGCAAAACACGGTGTCCGTCCTCGTGAACCGTGGCCAGTTTCAACTAAAATACATAGTTGCACACAGGGTTCAGAATTTAACTCATGTATAAATTTCATAAAAAAAAATCTAAAGATATGCGTGAGTACAATTGTATGTTCGATGTGTGTAGAGAAAGTTTCACGAAAAATAATTTTAGTGAGGAAACAAAAAAATGCTGGGTGAATATTTTTCAACACCGAGATTTGTCTTTTTTACACTGCCACAGACCTTTGTGATGTGCACTTTAAATGCAGAGATGTAGGGTTGGATTTTTCCTAGAATTTTGGACGTTTTAAAACGGGTTAAAATGACATTTTCAAGAAAAGGTGCAGATTCACTTGGTTCAGAACGTGCACTCCTAGTTTCAAGCTTTTCTTTTCAGTGGGCATAGCATATATAACACAACTTTTGAACATCGTTACATTACAGATGTGCTTGAGTTGCAGCAGCCATGGTAATGTAAAACCCTGCCAGATCTTTTCCATGGTTCCTAATCCTAGTGCCCTCCACGTCGGATTATGCGATGTCGCCCTAATGCAAAGCTGATTCCTTTTTTTTATCTCAATCAATTTCCATGTCATACATCTGAAAAAGAAACATTTGTACTACTATTAGCGATAGTAATCCATTAATCCAGAGATAAACCAGAGGAAAAGGTGGGCGGAAAAAGGCGGTTTCTTTGTTTCATCCTCCTTTCTTCCACCCCGGTCCCGCCCACCTCGCCTCGCCTCTATCCATGGTCTCCTCCTTAAATCCGATCCACCGAGCGCCACCAGCATTTCCCAGCACGCCTTCACTACCTCTCTCGATACCCACTCACTCCTACCAGCCAACCACTAAAGGACACTGCCAGTTCTTGGTGAGTGTTCGGAGCGAGCAGCTATCGTTTCATGGTGCTTAGTTACGGGGAAGAAGAAGCCAGATCTTCTCGGCGTTCTTCGGAGGTTCCATTTTCAAGAGTTGCAGGCGGAAGATTGGTCCAGATTCGGTGGCGGAAAGTCTGAATCTTGTCCGTCTCTGAGCCTGAGTTAGATTTCCTTCGAGATTTTGGGGATCTTGCTCGAGAGGACTGGAGTGAAGCTTCCGTTCCAGGGGCTCTGAGCTCTGGGCATTGCCCCCCCTCCAGTTTGGGCTCTATCAGTGGTGAGATCCTCTTTTCCTCGCTTCCTGCCAACTTCACCATTTGCATATTACAGATTTGATTTCTGCATCTAGACAAAAACATGACAAGCTCAAGGCTGTGTGTTGCAAATAAACACCCTCTCCAGCCTCTACTGATTTTCTGACAACAAATTCTCCATGAACCCAAACTTGGCAGCTTTTACTGATATAGATATGCCGGTCGCTTAATCTGAGTCTCTTTGCTTGATTTGGGCAAAGGAGTCTCAGTACACTATTTTAAGGGAGAAGACCCCCTATTTTTTGTTTCCACGACGTTTCTTAGATTGTAGCCAAGACTTCTACTGTCAAGTTTAATATACTGCTATCACTATGCACCAGTGTCAACAGCAGGCCTAAGCGTCACTAGTTTATCCACAACACACATATTTAGGATAGGAACCAAGAGGAACGGGTTAGTTTTCCTCACCATGGATGTCCTGTAATATTCTGTGTTATGCTGGCCTTTCGCTGTCTGAGAAGCTGTGTCCCAGTTTTGCTATGGTGGTGTCAAGTATACAACAAGAATGACTAGTTAAGTCCTAGATTAGTCAAGTTGGAATGTTATAATCCCTGTTTTTGGGCTTGACGTAGACCATAATAGCCGTTAGATCTCCACATGGCAAACTAAGTTCTTGATGAAGTAAAACCTCCTGGCAGCTTTTACTGATCCAGATGCCAGTTGCTAAATTTGAGTGTCTTTGCTTGATTTGGGCAAAGGAACCTCATTTCAAGAAAGACCTCTTTTTTCTTTCAACAACATTTCTTCGATTGTCGCGAAGACTTCTATTGTCAAGTTGAATATACTAATCACCAGCGTCAACGAGAGGCCTTGACGTCACTCGTTTATCCACGACACACAGATATAGGATAGCAACCAAGAGAAATGGGTTAGTTTTGCTGACCGTGGACGCCCTGTAATAAGCTGTTATGCTGGCCCTTCACTGTCAGGGAAGCTGTGCCCCAGTTGGCTATGGTTGTGTCAAATTTACAACAAGAATGGCTAATTAAGTCCTAGGTTAGTCAAGTGGGAGTGTTTTAATCTATGTTTGGCTTGATCTACACCACAATCACCGTTAGATCTCCACATGGCACTACATGCTTAATTGCTTATAGATAAATACTGACAATTGCTCATGGGCATGGTTAAGTTAACAGCTCGAATACCGTGTGTGATACATCGGTTTTGTCGCTGTACAGGAATAGAATGTAAGAGAATCGATGATATGTTCAATTTGTTCGCCTTATATACTGTCTAGACAAGTGCATTTGAGCTTTATGTCAGAAGATTCTGACCACAGTGGTGCTAATCATGAATCGCAGGTCGTGCGCCGTGGTCGGTTACTTCAGGCTCGCGACGAATCTAAGGATGACTCTGCGAAGCATAGTCCGCGATCTCAGGGAGAGCTTTGGGAACTTATCGAGGCGTAATTTCGAGGCGAAGATTTCGAGCGTCCCTGGCCTCTCAGGCCATCTCAGAGGGAAATCTCTTGACTCTTCGGATGAGTTGCAGGATAGTCTTGTTGTGATCCAGCAAAGCAGCTGGGCTGGCCTTCCTCCGGAGTTACTTCGGGATGTGATGAAAAGGCTGGAGCAAGACGATAGCAATTGGCCGTCCCGCAAGGATGTTGTTGCTTGCGCTTCAGTTTGCACCACTTGGAGAGAGATGTGCAAGGATATAGTGAGGAATCCAGAATTTTGTGGGAAGCTCACGTTTCCCGTATCTCTTAAGCAGGTAATGAGTGAGTTCAGTCTGTATGTTTCTTGAACTATATGAATTCTGTTAGGTTGAGATAACATCGGATAATCTATCTATTCTATCCTTAATATGAAAAATCTGAATCTAATTATATTCTTCAAAGTTTACCCCTGCATTTTTTTCACGTTATCTACCTTTGCTGGTATTTTGTTATCTCCTAACATTCGATTCGATTTCTCATGTACAGCCTGGATCTCGAGATGGATTGATCCAATGTTTCATAAAAAGGGACAAGTCGAAGCTGACTTATCATCTCTACCTGTCCCTTACCTCCGGTATGTCATGATCAGCATCTAGTTATAATATTTGTCGAATAGATGTGCTCATGGCACATACAGAATGGGAATCACAGAAAAAACAATAATATCTTTTGATACGAATATCACAGTTATCTATGTGACACTATTCGGTAAGGCCATTTTTTAATGGATTGTGCCTGCTACTATTTATTTGCCACTTTTCTTCTTTTTGTAGCTAAAAAGTGCAATAAAACTGTGCAGATGCGCTATTAGCAATAAATAAAATGATTTTGCTGTAACTAGAGGTATTAAACATAATAAAATCTAGTACGCAGTTAAATTTCATCAACCACACTGAAATTGTAGAGATGCGCCAGTACATTTGGAAATCGACATTTGGCTGTAAAGATTGAGGTAGTAGGAAATCGACAGTACGCTGACCATTTGATTGCATATTGCAGCTGTGCTGGATGATAACGGAAAGTTCCTACTATCAGCTAAAAGGAGTCGACGGACGACTTACACCGACTACGCCATTTCTATGGATTCTAAGAACATCTCCCGATCTAGTAGTGGCTACATTGGAAGATTGAGGTAAAAACCCTCCTTGACAACAGTCTTGACTCACTCCCATTCTCACTTTGATGACTTCGCCCGAGTTCATGCACACACAAATCTAACACCCATCATGCTACCGCAGGTCAAACTTTCTTGGCACCAAATTCATCATCTATGACACGCAACCACCGTACAATGCCCGGACACTCTGCCCGCAGGAGCGCAACAGCCGGAGATTTTCCTCGAGGAAAGTCTCCCCAAAGGTCCCGGCAGGCAGTTACCCGATCGCCCAGGTGAACTACGAGCTGAACGTGCTGGGCACCCGCGGGCCGAGGCGGATGCAGTGCACCATGCACTCCATCCCGACAACGTCTGTCGACCCCGATGGCGTCGTGCCTGGGCAACCTAAGGAGCTCCTCCCTCGGCTGTTCGAGGAGTCCTTCCGCACATCTACGAGTACCTTCTCCAAGTACTCCTTCGTCGCTGACCACTCAAGTATGGACTTTGGCAGCTCTCGCTTCTCAGAGTTTGGCCTGCAAGACGGCGATGCAGCGGACAAGGAGAGCCCCTTGATTCTCCGGAACAAATCGCCGAGGTGGCACGAGCAGCTGCAGTGCTGGTGCCTCAACTTCCGTGGCCGTGTCACGGTGGCCTCCGTCAAGAACTTCCAGCTGATCGCTGCCCCGCCGCCAGCAGCTACGGAAGCAGCGGCGGTGGCTTCCGAGCTGCCCTCACTACCTGCCCAGCAGTCTGCGCAGCAGCCGCCGGCCAGTTCGTCATCTTCGTCGTCGAGCCACGACACGGTGCTGCTGCAGTTCGGCAAGGTGTCCAAGGACACCTTCACGATGGACTACCGGTACCCGCTGTCGGCGTTCCAGGCCTTTGCGATCTGCCTGACCAGCTTCGACACCAAGCTGGCCTGTGAATAGTAGATCTCAGTAGGATAGCATCAACCAATCATTGGAAATGTCCTCTGTTTGGTATGTGAGCCTGGGCCTGGGAAAGGATGAATGTTGGTACATCAAGTATAGGATTGGTTCTGTGCCTGTGCAGGTGCACATACTGTTGGTCCAGTTTCAGACCCCTCAGTGGGATTGTAGCGTTGAGGTGAAGATGTGTGTGGCTAGTTGAGAGACAAGATGGGAAACCTTTCCATTATGTGATTGCTTACCTGCGCTCTGTGTAAGTTGCTGATTGTGATATGAAATGTGAAGAATTTGGAGCTGTCTGTGGTTTGGTTGTCTAGATCTGAATCTGTCAGCATTTTGTATGCATTTACGCCTGTACAGACACCAAGTTGTCATCAGCAGCAGCAGCTTGGGTGTTCTTTACTGCTTGCCCGATCGTCCAGCTTCTTCAGCGATGTTGTAGTAAACCTGTTATAGCAACATGTTTTAGGATCTGTCTATGGCGCAGGTGACTGAAAATAATGTCGAATTCAGTCACGTTTGATCATCATAAGACGATCATGTGCATGGAATTTGTCTCTAAGCAGAAATACATCAATCTTTCGGAATGTCTCCCTGTTGCATCTGAACCTGAGCCTGCACACGAGCATATTTCACTGGTGCACACACCGTTGCTTCAGTTTCAGCCCTCTGCTGTGCGTGGAGATGTTTGCTGCCTGTTCAGTGATGTGTGTGGTTAAAACTGAAGCAACAGGGAGACATTTCGTTAAACAGACTGAGGAAAAACAAGAGCAAATTCCAAAAATAATCTGGTCACCTGATCTTGTCCGGTGTGGAGACAAGTGGAGATTTATTCCAGCGATGTTCATGTATATATAGGACGTTTTTGTATCATACATAATGTTTGTGACACAACCAGCCCTCGCGTCGCTCCGCGTCGGGCGACTCGGGGGCAAACCAACCGCCGAGCCGCCGGCCACCCCTCCCCTCCACCCCTTCTCCCGTCGCTGCCGGAGGAGGCCGTCCGACGGCGGACGGCGGCGGCGGGATGCTCCTGTCGGTTTCCTTTCAATAAGTAGAGTAGTGTCCCCGCGTCCATCGCTCAGATTGGATCAGCAGTAGAGTTCCGGCCGGCGGCCGGCGGCCCGTCCTTGGACCTTGATCCATGCATGCATGGCTATGCTCAGATGCATTGGCCGCTTGCGTGAAGGGCATGGTGCTAATCCTCCAACGCTCAGATTGGATCAGCAGTGGAGTTCCGTCCGGCGGCCGGCGGCCGTCCTTGGACCTTGATCCATGCATGCATGGCTATGCTCAGATGCATTGGCCGCTCGCGTGAAGGGCATGGTGCTAATCCTCCATCGCTCAGATTGGATCAGAAGTGGAGTTCCGGCCAGCGGCCGGCGGCCGTCCTTGGACCTTGATCCATGCATGGCAAGGCTCAGATGCATTGGCCGCTCGCGTGCATGGCATGTCATGGTGCTAATCCAACAGTGACCGGCGCTCGGTGGCCTCTGCCTGATGCCCTGATCTGATGGTGCGAGATGCCCACAATCACGGTTGAGGGCCGATGCAAATCTCTTCAGCGCCAAACGTCATCGACAACATCACATCCTGCACCGCCGACTCGGTTTAAGTGTGGCCGGAGATTTAGATCTTCGAGTATGGATCTCTGCCTAGTCGATGGAGTCCCACTTTGGATTGGTTTCAACCACCAAGCATGGCGACACCATCGTGGGCGGCGAGGACGTGAAGATCAGCGCAAGAGACAGGGTTGGCCTCGAGCGAATCTGCTGAATCATGACGTCTACCTGATGATTGTCCTCTTGATTGGACGTCTAGTAAAGGTGATTCGAGTCTTTGACGATGATGAGGAACTTGCTCGGAGCTTCAGTACTCGTAGCAGCGGTATGTAAGTGGGGGCGTCGGCACAGGTGAAGTTCAAATCTTATCTTTCATGATGAAAATCTAAGGTCTGTCCTTAATTGGTTGTGCCTGACAATGATCTTATTGAAGACATTGTTTTGAGAGGGGGACTATCTCCAGGGTGAAAACCCAAGATCTTCGATCGAGCGACGACGGCGCTTGTGCACTGTTTCCTTCTTGAAGGCGTTGTTTTTGGAAAACTTGGACATCAGGTGTTGTCTTGGTGGTGGTTGTGCTGCTGCTATAAGTATTGTAACTCTGTAGCGAGACTTTTCTTTTTTAGTTTCTTTTTCTTACTGTTTTTCGGCTGTGTGCATCCGTAATATCCTAGGTTATTACGTTATTGCAGAGACTGGGTGTAATTGGCATCTACGCGCGATATTAATATATACTCTTTATCTAAAAAAACATAATGTTTGTTAGCATGTCGTAACAACGTTTGTATTGTTGTCCGGCTGTTAATTCGTGTCCGACTTGTAAACTTACCAAGCACCACGATTGATAAGACTCAGCTGAAAGCAAGAAGACGCCTACAGAGCCACCATGACGGCCTCCCACGACATGGTCCGCGAGATCCTTCTCCGCGTCAACGACGTCACCACCCTCTTCCGCTGCGCCGCCGTCTGCAAGGGATGGCGGAGCCTCCTCATCGACGACGACTCCTTCCTTCGTCGCTGCTTGCCGGAGGACGTCTGCCGCCGCTCGTCCCCGTTTCCCGGCTTCTTCTACCAGAGACGCCAAGCGTGCCCTCCACCTCGCTTCGTCCCGGCGACACGTCCGGTGCTGGCGCCCCGTCCGGCGCTGGGCGACGGCCGCCGCTCTCTCTGCTCCTTTGTCCCCTGGGTCCCAGCAGGCTACTTTGACCGGGCGGCGCCGCTCACCTCGCGCCATGGGCTCCTCCTTGTGCGCCTCGAGCCGCACAACGTCGATCCACGCCCTAGAGGAGGCGTCCTCATGGTCGTGTGCGACCCACTCGCCGGCACTGTCCACGAGCTCCCCCGTCTTGATCATGACTGGGATTTCCAAGAGGGCACCGAAGTCAGTGGCTACGCCCTACTTACCGCTGCCGACTGTCCAACCTCGAACGACGACGATGGCTGTGACGACGTGCAGCGGTCACGTTTCTTCCAGGTGCTAATCGTCACCATTCAAAACAGGCAGATGCGCTACAATCTCCACATCTTCTCGTCGGCGGCCGACCAGTCAGGACGATGGAACACGAGCTCCGGCGCCCTCGACGTGTCCGGGATGCTCATGCAGCACAACGCCGTCGTGCTCCGCAGCGTGGCGCGCTGGCTCTTGTGCTGCGCCGAGACGGGGACCTACACAATAGACGTGAGCGCCGAGACCGGCCACCTCTCCTCTACAAAACTGGTTGGCGTAACAACATATGGCTTACTACGTCGCAATGCTTATGACAAGCCATATCTTACCGTCGACGGCGAGGGGAACCTCACGGTGCTCAGACTCAAAAGGAATGGTGGCGAGCTTAGAGATCTCGACGTCACACGACAACGGATATCCTTCCAACATTCAAGGCTTGTGCTCATCACACAACCGGATAAACGGACCTGGTCTAGACGACATGCATACACGTGCTTGGGAGAGAAGTGTGGCATGATGTTCGTCAAGGTCAATAATAGACAGCTCTATATTGCCGATATCAAGACAGGGGTGATGTGGGAGGTCCTAGATTGGCCGTGCAGTAATGGTCTGAACCGTAATAAGATTGTGCCGTTCGAGATAGATTGGCCATCGTTCTTTGTTTCTCGACTTTGTATTGCGGCATCGTGATATTTTCTCTCCTTTTTCACCCCAGGTGCATTTTGAATGGGTGGATGGATGTTTGTTAATCATTTAGGGGCTGTTTGGTTTATGCCCAGGCCCGCCCCGCCAAACCGAGGGCACGCCAAAATATTGGCGAAGGATTCGTCCGCTCCCGTTTCGCTTGCGCGTGGGCGCAGATTCTGCTGTACTGAACAATTTTTTGGCGTGGCTTCGTTGGTTGGGTATCAATCCAAATGCTAGCATATGCCATCAGTCAAGGCTTGGCGTGGTAACCGCAGGGCACGATCCAAACAGCCCCTTAGAAGTTTCCCGTGTTACTAATCAATAGGTTCGCATGTTATTTGTTTATGTCAAGCCTGTTACATGGTAGTTAATCATTAGATTTTGTAAAGCGGTTTGCGATTTTATGTTGTTATCCTGAAAATAAACTCTTACACCTTTATGAGTTTTTTACATTTCAAGTTTAAATGTTTCGGGAGGTCCTGGATTAATGACCGTGCAGTAATGGACTCAGCCGTACAAAGGTTGTGTTTTTTTTTTTTTTTTTGACATGCAAAGATTGTGTTCTTGGCCAGCCTTCTTTTTACTTCCCGACTTGCTATTGCCAAGTAGTGAGATTGTCTCTCCTCTTTCATTTAATAGTTTCCCATGCCATGGATGGATGGAGTAGTATTTAATTATTTATGTCAAGCCAGTTTGAAAAACTTTGACAACATTTACTAGTCCTGCTTCACATGGATTTGAAAAATTGAATGCTATGATTTCTACAATATTTTTTTAAACATAGCCATGTGGTCAACTGTGACTGAGAAGCAATAAGTTGTTGGAGCTGAGCAGCAGGACGTTCACCAAAATCCGGAGGTAAAACAACTAATCTCTCAGTTTTCATATACTTCGCGTTCTTGATTTGGTCAAAGTCAAACTATATCTAGTTTGACCAACAATGTAAGAATACATCTGTAACACCAAATCCATATAGTATGAAAATTTAATTTTTGATAATTTTAATAATATACTCTCTCCGTTTCAAAATATAAGTCGCACCTCCTACTTTCCACACACATGTATCTAGACATATTTTAGTGCAATGTTCACATGAATTTTGCACTAAAATATGTCTAGATACATGTGTGTGGAAAGTAGGGTGGAAAGACTTGTATTTTGAAACGGGGGAGTAGATTTTATGTTGTACATGTTGATATTATTTCTAAAACATTTGGTCAAACTTAACAGAGTTTGACCTCGACTAAACTCAAAAGCGAAGCAAATAAAATGAATGTAGTTTTTGAATCAATGAAATTTGTTCCCGTAATGTAAAAGACAGAAGTTCGTGTACACCGTAAAAATGTTCGTAGGTTATAATAGATAAATTGTTACTCGTATATCTTAGCACAACGACAACATCTACTCCCTCCGTCCCAAAATAACTATCTTAGATTTGTCAAATAGTGGATGTATATAGACATGAAACATTTTTTATAGATAAAGAGTGTATATTAATATCGTGAAGATACAAATTACATCCAGGCTCTGCAACAACGCAATAACCAAAGCTATTACGGATGCACACAGCCGAAAGACAATAATAAGAAGAAATAAAAAGAAAAGTCCCGCTACAGAGTTACAGTCCTTGCAACCGCCGCACAACCACCACCAAGACGCCACCTGATATCCAATTCTTCAAAAGCAACGTCTTCAAGAAGAACAGTGCCAGGTACAATCAATTAAGATCAGACCTTGGGTTTTCACCCTGAAGATAGTCCCCGCTCTCAAAACAATATTAATGTCTTCAGCAAGACCATTGCTAGACACAACCAATTAAGGCCAGACCTTGGATTTTCACCCTGAAAGGTAGGACTTTGAACTTCACCTGTGATGTTGCCCCCACTAACATACCACTGCTCCGCCTCCTGCAACTCCAAGGAAGTTCCTCATCGTTGCAAAGTCTCCAATCACCATTTGTTAGTGCTTTAATCTCAGCTTTCATGACATTCCCCACCTCTGACTACACCATGGATTTGCCCATGATGGCACAAAAGCAGAGCTTCACGCCGCTCCCTCCGGCGCGACCGAATCCCTCCGATCCAGCAATCTCTAGGCATTAGCCCATGAAAGATCACCGGCGGAGCCTTCCGAAACTCGACAATCTTGCCAAATCAAGGTACCGGCGTCAAGCAGATCTTCATCTTGGCGCGAGTTGAAACCCGAAGACCACCACCATTATTCGAGCACACCGACAGGCCCCCACGCCGCTGGACGGAGCGGCAAGCACTACACCACGGACCAAAATTGGGGGCACCCAATCTGCCGGGAAAGGTCACATTTCGGGGCAGTAAAACTGTCGGCAAAGCTTTTTTCCCGGCAGATGTGCCTGCCCGCTATAACCCTGCCAGCAAAGATCTTTGCCGGCAGTTTTTCTGTTGCCGGCAGTTTTCCTGCCCTCACAGCTCAAGTTTTGCCGGCAGTCTTGTTTTTTTCCTGGCAGTTAGATTTGCCTGCTGGCAAATAGTTGTGCCGGCAGTTTGGCCCTTTTCCGGCTGTTGAACTGCCCTCACCATTAACTTGTGATGCCGGCAGTTTCTTTTAATATTGGCAGCAGTTCAAGCGCTCTGAAATTATGCTCACAGCATTTACAATTCAAGCACAATACATTTATACACATTGTAGCACAAACAATGCAACAAGCTATTCGACAAGTGAACATTTACAGGATTCATTCAGTTGTTCCACAAGTGATCATCCACACAATACATGGTTCATATCCAAGATACAAATATCAGGTCAAGTGAAAGAGCATATTTAAGCATACATATCCTAGTCTGCAGCTTAAATATGTTTCTAAAGTAGTAGTCTGCAGCTTAAATATGTTTATAAAGTAGTAGTCTGCATCAAAGCTAGCAAAAAGAGCATATATATCTAGCAAGTGCTCATTCTGGAGGTTAAAGGACCTCGCTTCCCTGCTACACGGAGGTCCACGATCTTCAGCATCCCCTCTAGTTCCTCCAGCAAAGATCGTCCTCACCATGTAGTAATGTCCCTGAGTGGAGAGGGAATAAGATTAATGACCACATAATAAGATAACTGCTAAGAACCAAATCCTAAAACTAAAAGACAATTATGCCAAGCAACATTGATTTCACAAACAATGCAATCTGCACGGTTGAACAACAAGTGACACTTGGGCCTCATAATTACACTGGTTCAAAAGGAACAGACGACACAAATTCCGATTCCTCGGCTGAATATTATAATTGAAAACAGCAATACATAGGCCATGGTCACTACAGACCCAAGAAGCAGTAGGCGCCGAGTCGTCCTCAACTCCCAGCCCTCCCCTGCACCACACCAAATAAGCCTACTGGTCTTCTAAACATGGCAGGAGACAAACTAAAGCCACATATCATTGACAGACAGCACAATCTGCTCAGTTGCACAACAATACATACGAGCAAAAGCAGGATGCCACAAAACATTAAATATCACAGGAAAGGAGCACATTATTTTAATTTCTAAGACTAGTTTCTCCTGCATTTCATATACCATTCCTAGGTAAATCATTCATTACAAGAAAATAACATCTTCCAGGAAAAAATATTGTTTCATTGCTTACAATAAATTGTGTAATGGAAAAATGCATGCGAGGGGCAGGTAACCATTGCATCAGAAAATAACATCCTCCAGGAATAAATTGTGTAAGCAATTTGAGTTAACCATTGCACCAGAAATAAAGGAGCTAAATACATCCGAGGGGCAGGTAACCATTGCATCAGAAAACGCTAACACTAAACTGTAGGTGAAGCTTTCGCATGTAAGAAATTTACATCCAAGGGGCAGCCATCACCAAGTGTTAAAACACATACTATAGGTAAACTTAACACATCCAATTTCCGAATGTTTTCTTTCTATATTACATAAATATATGGAACCAAAATAGACAGGAATACTCCATCAAACACACAAATAAATGTAGAAATAATGAATACTACTTGAATCTCATGCTTCACGAGCAGCCATGTACACAATGATAAAATAACCAGAAAATGCACCAACAGAAAAATTCATGTTACAGCATGTAAGAATTTGAAGTTCTAAAATATCAGAATCTTGTGGTTCATACACGGTACAGAATACACAGAGAAAGAAAAGCAACACCCATGTGTGTATAGTCCTAAAATCATTTTTTTTTTTGCTAGAAAGCAATAGACCCTAATACTTGCTTGTGCTACTGATAAATGATAACCAATCAAGTACAATGGCCACAAGACAAACCAATCTGCACATGATCGAATCAAACCAAGCAACCGAAGAGCTTGCACTGGAAGTAACTTACTTGTCTCAACCGAAGCTCATGCCAATAGTGTCCAGTCCCAGTTATCCCGCCACCCCTTCAAGTGCCCTTAGCGTGAGTGTAGGTAGCACACAATCTGCACCAACAAACAACAACAAAAAAGTCAAGACTTAGTATCGTGGACAACCACATCCTAGTAGAAGCAAAGGGGGAAGACCAAGGACACACAGAGAAGTAGCACTTGGCAGACGGCACCCAGAGAATGGAGCTGCTGGTGTCAAAGATGACGGTGAACTCCAGCGTGTGCCGATGCCGATCTCCCCGAAGTACTGGGCGATCTTAACTAGTTAACTGCCACTAGGGCAAACCAAGTACTGCAACATTACAGAAACAGGAGAAAATGAGGAGCGGAAACCATGGAAAAACCTAATAAAAATTAAATCAAGGGTTCATGGCATGACATCAAGATTGGAAGTGAAAAAATGATATAGGAACTTCAAATGTCTTTAAGAAAAGCTTAAAACAACTTGTAGGATCTGGATGCCCATATAAACCATGGACAATCAAAAAATTAATGCTACACTTCATTGCAGTGCACAATTTTGATACAAAGCAACTCATAAATTTATCAGGGCTCTTGAAATTTGAAGGGAAGAAGAAAAGGTCCTAACACATGTGCCCTGTAAGGCTTATGTTGAAGCCAAGCCAATACATATCAACCCATTAGAATCTAGAGATGCCTTTCCGAATAAACAAACTATAATACTTTGGTCCAGTACTATGCATGAACTAGCAGAACTTTCTTAAGCATTTCGCTATGTTGCAGATTGTAATAAGCAGCACGTAAGACAATGAGCTCCCAGAAAATCGTTGAGAGGAAACTAAAAATGCTCAGGAATCATTAGAAGCATTCGACCAACCTAGCATGAGCTGGCTCAAAACAAGGCAAGCTACATCGATCCATACTAGGCAGTAGTCTGTCTAACGTCCAGCTATAGTTGGTTGTTAAAAGAAATTGCTTGAACATCTTTCTGGTCCTAAATCTGTATGCCTTAAGCTATATTACTAACAAAGCAACATAATTTCGTCCGCAATACATCTAGCCGAATAACCTAACAGCCAAATCAAGAATTAACCTAACAGCTTGATTACCTTCACGGACTGCCTGAAGCTGAACGGAGGCGGGATGGTACACACGGCGTCGAGGTTTCCGCGCGGTGTCGACCAAGTAGTCGTACGTCTGGTGGTGGAGGTCCGTGAAGCAGCTCCCGGCGGTGGGCTAGGTAGGTGGCGTATGGGCAGCGGCCCGGTGACCACGGGCGTGACGGCAGCGGAGGGGCTCACGCAGGAAGAAGAAAAAGAGGCCAAGGTGAAGGGGGCTTAAGCGGATCCGGCGGCGCCGATGCTCACCGAGGGGGCGGATCCGGGATGGAGATGAAGTGTGGCGGCGCGGCGCAGTGTGGGGGCAGAGTGCGGCTGCGCTGGTGCAGAGCGGAGACGGGCAGGGAGAGGTGGAGAGCGACGGGCAAGGGAGGAGTGCGGCGGAGGGGCTCGCGCGAGAAACAGGTCAAGGGGCGGTGCGCGGATGCGGCGGCGCCCATGCTCACCGAGGGGGCGGGTCGAGGTGGAGAAGGCCCCGAGTGCTCTGGTTGTGCCGTAGAGGAAGAACGGCTTGCGGTGGCCGGCGGCGTGGAGATGGACTGCGGCGGCGCGGTAAGCAGACGGAGGGCGTCGGCGCGGTGCGGTGGCTTCGCTATGACTGGGGCGGCGCTGGATCTGAGGGAGACGTGGTGGGAGAAGATGGGGATATTTCTGGATTGGTGTTAGGGATTTGGATGCGGTGGTAAGTTTGGATAGCCCGCCACGCGCGCAAAGACCGCAAATATTTTCGCTCCACGCGCGCAAAGTATGGAAGCCGAGCCAAAAATTTCGCTACCTCGCGAACAACCTGTGCCGGCTGTTTTACCTGCCGGATAGAGCTATACCGGCAGTTGACCTGCAGGAGTATACTTCAATTATTGCCGGCTGTTGACAGCCTCGAAACCTCTAGCTTTGCCGGCTGCTAGTCTGCCCTCTACTATGTTTCCCGGCAGTTAACTTTTCCCGGCAGTTAGACTGCCTTCTAAAACCGATTTTTGCCGGCTGTTCTTTGCCACCAATTTTGGTCCGTGGTGTAGTGAAGGTGGCGGCCGCAGAAGCCACCCGAAATTTCCATCGGCCTCGCTTCCGTCGCCAACTCTCCGCCCCGGCTAGGAACCGCCGCCGGCGCAGAGCGCAGCAGCAGAGCGTCGCCACCCCTAGAGAGGAAGCCGTCGCCGGAGCTTGGAGGGGGGCCGCCACCCCACCCATCTCGTCGGTTATCTAGACATGAAACATGTATAGATACATCCACATTTTGACAAACTTGAGACGGTTATTTTGGGACGGAGGGAGTACTAATTTTGACCAATCATGTTGATACAAATATGAATATTTAAAATACCAAACAAGTATCAGTAGGCTCGACATATATATTAACGGAAAATCTAACTAGCAGGCGCCTTACATCTGGCTAAACTCGACGCACGTACGCGGACCGTCGATATGTGGTCGTGCGGCTGTGATTCGTTCGTTGACTTACGCGCAGACTCGTCAATATCGTGCTCACCATCGTCGATTCAATCCCGAACCGTCGTTCTCCTCGTGACCATCGACTGGTCCGTCGTCCAGATCTAGCGGCGGCGCCGGTGCCGACGCCAGCTCCCCGCCTACCCTTCGTTCCTCCGCCACGATCCCGACGTCGGACCGCGGTCCGCACGCCCCGTCCTGCCCCTGGACTTCTGCCTCCCCCTCCTCCTCGCACCCCGCAATAGAGCAACCCAACCGGCGCAGAGCACGGCCACCGGCCGAGCTCAGTCAGTCCTTCGATTTTGACAGGCTCTGGAAAAACGGAAACGGCGGCGTTGTGGCACCGTAGTGAGCCGTGCGGCGTGCGCGGTTGGAGACGGAGCTAGGTTGGCCGGCCGGAATTCTTGAGCTGTGCGCGACTGTTCGAGCTTGAGGGGAGTCCTGGAGCGGTGGCCAACGGAGGCGGCGCGGGCGTTCCAGCACCACCTGATGCAGCACGGCGGAGCGATGGGCGTGCAGGCTGGAGGTGGAGGCACCCGACGGTGACCGCACGCGCCGCTTTCCACTTTTGGTTTTTCCTCTGCTTCTTGCTGCTTCGTGTTCCTTGGAGACGATGCATAGGTCGGATGAGGAAAGCAGCAGCAAGCTGTCCACGTTGAGGTCCCTCTCAATCAGCTCTCGTAGGCGCTGAATCCAGCAGGTGTCTTGTGCTTTGCTCACCGCATGTCTGTTGAAATGTCATAATGGGCTCGATACTGCTTTCTTAGTTTGTGTAATATGTGTTGTTAGCAGCCTGTTTAAAAGCAACTTTCTTTTAGCCTGTACAAAATGTGTACTTGCAAGGAACTTGATAAGAAAATAGAAATCTCCTCCTTGGGCTAATATTCCACTAATGAGTAGCTTGCACAATGGCAATACTATCAATACACGTAGAACAAAATAGAAATAGCAACAAAATAGGAAATTGAAACTTTTCATCCATCAATACTCGTAGTCATCGCAATGCAAGCTGATTTGCTCATTGTGTTGGCTCTTCTTTTTGTTTGTGCGATTTTTTTGGAAGGACAGCCTAATAGCTCGTATAATTTTGTATAGCTATCGGAGGAAATTACCGGTGGGTGTTTTCTTTGTGACATGTCTTGTCATGCTAATGAGATTCACTACCATTGTACATTGTAAGTCACTACACATTAGTCTGACATTGTTGTAGTTCTATTCGGCAGTCGACGTGTGTTGAATCGATACAATCGTGTTTAGACGTTTGTTGTCTGCTTTTTTCAGAGACATTAGAGTATGTTGAGTTCTCCAAATATGTGTTTTCATGCGAGGAATTGTAATAGCATACTCTCCAAATCGGATGTAGTTACCATGCTTTTAGATAATAGTTACCCACCTAGTACTGATGAAATTATCCATGTGTTCATTATGTAGTTATCCTCCACGCAATCGATATAGTTATCCTACTCTCTCGGTAATAATTACCCACGCAATACTGATTAAGTTACCCACCCAGTACTGATAAAGTTACCATGTGTTCATTATGTAGTTATCCACCACGCAATCGATATAGTTACCCTACTCTTTCAGTAATAATTACCCACCCAATACTGATTAAGTTACCCGCCCAATACTTATAAAGTTACCATGTGTTCACTGATAAAGTTACCATGTGTTCATAAGGTAATTATCCATCATAAAATTGTTGTGTTCATTATGTAGTTATCCATCACGAAATTAATGTAGTTACCATACTCTCTTAGTAATAGTTACTCACCCAATACCGATGGAGTTACCCACCGAGTACTGATAAAATTACCCATGTGATTTCTAGTGTAGTTATCCACCACAAAATCAATGTAGGTATCATACTCTCTCGGTAATAGTTACCACCTAATACTGATAAAGTTACCACCCAATATTGATAAAGTTACCCATATATTTTCATGTATAGTTATCCACCACAAAATCGTTATATTTACCCTACTCTCTCGATAGTATTTACCACCCAGTACTGATAAAATTATCCCATTTGTTTTCATGTGTAGTTATCCATCACAAAATTGTTATCGTTATCCTACTCTCTCGGTAATAGTTACCACACAATACTGATGGATTTACCCACTCAATACTGATAAAATTACCCATGTGTTTTCATGGGAAAATTATCCAACACGAAATCAATATAGTTACCATACTCTCTATGTAATAGTTACCCATCCAATATTGATTGAATTACCCACTCAGTAATTATAAAGTTATCCATGTGTTCATGATGTAGTTATCCACCACGAAATCGATATAGTTACCATGTCCTCTAAATAATAGTTACGAAAACAATGTCCATCTTTTTTATGTGTAGTTTCACTATGAAATCGACAATGATCATTCTAATACTCATGCATGATAAATTTACCATCTCAAAGTAATATGGTAACTTTAAAGCTCGTAAAGATCTAAAAGAACAAGAAAAAATGGTTCTATTACAATCCAAAAACTAATCGCTAATATGGTGGGTAACTTACGTATACAAGCCCGGGTAACTTATATGTTACGGGGGTGGTAACTTCTGGGAAAAAAAAAAAGTTGTCGGAACATATCAACACGGGATCTAGTTTTGAAGATCTCGTCGCGACTAGTCTAACGGTGAAAACGGATTCTCAATCGGATAAACGGTTTGGGCTACAAAACTTTTGAAATTTCGAATTTCACATTTAATGCGGGATGACATCAGCTGGTTTGTTTGTTTATGCATGCATGCAAATGGGGACATTTCTCTCCCTCGGCTGCGTACTGATTAGCTAACTAGCAGGCGCCTGCTGATTAGTCACTCCCATATATTAATTGACAATATGTTTATTAAATCTTATAAAATTCATATTTCTCTATAAAATCGGTCAATTGTTTGGGGAAATTTCTCTAAAAATATCTTATTTTGAAAAACAAAGATAGTGTACGAACTTGCTCCCGGCTATGTCCCAACCGCGCGCACGGGCCCTGAGGGAGTGGGCCGGCACTCAACATCACGTCTTCACGAGGCATCACGACGTTGTTCATAGAAACTCGACCAGAATGAAATTGGAATTTGGTGTTTTCTACCCTCTCTTCCGGCTGTGAACCATGGAAATCCGTTCCTCTTGTTTTGCTTTTGGTTAATTTCCCGTTGCGTCACTTGCTTCCGCGAAGAAAAAACAAAACAAAAAGCTGCGTTCGTTACGGCTTGCATGTACGTATTGTTGTCCGCCTCCGACTACTTCCTTCGTGTTCCTCTCGTATTGTTACCAAGCACGTCCCCATTGATCAGCGGCGTTGTACGCAGATCAAAGGAAGAAGCCGCCGACCATCGCATCATGGTCCGCGAGATCCTTCTCCGCGTCAACGACGTCACCACCCTCTTCCGCTGCGCCGCCGTCTGCAAGGGATGGCGGAGCCTCCTCGTCGCCGACGAGTCCTTCCTCCGTCGCTGCTTGCCGGAGGACGCCTCTTTTCCCGGCTTCTTCTGCCAGCCACGCACGTGTAAGGGGTGCCCCTCACCGCGCTTCTTCTCGGCGCCACGTTCAGTGTTGGCGTCCCGTCCGGTGCTGGGCGACGGCCGCCGCTCTCTCTGCTCTTTCGTCCCCAGCGTCTCGGCTGGCTACTTTGACCGCACGGCGCCGCTCGCCTCACGCCAAGGCCTCCTCCTCGTCCGCCTCGAGCCGCCCCGCGACCCTGACGCCGATCCAAGCCCTAGACGAGGCGTCCTCATGGCTGTGTACGACCCCTTCGCCGGCACGGTCCGTGAGCTCCCCCGTATGGATCATGACTGGGATTTCCAAGAGGGCACCAAAGTCAGCGGCGTCGCCCTACTCACCGCCGCCGACTGCCCAACCTCCAACGACGACGGTGATGGCGTGCATCAGCGGTCACTTTTCTTCAAGGTGCTAATCGTTACCATCAACCACAGGGAGATGCGTTACATGCTCCATACGTTCTCCACAGCCGACCAGTCAGGACGATGGACCACGCGCTCCGGCGCCCTCGACGTATCCGGGATGCTTGTGCAGCACAACTCCGTCGTGCTCGGCGGCGTGGCGCGCTGGCTCTTGTGCGGCGAGACGGGAACCTATACAGTAGACGTCAGCACCGAGACCGGCCACCTCTCCTCTACAAAAATGGCGGGCGTCAGAACCTACGGCTTCCGCCGCAATGCTTATGACAAGCCATATCTTACCGTCGACGACAAGGGGAACCTCATCGTGCTCAGACTCAAAACGGACGGCCGCGAGCTAGAGATCTCGAGATCACACGACGACGGCAGATCCTTCCAAGCTTCGAGGCTCGTGTTGATGCAACCGGATGAGCGGCCAAAAGATGCTAGACATGTAAAATACACGTGCTTGGGGTTGGGAGAGAAGTGTGGCATGATGTTCGTCAAGGTCAACCATAGGCACGTCCATATCGCCGATATCAGGACAGGGGAGATGTGGGAGGTCCTCGATTGGCCGTTGTCCACTTACGGTATCAACCGTAATAAGAATGTGCCCTTGGAGATTGATTGGCTAGCCTTCTTTGCTTCTCGACTTTCTTATTAGGCCAGTCACAATGGGGAATAACTATAACTAGTAACATGCACATGTTACTAGACTATGTTATCATCTCTGTAGTGGGCAGTAATATGAGTGTGTTGTCATATAACTCATACTTAGTTTTTGTTGTTTTTGCATGTAAAGGGATTTTCCCTAGCCCGAAATTTTGTACATAACACTCTATTCTATATAATCGGATGACGGATACGACCATCTTAAAGCTAAAAAAAAGGTTCTTTTGTGGTACCCTCAGATGAATAACATCCCTCCATTTTCGTCCATTCAATGGCCCAAACGAAATCATACTAGTGCTAAAAATTTGAGTAGTTGAAATCATACTAGTGACAGATTCGCGGATGGGCCACGGCCCAATTAACGAAACAGGTGCCTGCCCTAGAAAAAATTGTGATTGGGCCCAAGATCTAGATGGCAAAGAGTACGCTCCCCAAATTCATTGTGAAAAAAAAGGAACGTTTCCCAAACTCGAAATGGGTGTTAACCCTAGTCCAGTTGCTGCGCCGGCGATCGCCGCGGCGACTGGGCTGTCACCAACGCCGCTCCTCCAGTCCACTCATGACTGCGACGAATGGATAGTGTAAATTCACAACTAGTTTAGTGTGTGATATTGTGCAGAATTGTTAAATCATGTCACTCAGGATCATACCCGCATGCACAATACACTATGGAAACTAGACCGCATTTAGAAGCCTGACAAAAGCTAGCTAAGCACCGTTAGTCCTACTTTGCGTTCTAGTATACCAGTATCGAATATTTACAAAACAACGTGGCATAAATATCAATACTTATGTAAGATAGACTGCATTGAGAAACAGAGAGAGTGTCGTCCTCATCCCCTTTCTCCGCTACAGTACCAGAGAAGGCGATTTTTGAGAGTCGACCGTCGTCTCATCCTCGCCGCCGTTGAGGCGTGGGTTCCTCCCTCTCCGTCTGCTGCTTCGGCGGCGGGAGGGTGGGGGAAGCCCGTCTCACGGTGTGTATATAGGGTAGGGTTCGGTGGTTATCCGGCCGGCGGCGCCTGGGAGGTGGAGGAGCTGGCGGTGCAGGTTTTGGTGTCGGCGCGGTTCCCCTTCGGCGACGGTGCTCCATGGAGGATGGTCGTCACGCGCGCGACTTCCCGGAGTCCGTAAATCGGTGGATTTCTTCGGCTCCCTTCACCACGGCCAGATCCGGGAGCGGCGGATCTGGGTAAGTTAGGTTCGGAGGTGATGCATCAGTTCTTCACGGCGGCGCTGGCGGCGTTCGTTGTAGTCTCTTCGGAGGCGGTGTTGGAGACTTCCTGTCTGCCTCGTGGTGGGCTCCGGCGATCCATGGTTTGGGGAGCTTGGGCAGCGGCGCGTCAACGGCAGCTTCGTCATCGTCTTCGTCGCCGGGATCCAGTGGACTTTGTTGTAATTTTCCTTATGTTCTGGGTCTTTCTGTAAGATCTGTTGTATTTCCTCTGTTAGCAAAAAAAAAAAAAAGATAGACTGCATTGAACACGATATCCAAAGGAAGTAGACTACAATATAGTGCCTATTACAATAGAGAATCCATAAGTAAAACCGTATCTAAAGTACTTATTACAAAAACAAATCCATGTTTTGTTCGAATCACTTAAAAAAGGAGTAGATCTCCCGGACAACTATATCTCGGTGTTGACGTCTTTATCAATCTTGGCCTCTTGGGGCGTCCCTCCTGATTGTGAGGGGAGTTGATAAGTGTTAACACCAACTTCGGGCGAAAATGGTTGATTGATTCCTAAGAAATAGAAAACTTAATTGTCTTCTCTGTGTACATAAAGTTGACATAAATGTATTAGTGAATTTAGAAGTACCTGATCGAACTCTTCTATGAGTCATTCTCCCGTTACAGTTAAGAATATTCTTGATTAAAAATAGTCCACATGAGTTGCTAAAAGCAAATAAAGTGATCAGTAAGTAACATGTTAACACACGGATCTGAAGGTCTTGCTAACCACGCGGAGGTACTCATCATGCTCCTCATGCTCCATCTCTGAAAACTACATATCAGAAAATTAATGTTCATGTTACTACTCAATAAATCGTTTCTCAAACTCAAAAAGAAATTTCATGTGCAAGATGAAACGACTGGTAAAATTAACTGCACATATGCAAATCTGACTCTTGCACTAGAGAGGCACAACATAATTTTTCAAGCTAATAATCTTAGCGGATGCAACATTTCATGTTTTCTGAATAACAGAATGCGGAGTGGAGCATAATATGGTCGAAAGAGACGTATTTATTAAGTGGCAAACTTCAAACGAAGGGATATATGCAGCTGTACTATAGACTGTGTAAAGCTAACCCTGATGCATGAATACAATTATTGTCCACCTAAACATTCAAGTGTTTTGTCAGAACTTATATCCACATCCCATGTAATCATGTATCACAGGCCCCAAGAAACAAGTAGCAGCAAGTACCTCAATCACATAAAGAATTTGTTTTCATGTATCTAATAAAAGTATCGCAATGTACGTCATGGCTAAAAGTTCATCAAGTGACTGTTACAGTTAAATGTCACTCTGTCAGTAACTAAGAAATAAGCAGTTTTGCCGATAATGCTTCTACTCAAAACAGTAAGACCACTAGCCATGGTGAGTCATAATCTCCGAAAATAAATATGCGTACATGGTTCAGTATTTCTATTAGATAACTCAATGCTCATCAGTTTCGATGGAATGGGAACACGTACCTCATGCCTCAGGCGAGATTTGGCCGGCGGCATGCAGCACGAACGGGTTGGATTGCAGGCCTCGGAGATGATACGAGGCGGAGGAACGAGGAGGTGTCCGCGTCCAAGGTGCAGCCAGCAGCGTATAGGTGGCAGCGGTGTGCTCAGGCGTGTGCGAGGTGGAGGCGGTGGCCGCAGATCAGGTGGAGGCGGCGAGATCGGGCATGAGATGGGATGAAGACGAGAAAGGGCGTGAGGTGGGGCGTCCGCGAGATCGGCGGTGAGGTGTGGCGGCGGCGAGCTCGGGGCGTTTGGTCGGACGGCGGCGATATCGGGTGCAAGATGGGCCGGCGGCAAGATCGCCCTGATGTATGGCGGCACCTCGATCGGGGGTGATCGATTAACTATTGTGTTTTTTCAGGGATATATTTTTTCTACCACATCGCTACTTAAAAAATAATGATATCTCCTTACTGGGCCTGCACTGGGCCTAATCTTTGCCTCTTCATCTCAGCCGTCCGTACAAAATCATACTAGTCTCATTGGAGACCATCGAAAGGTACTGTATACTCTCTCCGTCCAATAATAACTGTCACAAGTTTGTCAAAAAGTGAATGTATCTAGACATGAAACATGTATGGATACATCCACTTTTTATCAAACTTGAGACGGATATTATTGGACGGAGGGAGTACTTAATTAGATTGTAGCTAGGCTCATATTGGCTCGAGGTTACAATAGCGCATATAGCTAGTTACTCCATTTATCTCTCTTATTTAATTTCATGGCACATCATCAATTTTTCCTATGTGGCATTTATGTTACTCCCATTGTGAGTAGTCTCAACGTGCAGTGAGATTTTCTGTCGCTTTTCAGCGGCCGGTAGGTGCATTTTGAATGGGTGGATGATGCTTATTCATTTAGAAGTTTCGCATGTTATTGATCAATGGTTCCCCTAGTGTTATTTATGTATTTGTGTCAAGCTAGTTGCATGGGTTGGTGGGCCTCGAGAATTTGTTGCCTAGAATCTTCATTGCAGGAGTTGCTACTTACCCTTGTGCGCGTTTGCGTTTTCCCCTCGATCGCCTTCGTCCTTAAAATCTGTGAAGATCAGACACTAAAGAACATCATTTATCGGATCTGCTAGATTTTTCAGGAGTTCAGGAAGTGTAGATAACTTTAACATAGTCTCAATGAACACGTCAATGTAGCATAATATTGACCTAGTCATGCCGACTCCTGCATTTACATTATAGCATCGAAGAAGATAATGTCTCCAAGGTATCCATGCATACCGGATCAGCAACATCCCGACAACGAGCGATCCAACACCCAGACGCATTAGGATTCTAGACAGGTAAGGGCACGTTTGGTAGCCTGCATTCAGCCGGACTAGGCCCGCTGGCTGCAGAAACAGGCTGCCTGTTTGCTTGCCTGCAGCCCAAATTTTGCACAACGCGCTTCTTAAAGCACCTTTGGGCGAGGCCCGGTGGGAACGGCCGAATCGGCCGTTTCCAAGGAGCCATGCCCGTGCCTCCTCTCTCTCTTCTCTCCTCGTGCAGATTCCCCATCCCGCCTGCAGCCGCGGCGCGCGATTTGGAGATGGCGGGAGCTCGCGTGGTGCAGCCGAAATCTCGGCGGGAGAGTTTACGTCACCTCCCGCCCAAAACCCTCCCCTATATACACCCTCTACTATCACCGCTGCTCGGAGTCCACCATTTTCATCAGTTTGAGGTCTTCGGTCGGAGCTCGGAGGTAAGAGGCGGCGGCAGTCTTCATCGTCAGGCAGCAGCGGAGTGGCGGCGGCACCTTCGTCGGCACGGAGTGAGGTCGTCTTCCTTCGTCCCCATCGATGGCGGTAAGTTTCGAAACCGTGCTACCCTAGTGTTCATGTGTGTAGTATGTTCTAGATCTGAGCTGTGTTTGTGGTCTCTGAAGATGTATGTATGATCCATGCTTGTAGCTGAGGTGCTAGGATTTGCAGATCTGTTAGATTTCATCTATGTTCTCACATGTGGCCATGCTCTCTAGATCTGTTAGCTTCGATGTCACTTCATTAGTTCATACACATGCTTGTCTTTGCTTACGAGGTTGACAATGGTAGATCTGGTAGGCTCATAAGGTCTGTTATCGTGCTCGATGTAGGAGATGAAGAGCGAGGATTTTAGTATGTCACTTGTACCAATTGGGGACTCCCAAATCCCATCCTCGTATGTCGAGGACTCTCAGCCCACGATGGACTTCGGCATTGCCGACAACACGTACGGTGTTGTGCACGACGTTGTAGGCTCGTTAGCTACGACGTTGAACCAGCAGATTGCGAAGAACAAGGCCCAGGCCAAAGCAACCATGAAATTGCTCCCTTTCATGTCAACCTTCGTGCTCAAGCACATGACCACTCTCATCAGGACAGGGGTTAGGACAGACAAGGGTTTCAAAGAGGTGCATCTGAAAGCTTGTGCTAAGCTCTCTTTGCTCACTGTGCGGCAGAGGTGACCTCAACTCAGGTGTACAACCACGTGAGGAAGTGGAGGCTGAGGTGGGTACAGGTGAGCAAGCTCAGAGGTTTGAGCGGTGCTCAATGGTGTGAGGAGACCCACACCATCATCCTGGAGGACGCACACTACACGGGCCACATCATGGTGAGCACCTGTGTACTAACAGTGGGTTCTTTTCAAACTTGTACTAACCATCGTGCTCTAACACACTCATCTTCCAATCGTAGGATCACCCAAAGAATGCTGGGTTTCTTAACAAGCCTATTCTGAACTAACCACAGATGCAAACAATCTTCTCCTTTGGTTTGGCCCCCGGCAAGTATGCCATGGGGTCAGGTAATCCCCTTGGCACTCATATGCCGGAGGATGCCGACACGCAGGAGTCTGACACCGTGATCCTTGATGTGGTCCTCCGTGCAGGAAGGGGGATACACCCAGCCACGCCCATGGACTGAAGAGGAATAGAGTGCCCTTGCTGAGGAGGAGATCCAGGCCTTTGCCAGCATGACTGAGCTGTGAAGGAGGTTGCCCAGGCCATTAGAGAGAGCAAGCCGACGTATATGCACCCTGACCTATACAATGCCGTCATGGACTCTGTTGGGTTCACTGAGGAGGCTCTGATGGTGGCTCTCGGCCACCTCGTCGACCACAAGGCACAGGGTGTCAACTTCGTCGGCATGGCAGAGCAGCACAGGACCCTCTGGCTGAGGAACTTCATGGGCAAGTACTACAAGGAGTGATCTCGCGCTGTCGAGGTGGGGAGGGGTGGCAGCAGCTGATGCATGAAGAAGTTGAACTGATGATGTTGATGTATATTTTGGCTTAGCTAGGGCTTACAAACTACTCTTATGGCTTGTATATTTTGATGAGGTGGTATATACTAACCCCTCAGATGATGGCGAACTTTTTGGTAGTGGTGGTGGTAGGATGACACCCACTTTTTGATGTGGTGGTAGGTGTAACACCATAGGTGTAGGATGAACTTGTGATCCTACTATTGTATGTATCATGCATGCTGCAGTAGTTCTATGTTAGAGGCGCGTTCTTAAGCTTCTTTTGATGTTGTTCATGTGTCTAGTTATGATGATATGTTCTATCCCTTCATCCTTATGTCCTTTGCAGATGAACTGGTACGTTGTGTATAGGGGAAGCTGTCCAGGAGTGTACAATTCTTGGCGGAGCTGCCAAGAACAGGTGTCATGCTTCTCCAACACAGCTATGAACTATTTGAACAGCATCCCCCTTGGAGATCATGACATGATAGAACATCAGCTCATTGCTCAGGCCGGGGCGAACCAGGTCATACCGGAAGTGGTAATCAAGTGGTACGTTATCGGATGAAGGACTTCATAATCATCATCATACTTGTGGTGATTGTGAAACTCCTTCTGTTCTAGTGTATGATCATCGTAGTGTATGATCATTGTAGTAGTATATGATCATGGCATGGTAATCTCACCATGTTTGAACTGTGGTAACCGTAGCAGGCTGCTTGCAAGCAATCAAACAATGCCCCTTTGTTTAAGCGCAGCCGAAGAGCTCAGATTAGATCGAACCAAACAAAGGGCTTATGTTTTCTCATCCCATGCGACTAACCCGGCTGCAGGCTACCAAACATAAGCAACATCTTGGCTTCCGTCCGTTTTTCCGTGGCCAGACTCTCCGGGGCATGCCCCCAAGAAAACGAGATGCCCATGCAGGCTACCAAATGCGCCTTAAAGGTGCAAAATCGTCCTTTGAAGCCGCCCAGTCTAGAGCTGTGTGGCTTCGAAGGGGTGGTGCGCCTTGAGAAGAGGTGCGCCGACTGAGAATAAATCCATCGATTGAGTTAGCCGGTCCCAGGCGTGTCATAGGCTGGTAGCTTCAAACGGCAATAACTACCAATCTGGCCATAATCACGACACATATCACACAAGCGTAAATACATCAAACACAAAGTACATACATTGAGTAGTTCGTACATTTATGCATAGAAAGAGAACCTCATACAAGAGTGCGTACATAGATAAGTTTAAGAAGAACTATAGGATGACAAGTGTAAGAGGATATAAACAGACCTAAGGAAAAGCAACAGAAGTTGCTACGAGGACTTGTACATCACCAATCAAAGTCATTCGTGATGCAAACAGATTAACCAAGAATCATAAGGATGAGTTAGTTCAAAAAGCCGGATGAATGCACAAGGAAGGATCCACTTAGCTTGAAATGCAGAGGTAGCGTCATTTATGGCTAGGATATGCTGCAAGCAAAAAAGCATTTTGATCATAAACAATGCAATCGCGGCATAAATGGTCGTTTTTTTTTTTTTTTGCTTTGAAATGTTTTGAGTGCTCGGCCTAATGAAGTGATCCGAGGGGAGACACAAAAGTAAGTTTTGGAATACGCAAATGTAAGTTATTGAACCCAAGTTAAGGTTTTCAGAGGTCGGGGCATTACAAATGGCGTCGGAACAACTAGCGTAGTGTGCAAATTGTGAATGTACAACTGCAGGCTCATTCGATCCAGCTGACATATACACTGCAACTGCATGTGCTCAGAACTCAGAAGTTCAGATAGGTTCATTCGATACACTAGATACTTGTGATACTAGTACGTATAATATTACGGAGAAAATTAATTGCATGTTGATATTTGGTAGGATATCAATGGGACTTCTATTACTTGGATTATGTAGACGTTGGCATTTGGTATAATATTTATTGCATGCTAAAAATTGTTGAGCTCTCGCCATTGGAGCAATATAGGTCGTTTGGATAGACATGGTTTAAGGGCAAAGGTTTTCCGGATCTTCCCCTTTGGGTCATTTTATAATAATATATAGAGATAAAAAGGAGTACCATGTCAAAAGTATCTTGACGTTAAAAGGGACATTGTGCATCGACCATAAGACTAGCCATAGTGAGAGTAACATAGGTAGTATCATGCATGCCACGTTGACAAAAAGATGACGTGTCACTGCAGTTAATGAGGAGAGAGATGGTAGTGGTATCATAGGTAGATACCGTAACATAACGGATTTCAATGCAAGATGAGTGTGCATGCTAATAAATACACTAGTATATGATACCACAAATATGTTAGTACCCACTATGTAACTAGTAACATAGACTAGTATCATATGCATTATAATACTGTATGATACTCCCCACTATGCCTAGTCTAACTCGATAAGTTTCGAGATTTCAGCAATATGTGCTTTCATTCTTTTTTATTAATGGCGCAGTTTATTCCTTGCCTTGCAGGTATTAATTATTGACCAAATATTTGAGTAGATATATACTTCCGATACATTAGGGAGAAAATTAATTATATGATGATAGCAGGTAGGATATCCGTTGCCCTTTAATTACATGAATGGTGTAGACATTAATTGAAATTTGGTATATATTAATTGCATACCGAAAGAAATTGAGTATAAAAACGAGAACACCCCTATTTGAGTTGGCATAATTAAATTCTCTGCTATACATACAAGCAACAAACACAACACGCCTAGCACCACCCCCTCCTTCCATGGCCAAATCTTTGAGCCCCTCGCAAACAACGATCATACTCTCAGTGTTGATTCTCCTTTTCTTGGTTAATCATGGGCAATGTAAGTACTATCGACTAGATAATCAACAGACTTATTGTAATTGTTACAACTCAGTCAATTTGACTTTCTGTTTAATTTCCTTTATTCGAACTTTGGTGCATACAACTACTTGGATGCTTACGGTTAATTCACCAAGTCATTGTTACTTGCTATTTGATAACGACGGAGTCACACAAGGACATGAAGATTAATGGTTTGTTTTTATCTTCCACAGGTAGAAACTTGGATAAAGACATAGAAAACAACAATAAGGTCGGTTTACTAGGCAGTCTGTGCAGCCCTGGATCCTGCGCAAACATGCCTGGGTGTTACTGTTGTTTGATAGGCACCTGCTACCCTTCATTCTCAGCGTGCATTGCAGGATGTCCAATATCTTCTTCTACGCAAGTTCTCCACCGCCCTCCCGTCTAATATAGTATTTCATGCATTGCATGGCTTAATTCAGCTGGAATAAAGTGTAACTCTTGCTCCTTGGTTATTTGGCAATCTAAATGAAAGAGTTGATGATTAATTTATATATATATTGTGTTTATCTATGTATTGACATGTAAATCGGCGAAAATTTCTATGAAAAACTTGGGGTCCCAGTTGACAAGAAAGGGCTTATTATGTTATCTTACTAGAGGCAGTTTCAGGAAAAAAAATGGATGCCAGGATTTGTCCTTGGTAAGGAAAATTGCTGCGTGGACACAATTATGAATGCCAACGAAGCTTGCGAGATCAATTTCATCTTTTTTCAAGTTCAACCTTGTTGCCACGCAAAATTGCCGCGCAGCACCACGATACCCGTCGTACTTTCGTGACGACGAAACGATTGCTTTCCGAGCAAAGCAACACAGATCTCCTCGCTTTCGTGGAGGAGAGACGACCGTTTTTCAGCGCAAAACGGCAAAGATCGCCAAACCCTAGGGCTGCTAGGATTCGGCAGAGAAGAACGATAAGTAAAAAAGGTATGATAAAAGATAGATGTATTTTTGATGAATAACGATTGGTTGGGGGTCTTTTCAATCGGCCACGGCCTTATATTTATATGGCTCGCTGGACTTGGCGTACAAGAATAAAACTGCAGAAGCTAAACCGAACAGGATTTCTCCTTCCTTGATCCGGTTACAATACATGCCTTTCAAAGCTACTAACTAATCTGCACTAATCTGCAGTACGTCGGCCATATTCACGTACAAGATTTCTTTCCTTGAATAATATATTCCGGCCAGGACGCTAATCACACCAGATATAATTACGATCTTTACCGGTATGCAAACCTGATTTTTCTTCTAGCATAGCTAAGCGTACAACTCTTCCAAACATTATTCAGATTGACGTTCATCCGAGACTGCTTAAAACTTGTCCTAGAGAGTAGCGTTGCACCTCCAAATACTTCTGATTCCAGCTCGGACTTGTCCTACATCCACTAAGAATTCCTGTTACCATTCTTCAGCAATTTGTCAATCACTTGATCGACGATTAAATTAATTTGGCTCATCCTGAAAACTGCTAGCCAAATTACACCATGAACACATGCCCCCTGTTTTTGGTGCAATTGCATTTACCAAAAACACTATAGCAATACCTTTGGATGATATTGATCACTTCATCGGCTCATTAATTTCTTAGGACGATGTCCAAACCACACATCGGCCAAATATTCTTAGGACGATATTTTGAATAATATATCGGCCATAGACCCATCAAGCAGCTTCACACATGATAGGATAGTGCTCTTGCAAACATTTTCCATTGAGAGGTTTGAACAACTTCTCCCCTTGCTTTTCTCCAACTTCAGCCTCCGGCATGCAAAATTCAGCAGGTAACACTATAACATCCATACCATTAGGTATATCTTCATCATTCTCTGAGTTCTCATCATGCATCGTGTCATCTGCAGATTTATTCTCCCCTACAAGGCGCTTCTTCCTCCAAATTGTTCTAGGAATCATTGGTCTCTCTTGATTGAATAATTCATTGTGTTTTTCCTCAGCTATTTTTTCCTTGATCTCTAATGCCCGCAGCCGTTGCACTCGTCGTTTCTGAGTATTTGTTAGTCCCGCCGGGCACCAGCAATGTTTTGGTTTGGTTCCTGGAGCAACTGATTTAATTTTGCTGCCCCCCGAGTCTCTCGGCCTGTAGCGCCGTGCTATTGTTCTTGGGATAAATATTCTGTCCTTGACCGAACTAACTCTCAGCTGATCAGATGTACTACCGATCTTAAATACTCTCTTGCCTCTCGCATGTCGATCAGTAGACGGATCAGCAGACTCACTAGCACTAGCTGGTACAACTGCGTTCTCTGAATGTATCTGTGTATCACGCTCCAAACTAGCACACACACTCATGTCTTCAGCTGTAATATTCTTGGTGCAACCATGTTCAGGTCCATCACCTGTGACAATATTCTTTGTATGGCTTTCACGATTTATCGGCACCCATGCATACTTCTGACCACCTCTATGTACTATGCCACCTGTGGTGCGTCTCTCACTTGGATTTGAACTTCCCAAAACTGACCTCTCATCATTACCATGGATTACAATAGCATCCCGTGGTCTAACTGCGTGATAAAACTGAGCTCCTTTTTACGCCATGGTTCTCTGTACATAGGCCCTGATGGCACCCACTCTGGATGAAAATAACCTCTTGACCCTGTTGGGTTTGGGTATGGCGCCCAAGGATAAAATTCCCTCGGAGAAAATTGTGGATACATAGGAGGTGTACAGCCCCAATAAGCCGACTTCATTGGATAGTACGGCTGGTGATCATATGAATTTCTTCTCCATCGCTCATGACCACGAGGTCCAAAAGGAGACCTAGGATGCTTAACTCCTCCAAGCCGATTAGACACATTGTTGGCCTTGCGTGAAGTGTATTTTTCCAACAACATGCTAACTGTCGGCTTTATTCTTGGAGCTTGTCTCTTTTTGCCATTGACTTTCCATCTCTCCACTTCTGGACTTTTTGATTTGATCATCCTTGGTGCAGCATTATCATCAACGACGACATTTTTCCCTTTGATAGATTCGGTCTGATCCGACCGAATAAGAACTTTCTTCTTCTCAAGCTCAATCACATTAATAGGAGGAGAAGAATTACTATTTTGTTTCAGGTTAGTACTCTTTGTAAATGTCAATCGTCCTTCATTAATGGCCGATTGCACCTGTCTTCGAAACACATCACAATCATTAGTAGAGTGAGAAAATGAATTGTGCAACTTACAATAAGCTCCTTTACCCAATTCGTCTGGAGGTGGAATAGTATGACCTTCTCTCACTCTAATTACTTTTCCTTGTAGTAAAACTTCAAAAATCTCATCACACTTGCTAACATCAAAAGTATATTTTATTTCCTCTCTTTTAGCAGGTGTGAGCTTTGGAGCGGAACATGCAAAAGGATTAGACTTTGGCATTTGAACCCATTCGGCTACACATAGGTCAATGTCGTCTTCACTAGCCGAACCACTACCATAATCAACATCATCAACTGCATGGTCCCCCTTCTCATTATTTTTGGTATCACTAAATCGGCTATGTTGTTTAATTTCCTTAGCCTGATTTTCTTTTGCCAAAGCCTTTTGTAATACCTGATTAACATCTAAAAATTCATGCCCTTCTAACTTATCCTTAATATGAGGGAGCAGGCCCGAAAAAGCAAGATCAGCTAAATCCTTTTCGGCTATGGTCAATCTAAAACATCGGCTTTTGACATCTCTAAACCTCCTAATATAATCATCGACATGCTCGTTATATTCCTGCCTAACCATAGTCAAATCGGAAAGCCGAAGTTCAGTTTCACCTTGATAAAAATACTCATGAAATTTTTCCTCTAATTGTGCCCATGTTGAAATAGAATTTGGAGTAAGCGATGTAAACCAATCAAATGCAGTGCCAGACAAAGACAACGGAAATAATTTAACTCTATGAACATCCGATGTGCTGGCTTCACTACATTGTGATAAAAAATACCTTACATGCTCAAAAGTTGATCTACTATCCTCCCCTGTGAACTTAACAAAGTTCGGAATTCTAAAATTAGGAGGATATGGTGTCGAGTCAAAGTAATCAGGGTATGGTTTTTGATTTGCACGTGCTCTACCCTTAGGTTCTAAACCAAATTCTCTAAGTATACTATCAAGCTGATCCTTAAAACTACCATTGGGCTGTGGAGAATTGGTTTGTCGTGCAGATGAAACATAAGCACGCGGTTGGATCTCCGGCAAAGAAATTTGAGCATGCGACATTTGCAACGGAGACCCACTAAAAAAGGAATCATGTACCGGCCCGTGTGGAACCCCGGTATCGACAGGCAGTAATGGTGGTGTATTGTATGCAACTGTCTGATAATTAGGTTGCTGCAAATTAGAACTAAAAACTCCACTTCGGTTGTTGCTATTGTAAATTTGTGGAACCGAAGTAGAAATAACAGGAACAGCAGCATGAGAAACAATATTACTGGCCGAACTGCTAGCATAATTCTGGCCACCTTGATTAATATTTAAAGGAACGTACATCTGTTGTGCAGTACTTGCTGATGTTCCTGGTGTGTAGCTATGGTTAGAAAAATTAAATAACGTGCTACTTTCCGGAGACATCAGGCTTTTTTCATAATATGCATGGTTATTTTGGAGCAATAATGAACGCACATGAGGAGCTATATTATTTTCAAGATTAGCCGAACTGCTCATATAATTTCGGCCACTTTGATAATCATGTAAAGGGACCTGAGGCTGGGCACCATGATGTGATGCATCGGATATATGTGTGTACGTATGTACATAATTAAATTTGCTACTAGCCGGATGCGTCGGCTTTTTCTCTGAATATTCATCGTTGCTTTGGAGCACTACGGAAATAAAATTGTCAACCGAACCAGCATGGTTCCGGCCAATTTGATCGCTGTTTAAAGCAACGTCAGGCTGCTGTGCTAGATTAGCCGAAGCGCCAGTAGTTTGATTATGAAAATTAATTGATCTACTGCTTTCGGCCGGAAGCATCGGCTTTATACCAGATTTTTCATCGCTAATTTGTATCAATGCCGAGCTAACATTACGAGGTATACTAGCTTCAAGTTGCTCCTTAAATTTTCAAACTTACTTGCTACAGCTCTAAGCGTGCGTGACATGTCTGTTATGTCGGAATCATGTTTACTAGCTACGGACACATCAATGAGATGAGTAATATTTTCGGTTGGCTTTTTTACCTCAGCGCCGAGTGGATCTGAAGAACTCGGCGCAGATACCTTCTTGACGACGCCGTCTCTTGTCTTCCGGTATCCAGCCAACATCAGTTTCATCATCTTGGCTTGGTCTTCCTCGATCTCCCGTTCGATCTCGCGCCGATCCTCTTCTGACAGATCATCGAGGGTAACGGCAGTGGTAATGTCGGGGTCGACGTTGTTGCCGTTCTTGATGGCGGTGTCCATCGTGTGTAGGTCTTGATTCTTCGTCCCCAGCGGAGTCGCCAATTGTGTTGCCACGCAAAATTGCACAGCACACGATAACCGTCGTACTTTCGTGACGACGAACCGATTGCTTTCCGAGCAAAGCAACAAAGATCCCCTCGCTTTCGTGGAGGAGAGACGACCGCTTTTCAGCGCAAAACGGCAAAGATAAGCCAAACCCTAGGGCTGCTAGGATTCGGCAGAGAAGAACGATAAGTAAAAAATACGTAAAAAGTAGATGCGTTGTTTGATGAATACGATTGGGGGGCTTTTCAATCGGCCACGGCCTTATATTTATATGGCTCGCTGGACTTGGCGTACAAGAATAAAACTGCAGAAGCTAAACCGAACAGGATTTCTCCTTCCTTGATCCGGTTACAATACATGCCTTTCAAAGCTACTAACTAATCTGCAGTACGTCGGCCATATTCACGTACAAGATTTCTTTCCTTGAATAATATATTCCGGCCAGGACGCTAATCACACCAGATATAATTACGATCTTTACCGGTATGCAAACCTGATTTTTCTTCTAGCATAGCTAAGCGTACAACTCTTCCAAACATTATTCAGATTGACGTTCATCCGAGACTGCTTAAAACTTGTCCTAGAGAGCGTTGCACCTCCAAATACTTCTGATTCCAGCTCGGACTTGTCCTACGTCCACTAAGAATTCCTGTTACCATTCTTCAGCAATTTGTCAATCACTTGATCGACGATTAAATTAATTTGGCTCATCCTGAAAACTGCTAGCCAAATTACACCATGAACAAACCTAATCCAAAACACAATTAGCCAAGCCTAAACCTGGAATTAGAGCAGAGCTAGCTTGGCTCGACTCGCTCAAACTCGGTCAGCTGAGGAGCTACTTGAACTCGCCTCGTTCAACAAGACGTGTCCAAAAATTAAGCTCGGCTTGACTCGGTGAACTCGGGAGGTGCTTGGCAAAAACAGACAATAGGGAAAACGTATGACGGTGCTTGGCTGCTTCTCCATAGCGGCGTGGTCTGGGATGGTGCAGTGAAGTGCTTTGTGGTCGCGGTGGCAGTCGAGGAGGATTGCTCGATTGAGAGAGGGCTAGGACGGGGGCGGTGGGCAGGGCCGACATGGACGGGGGTGGGTGGGGATGGAGGTTATGCGTCGCCTGTACTCAGTGACAGCTGATAGGAGACGCGAGTGGGGATAAGGAATCGCTAAACAAATCGAGTGGTCTGGTGGCCTCTCGTGCTCGTGTAGTCGTGTTGCGTGGGACTTGTGTGGGATGATTTGCTGGTTGGGCTAGGGTGATTTACGACTTCGAGTAGTTCCATAGACCTATTTTCTGATTTTAAGCGAGTTATACGAGCTTAACGAGTTACTCGGTAACTCTGCTCGAACTTGTTTATACTTGATTTTGAAAAATTGGCTTGGCTCGTCATTCCGAGTTCAAGTTCCGGTCCGAGTTACTCGTTTAACTGGAGTGTTTTGACCTTTATAATTCGAGCGCTACCCAAGCCTTAATCGGTGAGATAATTTCCCTCGAAAATATACGGCAAAAGGGCGCACTTGTCATGTAGTGACCGTGACAGCCAATCAGAGAATGGAACCTCCAGCTAGCACGACAACACGTGACCTTGACCTCCTGCCAGCTGGCCGACTTTTGATTTCGCCTATTCGACACGTGCTCGGCGGCGGTGGTGAGATGTTGCGAACGGGTAATAGAGAAGTACTCCAGCTAAATTCCACCACAAGTCACTGGTGGTCGGAGTTGAGCACTCGAGATATAACTTATTGCTAACTACACACTATGCGTCCCCAAGTTGTTGTAGACCGAGCTTAAAGCGAAGGTGGAACGATGTTCTACCCCGCTCGTTCTTGCGGGGGACTTTAATTTGATAAGATCCCCGGATGACAAGAGCTCAGCAAACATTGACCTACAGCAGATGAGGATGTTCAATGATTGTATTGCTGATCTCGCTCTTATAGAGATCAGACGGTGGGAGCAAGATACACCTGGACTAATAACCGGGTGGACCCTGTCTGGAGTTTACTGAATAGTGTCCTTGTCGGGGGCTACCCCCGGGTAGGGTCAAGGTACGGGCTAAAGTGTGTCCAAGAGTGGATTGAGATACAGTACGACAGACATAATCAGGTCCAAAGGGGCCGACATATATTAACCGACATACCTCGTCCGGCATATCATGACCGACATAGGAATGTCGGTACTGACAGGTTTTCTCTTATGTGCAGGCGAGGAGTTTACGCCGGGGCAAGGAATCCGGCATGTCCTTACTGGGTTGACTCAAGGAAGGTATCCGCATATTCATGCCGGGTTAGTATGGAGAAGCATCAGACATACCTATGCCGAGTTAAAGGAACAGAGGAGCCGTGTGTCGGCTCTGAGGTCAATGTTGTAGTCATGTCCCCCTAACGGGAGCGGCTGACACGGAGTGTGGCAGGCGAAAAGGGGCGGCTGCGACGTGACCGGTCATGCCTAGACTGCTGACCCCGGAATATGGGGGAGCAGACAAAGAGCAAGGTATGGGCAAGCCACGTCCTGTCTCTGACAGGGGGTGCAATGATGATCGCACCGTTAAGGACGGTGTGTATGGCTACAGTGCCACATGTGGGCCCTTTACAGTTACCGGCTTTACCTATAAATAGGGCATCATCCCCTCCTGCGCGAGGACGGTGCCCGAAGATTCATTTCCCCCCCTTTACTTCAACTTCTTCCTTGAGCTCTTCTCCATAGTTGAGACATACAGCTCGAGGAGCGCCATTGTACTTGTGATATCCTGATATAGAGTGAGAGGCACAGGAGTAGGGGCTTTACCTCCTCACGAGGGCCCTGAACCTGGGTAGATTCTTGTGTGCTTGTGTGTTCTTCCTGTGCGCTGCTTAGCGCGCTAACCCTCCCCGATTCACCAGCGTCCATCGCCCCACACATTAGCCATCCTATGGCATCTGCCGTGATACCACCACGACAGTTGGCGCCAACCGTGGGGCAGACAGAGGCGCTGGCTGGGGAAATCATCCGGACGGGCTCCATCATCGACTCCGGTGAGCGCGTCGCCAGCAGGCTCATCTGCAAGCTCGGCTCGCTGAACTTCATCAGCGACAATGCGGGATGCTTCGGCAGCAGGCCGTTCCCGACGACGGCTGCCTCATGATTTCGGCACGTTCGTGACCTACAATCGCTGATGGCCCTTGAAGAGGTTGATCTACGACGCCAGAAAACACTTTGTTGATCTCCGGTGCGTAGTTACCTGCGTCAAAAGTAAATGGGTTAGGTTGAGACTCCAAGTGCAGAGTGTGTAGTAGTGGAAGACTGTTTTCCCCACGAGGGGTGACTCGAGGGTTTAATATCGAACTCTCGGGGAATCAGTAGTGAAGATTTATCTTCTTATCCTTCTTTTGGTTACCTACAAAACAAGGTTAAATGTTTTGGTCCTCAACCTCACCTGTGGTTGTCAAGCACAAGGTGTAAGAATGATATCAGATAGTTATGCAATGCAAACAGAAATAAATATGCAATGATGGTGGATGCAATGGTAAATGATATTTTTGGGTTTTTTAATGATGTATGCAAGATGAAAAGTATTTTTGTATTTTCGGATTTAATGATGGCTGAAAATAGAAAAGTGGTATATGGTGTTGGAAAGGTGTTTCTTATGATTAAAAATGGACTGGGGTTCATGGTTTCACAAATGCACTCTCTCTTTATAAAGTGGTAGACAATGGAACACACACAGTTAACATATGAGATTGCAACACAGGGTTTGATAACAAGTTACTTAGATATATGGGCATCACGTCCTAACATAGAGACTTTTGGTTATTAGTCTCTCTTATACTCCACCAAGATGCGAACTAAATCATAACACCTCAGTAATTAAGACTCAGAGTATAGCAATAAGTATCATGACATGAAGTGAAAATAAGAACATGCTAGATCTAGTCATGGAAGAATGGTCACCCCAACCCTAGCATGGTATTTTAGTTTATCCCTAGTGAGGTAACAAAGTAAGGTAAACCAAGTGGATCGCGAATTTTTCACGTTACTGCACTCACCACCCCCGTTACTCCAACTAATGCACACGTTCCCCCACACACGCTCTCATAAACATGCTTGATCAAACAAGTAGACAAGAACGGGGTACATAATATGCATCTATACTCATAACTGAAACAAACATTGCAATCTCAAACATATATTAACTCATAAAGATCCACCACAAGGTATTACAATGACCGTAATCATGTTCAGCAGCTCATACGGTACTAATTAGTGAAGCTCAAGAGAGGAGAGATACATAAGTTACTTCCACAAACCCATAGTCCAGAGGTGGACTACTCCCTCTTCATCATGGAGACGGTGGAGAAGTCGATGGAGAAGGATGGAGACCACACCGGCAGCGCCCCGCCGGAGTTTTCCCCCTCCAATCTGCAGCTCCTGATCTCCGTTTCGGTGTTTCTGTGTTTGTGCGGCGCTCCTTCCGAAACGTCGGGGACCTTTTTTATAGGCGTTTTTAGGTCAAGACGAGTCGGTGGACGAAAGATCGACGGCAACGGAGCCACGAGGCCAAATGTGGGCCCCACGCGGCCACAGTACCTGGCCGCGTGGGCCACCCCTTTTCCTCGGCCTCCGTTTGCTTGCTTCCTTCGCTCCAGGTCTTCTTCCTTCCAAATATTGACGCCCGTAAATTTCCAGGTGATTTTTGACGTTTGGGTCCCTGAAACATAAAATAAAGAAATAGGGTTTTCTGCCTGCGCAGGGTTAATTCCATAAAAATAGGAAACAATTGATATTCCTAAAATCATTAAAAACAGATATAACCCTTATATGATGCAAATATGATTGGAATATGTTAATAGTGCAAAGTTCATGTATGCATTTTACATGCATCAACATCCCCAAGCTTAACCATGCTCGTCCTCGAGTATGAAGGTGATAAAACTAACATGGACTTTGCAATATACACTAACAATGGATATCAAAGATGATTACTATTGCTACATAAGTCAAATGATTCATTCTTCAAAGGAGTAGCAATATGCAAATAGTTTATGAAGTGATATCAAGTATTCAAGACAAGGATGTTCATTGATAGTTCACAAAGTGTAACATAGCAAGTAATATGGACATTCATTATTGCATACATGTGTCATAGAGTGAGATGAAAATCTGAATATGGTGTACACTTTGGAAAGATGTATGTGAGTAGAGGTAAAGCATGCATAAGTTTCATCCAACTTCCAAACTCTTCTACTTAAGTTAATGATTGCAATGTGTATATTGGTGTCAAGCTCTCATTCCCCTATCATAGCATCTTGAATGATTAAGTTTAAAGTGAAAGCAAATATGAGTAGTGTGCTTGACAAAGTAAAGGTTGATGTCTCATGCCCCTTGAATACAAGTACTACACCATGAGTTACTCAACTTGGGAAAAGCAAGTTCAAGTTATCTATCATTGTAAGTAATAATAGTATCATCAAGAGCGTCAACTGGGGTACCTCTTGTCCCAGATATGGAACAAGCCCATATCAAAATGACAAGACAAACAAACAAAATGAACAATCTCAACACCCTTTTTATTTACCATTGGAATAGTTTTTATTGCAAGGTGTATCATAGAAATTCACCATAGCATGTAAGTAAATTTCCACCATGAATGATGCATGGCTTAGATTAGCGGCCCAGGCGTCTCTCTAACCATTTATACAAACTCATTTAAACTACTCTTTTCCACCTTATTTCACATGATAGCATCCATAGACAAAAGCACATGATATCAACTAAATGAGAGCATGTTGAAAGCTTTGCATGTGACAGCACATATGGGCTAACTCCAACCACATTTATCAAGCCACTAGCATCATAATCTTAATCACAATGGGTCATGTTTTATTATGCAATAAGTAAAAGTGCATCAAGTTCGTGAGAGCTATATAACCAACTTTTCCATGCAATCAATAACATAAACATTTTCATTCAGAGGTATAGATAACACAAATATCATGATGAACATACTCGGAATAGCATAAAGCTAATAGGTAGATATGGTGGACTCACTGGAATAACTTTGGTTGAAGGTGTTGGAAACAAGTTTTTGCTTGTTGGAGTTTTTGGGCTAGCAAAAGGGAGAAAGTTGACCATCTAGATGCATGCATGAGTGTCCATAGAACTAACTAATCCATGTTAAACCAAGTAAAATAACAATCAGCACCAAAACATGAATAAGTGATAGCTCTACAAAAAGATTTGCAAACTATTACTCATAAACAAGCTCATGAATCATGCAACTATATGTATCATTAAAAATCAACTCAAACATCCCTTTTCCCAATCTTATAAAAGCATCCAACATATTTCAACCCATATTTCCAGTAGCTCTCCATATATAATGATAGTGTGGTGGTCTCTCAAACTCAAACAAAACAACAAAAGACGCTCCAAGTTTATGCGATAAAGTGTTTCGATCGAAAAACAGAAGTTGGACGTGTGCAAACCGAGAGTGTGTAGGTCCAGCGGGGTTGTCTTCACATCCCCAAGCTTATGGTCTTCACCATCCTTGGATAGCTCTTGGTGCATCTCCTCCAATCCCTGTGAAAAAACTTCAAAACACCGTTTCTCCCATCTTTTCTGTGGGGTGCATTAATAGTGATAAACAAATAGGTTCTTGCTGCATATAATCCTTGAACAAAAATTCATATGAATGTCCAGAAAGTGTATAATGTTGTATGCCTACTCATAAACTCAATTGGATCAAAAAATTCAACTTAAAAGCTCAAAGCATGCATCAAACAAAATGGGACAGAATCTGTCCAGAAAAACAGCAGCAGCAAAACGTATTTTTCTACCCTACCAAACTTTCTCGAAAAATTCCGAAAAATTCATGCATACAGAGGATGAAAAGTTGCAACTACAGTTCAAATATGAGCTCATTCGGAGTTACAGAATAAGAATTAAAAATCATACCGTGCACTGATTCGTGCAGGAATAAAATCTCCGAACGCTATAAGCAACTTTTTCAAACCAAAAAGGGTAAAACTTGGCACTTTATTAAAACTCCAGAACCTAAACTAGACACAAAGTCTCTTGTTACAGCAAGAGGACACAAAGAAAATCACACAAAAAATAACCGGGTTGCCTCCCGCAAAGCGCTTTCTTTATAGCCATATAGCTAGGCTTCTTACTTGTTGTTTATTGTGGACGAAGCTCATGAGGGAGCTTGAACTTTGGTGGTTCCCTCTTCCTTGGAAGTGTTCCATGCACTTCTTGTGTGGAAACTGAAACTTTACATTCCCTTCCTTTGAATCAATGATAGCACCTGTGGTACGAAGAAAAGGTCTTCCAAGAATAATAGGACTAGAGGTTTTATTCCCCATATCCATGATTAGAAAATCCACAGGCACAAAAGTCATATGTAACTCTACCATAACATCACTTACTTTTCCCAAAGCATGTTTAATAGAGTCATCAGCAAGTGCTAGTTCAATAGAGCATTTTTCAAGATTTTTCAATTCAAGCACTTCATATAGTTCTTTAGATAAAACAGAGACACTAGATCCTAGATCAAGTATGCATGGTGTGTCTCTTTTCCAATAGTTACTAGTACCTTAGGATCCACATATCCCCAAGCTTAGGTGGTATCATAGCCTCTTGGTTGTACCTAGCAATCTTTTCTTTCAAGACATGATTAGCAATATAAGAACCAAAACCTGCTTGGTTAGTGTTGATGGAAGGATCACTTGCAAATTTTTGTAAGATAGATATTAATTCATGCAAGCTACAATTTTCTAAGTCAAGCAAAGGATCCTTTACTTCACTAAGCATTTTTACTTCCTGATACGTCTCAAA